>JAQJVL010000511.1:149984-632274 GCA_035578905.1 Stictocephala bisonia | reverse complement strand
TACCAAATAATTTAATAATGCGCATGAAGATTTTAGCTGGCAATGTTGTTTACTTTTATTTAGTGTGGCTGGCTGAAAGAGTCCATATCGCGAGTGAGGGAAGTTGGAACTGGAACAGTTCATTTTACGTACAAATAATTCGCAGTTACATAACTATACACATTTGTTGATTCAGTCAAAGTTGAAATTAAATTTCAGAAAACGTACAATAAGAAACCCATGACACACAGAGAATTCAGAGATAGCTTGTTCAAGATCTTGTAAAAGAGAAGTTTCACGACAAAAGATGAAGAAACAGGACGGAGACCGCAGGGACCACCCGAAGAACGGCTGGAGGGACGTCACTTCCTCCTTTGTCAAAGAAAACAAAGGGCACAAGATGCATTGTGTGTTTGAAAAAGGGACACCGGAAGGAAACTAATTAATTTTGCAAGACGTGCACTTCAAACCCAACTCTCCATCCAGATAAATGCTTCGAAGTGTTTCATAAAAAAAATGTTTTGAAATTGGCAAATTCCATTTTGTTTTGTTATACATTTTAATTCTTAAAAAATACAATAGTCTTTAAAAAATTCTGTTTTTGTTTTTCTTCCTATAATAACTTCAGAAATCTTATATCAAATAGAACTTTAAACAAATTAATAATTTATTTTTTATGCTGATAGCACGCTAGGGAGAAATATAGGAATTTCTATTTAGCGCTATTAGGGTCAAGCGAAATGCTTAAAGGAAAAATATGACAAGTAAACGTTCTTTTTACAAGTGAGGAAAAGTGTGCTTTGGGGCTTGGAGTTTTGCTTGTGACATTGCACATTGATAATGATGTTGTCTGCTTGTAGCTTAGATCCAGAATGGCTTTCTTACACCCACTTCAAATAGTAAGTAGCCCAAGGAATTAATAAATGAGGAGACCATTGATGCATTTTGTGAAAAGAAGAAGTCTATCTTCAAGGGAGCTGCCAGGTGTCTGTTAGCTTTCGCACATGTCTGTGTCAGTCTTGAGAGAGACAAGGATACCAGTCCACGAAACGAAGGGCCAAGAATGTAAACATTTTCAGTTTGTTGCTCTTCTTCTTATTTTCCCCTAAAATAGGCGCTAAGAGTTACTCGGTTCTCATTGTTGTGCAGGTTCAATAGAGAAAAATCATCACTTATCTTCATCATCACTCTTGGATACGGCCACAGAAAACATCAAGAACAACTCTTCTTAGGAGAAGAAGCCCGAGCAAAGAAAGTGTCTTAGAGAGGAGTCCTGGACGGTATCCTTAGGCAAAATAATAAGGGAGGCTATAGAGCGTATGTGTATGCCTATGCAGGGATCGTAACAAAGATGAATAGTTTGGGAGGAGGGCGACTTTATGGCAAGTGAGTTGAGGCAGATAGCTTGAATGATTCGGCATGGGAAAATTGGTGACAAGGATTTTCATCTGTTTGAATTTCCGCTTTTTGACAGATTCTTTCTTTCTCTTTCCAAAGAAACACACCAGCATAGGCAGAGAGCTTAAAATGTATTATTCCAGTAAGAGCAATTGTGAGGATGGAACAGAAAGTCTTGAGAGAGGCGAGGATACCGGTTTACAAAACGAAGGACCACGAATGTAAACATTTTCAGTTTTGATTTGTTGCTCTTCTTCCTGTATGCTCCTAAAATAGGCACTAAGGGTCACTGAGTCCTTATTGTTGTGCAGGTTCAAGAGAGACAAATCATCACTTATGATTCTCTTGGATACGGTAACGGAAAACATCAAGAGCACGTCATGTAGTTCTTGGGAGAAGAGGTCCGAACAAAGAAAGTGTTTAAGTCTTAGAGAGGAGTCCTGGATTATGAGGGGTCCACAGCAGGATATCCTTAGGCAAAATAAAACGGAATGTTGTGGAGCCTATGTGTGTGCCTATGCAGGGATCGTGGCAAGGATGGATAGATTGGGAGGAAGGTAACTTTATGGCAAGTAAGTGAGGCGCGAGATGGCCTGAATGATTCGGCATAGCAAAATTGGAGATAAGGATTTCTATCTGTTTAAATTTCCACTTTTTTTCCACATTTTCTCCCTCTCTCCAATGAAACACGCCAGAAAAGGCAGAGATCTTAAACTGTATTGTTCCAGTAGGAGCAATTATGAGGATGGAACATAAGGAGGGCCTGATGGTGAAGGAGATGACTTGGGGGTTGGAGCGCCTGGGACAGAGTTACAACAGCCGGGTAGTCTTAAATTTCCCACCTCAAAGGACAGTCCTCTATTTCTCTCTTTGAATACAGGGCTGTACATGAGAAGTATCACCGTGACAGAGACCCACGACAATTCTGAAACGTCTCAGTCTAGTCTACTCGAGCCTGAAGAAGAGATGTAGACGGATAACCTGGAAAAGTTCCTTGATTTGGGTGAAGAGTAAGACCTTACGAAGTCATAGATCCCTCTGGTGAAGCCCTAAAGTTAAAATGGAAGAAGAGGTCATTTCGGCATTCCAGACCCCAGAAACTTAAGTCAGGATATCACATATACCAAGCCGAGTTGTAGAGCAGAGGAGACCCATCTCAAAAATTAAAAACAAGATGGTCCAGGTGCAGAGTAAAGATGGATCGTACACAAGAGTGAAGCTCATTGAAGCACACAAATTACTAGGAGATGGACAGTGGTCATTTCATATCAAAGAAATTAAATCGTAAAGTCACAATTTTTGTTGTTTTCCAAGAGTTTTTGTGCTCCTTTGATTTTGATACAGACTGACACCAGAGGATTTTTTTCTTTTTTTCCCAAAAGAAGGAGGGGAGTGTAAACGAATATATTTCCAGTAGTTTTAGTTTGTGCAGACAGTGCAGAAAAGAGAATTTCTTTTGAAGGGTTGGTGAATCATGTGAAGTTCGCCGGTCGGCTGCGTAGATGCGCTGTACCAGGTAAAGAACAGAAGCTCGACTTCCTTGGATTTATGAGGTATGTATTCCAAAAATATTGAGCAAAGTCATCAAGTAGGGTTCCAGCAGATACTCGTTATAGTTGAAAGCACTACGTCAGCTATCTAGATCAGATGTGGCCACTGTGGTAAAGCAAACAAAAGATTTGCATAAGTAAATTTTAACAACTATTTGTAAAAATAATAAGGTTTGTTTAAAAATAAAGGTAATTGCTATTAAAAATTAAGATTTTACTACATTACAAAAGCTAGACTGTTATGGTACGCTGCTACTGGTGATGTCATCAACATCAACTCTGTAGCTAGAAATGATACTGTCATATTAAAAATGGTAAATTAATATTTTTAATTAAAACTTTAATGTCATATAGAGCTTACATTAAAAATAATAATGTAATAAAAATAATAACTATTTAATTAATCTAAATGCAAGTTCATTATTTATTTACCGGTAGTTTTTTTACAGAGTACTTGGTTAATTAATACCTTGAGGGACTAGCAAAAGAGTGATTATCTATAATTATATTTTTAATATAGAGGCTATGTTCTTAACAGTAATAAGTAATAAAGTCCAAAACTAAACAAAACATTTGTTGATTAACTTTGAGTTCCTATTCAAGGTTTTAAATGAAACTGATAAAACAAAGAAATAAATAAAAGCTATGGTCATTTCAAAGTAAAGTACAACTTTAATTATCCGGCAGTCTGTATACAATTAGAATTCATCGGAAGCATATTTCAGTTTTCAAACGCAAATGTACACAAGTGTTTCGGTTTTGCATTTCGCAAATTGCAGGCGCTGTATTGACTAATCACCCTGTCTTGACAGATGATCGCTTGTTACTACCAAATAATTTAATAATGCGCATGAAGATTTTAGCTGGCAATGTTGTTTACTTTTATTTAGTGTGGCTGGCTGAAAGAGTCCATATCGCGAGTGAGGGAAGTTGGAACTGGAACAGTTCATTTTACGTACAAATAATTCGCAGTTACATAACTATACACATTTGTTGATTCAGTCAAAGTTGAAATTAAATTTCAGAAAACGTACAATAAGAAACCCATGACACACAGAGAATTCAGAGATAGCTTGTTCAAGATCTTGTAAAAGAGAAGTTTCACGACAAAAGATGAAGAAACAGGACGGAGACCGCAGGGACCACCCGAAGAACGGCTGGAGGGACGTCACTTCCTCCTTTGTCAAAGAAAACAAAGGGCACAAGATGCATTGTGTGTTTGAAAAAGGGACACCAGAAGGAAAATAATTAATTTTGCAAGACGTGCACTTCAAACCCAACTCTCCATCCAGATAAATGCTTCGAAGTGTTTCATAAAAAAAATGTTTTGAAATTGGCAAATTCCATTTTGTTTTGTTATACATTTTAATTCTTAAAAATACAAGTCTTTAAAAAATTCTGTTTTTGTTTTTCTTCCTATAATAACTTCAGAAATCTTATATCAAATAGAACTTTAAACAAATTAATAATTTATTTTTTATGCTGATAGCACGCTAGGGAGAAATATAGGAATTTCTATTTAGCGCTATTAGGGTCAAGCGAAATGCTTAAAGGAAAAAGATGACAAGTAAACGTTCTTTTTACAAGTGAGGAAAAGTGTGCTTTGGGGCTTGGAGTTTTGCTTGTGACATTGCACATTGATAATGATGTTGTCTGCTTGTAGCTTAGATCCAGAATGGCTTTCTTACACCCACTTCAAATAGTAAGTAGCCCAAGGAATTAATAAATGAGGAGACCATTGATGCATTTTGTGAAAAGAAGAAGCTATCTTCAAGGGAGCTGCCAGGTGTCTGTTAGCTTTCGCACATGTCTGTGTCAGTCTTGAGAGAGACAAGGATACCAGTCCACGAAACGAAGGGCCAAGAATGTAAACATTTTCAGTTTGTTGCTCTTCTTCTTATTTTCCCCTAAAATAGGCGCTAAGAGTTACTCGGTTCTCATTGTTGTGCAGGTTCAATAGAGAAAAATCATCACTTATCTTCATCATCACTCTTGGATACGGCCACAGAAAACATCAAGAACAACTCTTCTTAGGAGAAGAAGCCCGAGCAAAGAAAGTGTCTTAGAGAGGAGTCCTGGACGGTATCCTTAGGCAAAATAATAAGGGAGGCTATAGAGCGTATGTGTATGCCTATGCAGGGATCGTAACAAAGATGAATAGTTTGGGAGGAGGGCGACTTTATGGCAAGTGAGTTGAGGCAGATAGCTTGAATGATTCGGCATGGGAAAATTGGTGACAAGGATTTTCATCTGTTTGAATTTCCGCTTTTTGACAGATTCTTTCTTTCTCTTTCCAAAGAAACACACCAGCATAGGCAGAGAGCTTAAAATGTATTATTCCAGTAAGAGCAATTGTGAGGATGGAACAGAAAGTCTTGAGAGAGGCGAGGATACCGGTTTACAAAACGAAGGACCACGAATGTAAACATTTTCAGTTTTGATTTGTTGCTCTTCTTCCTGTATGCTCCTAAAATAGGCACTAAGGGTCACTGAGTCCTTATTGTTGTGCAGGTTCAAGAGAGACAAATCATCACTTATGATTCTCTTGGATACGGTAACGGAAAACATCAAGAGCACGTCATGTAGTTCTTGGGAGAAGAGGTCCGAACAAAGAAAGTGTTTAAGTCTTAGAGAGGAGTCCTGGATTATGAGGGGTCCACAGCAGGATATCCTTAGGCAAAATAAAACGGAATGTTGTGGAGCCTATGTGTGTGCCTATGCAGGGATCGTGGCAAGGATGGATAGATTGGGAGGAAGGTAACTTTATGGCAAGTAAGTGAGGCGCGAGATGGCCTGAATGATTCGGCATAGCAAAATTGGAGATAAGGATTTCTATCTGTTTAAATTTCCACTTTTTTTCCACATTTTCTCCCTCTCTCCAATGAAACACGCCAGAAAAGGCAGAGATCTTAAACTGTATTGTTCCAGTAGGAGCAATTATGAGGATGGAACATAAGGAGGGCCTGATGGTGAAGGAGATGACTTGGGGGTTGGAGCGCCTGGGACAGAGTTACAACAGCCGGGTAGTCTTAAATTTCCCACCTCAAAGGACAGTCCTCTATTTCTCTCTTTGAATACAGGGCTGTACATGAGAAGTATCACCGTGACAGAGACCCACGACAATTCTGAAACGTCTCAGTCTAGTCTACTCGAGCCTGAAGAAGAGATGTAGACGGATAACCTGGAAAAGTTCCTTGATTTGGGTGAAGAGTAAGACCTTACGAAGTCATAGATCCCTCTGGTGAAGCCCTAAAGTTAAAATGGAAGAAGAGGTCATTTCGGCATTCCAGACCCCAGAAACTTAAGTCAGGATATCACATATACCAAGCCGAGTTGTAGAGCAGAGGAGACCCATCTCAAAAATTAAAAACAAGATGGTCCAGGTGCAGAGTAAAGATGGATCGTACACAAGAGTGAAGCTCATTGAAGCACACAAATTACTAGGAGATGGACAGTGGTCATTTCATATCAAAGAAATTAAATCGTAAAGTCACAATTTTTGTTGTTTTCCAAGAGTTTTTGTGCTCCTTTGATTTTGATACAGACTGACACCAGAGGATTTTTTTCTTTTTTTCCCAAAAGAAGGAGGGGAGTGTAAACGAATATATTTCCAGTAGTTTTAGTTTGTGCAGACAGTGCAGAAAAGAGAATTTCTTTTGAAGGGTTGGTGAATCATGTGAAGTTCGCCGGTCGGCTGCGTAGATGCGCTGTACCAGGTAAAGAACAGAAGCTCGACTTCCTTGGATTTATGAGGTATGTATTCCAAAAATATTGAGCAAAGTCATCAAGTAGGGTTCCAGCAGATACTCGTTATAGTTGAAAGCACTACGTCAGCTATCTAGATCAGATGTGGCCACTGTGGTAAAGCAAACAAAAGATTTGCATAAGTAAATTTTAACAACTATTTGTAAAAATAATAAGGTTTGTTTAAAAATAAAGGTAATTGCTATTAAAAATTAAGATTTTACTACATTACAAAAGCTAGACTGTTATGGTACGCTGCTACTGGTGATGTCATCAACATCAACTCTGTAGCTAGAAATGATACTGTCATATTAAAAATGGTAAATTAATATTTTTAATTAAAACTTTAATGTCATATAGAGCTTACATTAAAAATAATAATGTAATAAAAATAATAACTATTTAATTAATCTAAATGCAAGTTCATTATTTATTTACCGGTAGTTTTTTTACAGAGTACTTGGTTAATTAATACCTTGAGGGACTAGCAAAAGAGTGATTATCTATAATTATATTTTTAATATAGAGGCTATGTTCTTAACAGTAATAAGTAATAAAGTCCAAAACTAAACAAAACATTTGTTGATTAACTTTGAGTTCCTATTCAAGGTTTTAAATGAAACTGATAAAACAAAGAAATAAATAAAAGCTATGGTCATTTCAAAGTAAAGTACAACTTTAATTATCCGGCAGTCTGTATACAATTAGAATTCATCGGAAGCATATTTCAGTTTTCAAACGCAAATGTACACAAGTGTTTCGGTTTTGCATTTCGCAAATTGCAGGCGCTGTATTGACTAATCACCCTGTCTTGACAGATGATCGCTTGTTACTACCAAATAATTTAATAATGCGCATGAAGATTTTAGCTGGCAATGTTGTTTACTTTTATTTAGTGTGGCTGGCTGAAAGAGTCCATATCGCGAGTGAGGGAAGTTGGAACTGGAACAGTTCATTTTACGTACAAATAATTCGCAGTTACATAACTATACACATTTGTTGATTCAGTCAAAGTTGAAATTAAATTTCAGAAAACGTACAATAAGAAACCCATGACACACAGAGAATTCAGAGATAGCTTGTTCAAGATCTTGTAAAAGAGAAGTTTCACGACAAAAGATGAAGAAACAGGACGGAGACCGCAGGGACCACCCGAAGAACGGCTGGAGGGACGTCACTTCCTCCTTTGTCAAAGAAAACAAAGGGCACAAGATGCATTGTGTGTTTGAAAAAGGGACACCAGAAGGAAAATAATTAATTTTGCAAGACGTGCACTTCAAACCCAACTCTCCATCCAGATAAATGCTTCGAAGTGTTTCATAAAAAAAATGTTTTGAAATTGGCAAATTCCATTTTGTTTTGTTATACATTTTAATTCTTAAAAATACAAGTCTTTAAAAAATTCTGTTTTTGTTTTTCTTCCTATAATAACTTCAGAAATCTTATATCAAATAGAACTTTAAACAAATTAATAATTTATTTTTTATGCTGATAGCACGCTAGGGAGAAATATAGGAATTTCTATTTAGCGCTATTAGGGTCAAGCGAAATGCTTAAAGGAAAAAGATGACAAGTAAACGTTCTTTTTACAAGTGAGGAAAAGTGTGCTTTGGGGCTTGGAGTTTTGCTTGTGGCATTGCACATTGATAATGATGTTGTCTGCTTGTAGCTTAGATCCAGAATGGCTTTCTTACACCCACTTCAAATAGTAAGTAGCCCAAGGAATTAATAAATGAGGAGACCATTGATGCATTTTGTGAAAAGAAGAAGTCTATCTTCAAGGGAGCTGCCAGGTGTCTGTTAGCTTTCGCACATGTCTGTGTCAGTCTTGAGAGAGACAAGGATACCAGTCCACGAAACGAAGGGCCAAGAATGTAAACATTTTCAGTTTGTTGCTCTTCTTCTTATTTTCCCCTAAAATAGGCGCTAAGAGTTACTCGGTTCTCATTGTTGTGCAGGTTCAATAGAGAAAAATCATCACTTATCTTCATCATCACTCTTGGATACGGCCACAGAAAACATCAAGAACAACTCTTCTTAGGAGAAGAAGCCCGAGCAAAGAAAGTGTCTTAGAGAGGAGTCCTGGACGGTATCCTTAGGCAAAATAATAAGGGAGGCTATAGAGCGTATGTGTATGCCTATGCAGGGATCGTAACAAAGATGAATAGTTTGGGAGGAGGGCGACTTTATGGCAAGTGAGTTGAGGCAGATAGCTTGAATGATTCGGCATGGGAAAATTGGTGACAAGGATTTTCATCTGTTTGAATTTCCGCTTTTTGACAGATTCTTTCTTTCTCTTTCCAAAGAAACACACCAGCATAGGCAGAGAGCTTAAAATGTATTATTCCAGTAAGAGCAATTGTGAGGATGGAACAGAAAGTCTTGAGAGAGGCGAGGATACCGGTTTACAAAACGAAGGACCACGAATGTAAACATTTTCAGTTTTGATTTGTTGCTCTTCTTCCTGTATGCTCCTAAAATAGGCACTAAGGGTCACTGAGTCCTTATTGTTGTGCAGGTTCAAGAGAGACAAATCATCACTTATGATTCTCTTGGATACGGTAACGGAAAACATCAAGAGCACGTCATGTAGTTCTTGGGAGAAGAGGTCCGAACAAAGAAAGTGTTTAAGTCTTAGAGAGGAGTCCTGGATTATGAGGGGTCCACAGCAGGATATCCTTAGGCAAAATAAAACGGAATGTTGTGGAGCCTATGTGTGTGCCTATGCAGGGATCGTGGCAAGGATGGATAGATTGGGAGGAAGGTAACTTTATGGCAAGTAAGTGAGGCGCGAGATGGCCTGAATGATTCGGCATAGCAAAATTGGAGATAAGGATTTCTATCTGTTTAAATTTCCACTTTTTTTCCACATTTTCTCCCTCTCTCCAATGAAACACGCCAGAAAAGGCAGAGATCTTAAACTGTATTGTTCCAGTAGGAGCAATTATGAGGATGGAACATAAGGAGGGCCTGATGGTGAAGGAGATGACTTGGGGGTTGGAGCGCCTGGGACAGAGTTACAACAGCCGGGTAGTCTTAAATTTCCCACCTCAAAGGACAGTCCTCTATTTCTCTCTTTGAATACAGGGCTGTACATGAGAAGTATCACCGTGACAGAGACCCACGACAATTCTGAAACGTCTCAGTCTAGTCTACTCGAGCCTGAAGAAGAGATGTAGACGGATAACCTGGAAAAGTTCCTTGATTTGGGTGAAGAGTAAGACCTTACGAAGTCATAGATCCCTCTGGTGAAGCCCTAAAGTTAAAATGGAAGAAGAGGTCATTTCGGCATTCCAGACCCCAGAAACTTAAGTCAGGATATCACATATACCAAGCCGAGTTGTAGAGCAGAGGAGACCCATCTCAAAAATTAAAAACAAGATGGTCCAGGTGCAGAGTAAAGATGGATCGTACACAAGAGTGAAGCTCATTGAAGCACACAAATTACTAGGAGATGGACAGTGGTCATTTCATATCAAAGAAATTAAATCGTAAAGTCACAATTTTTGTTGTTTTCCAAGAGTTTTTGTGCTCCTTTGATTTTGATACAGACTGACACCAGAGGATTTTTTTCTTTTTTTCCCAAAAGAAGGAGGGGAGTGTAAACGAATATATTTCCAGTAGTTTTAGTTTGTGCAGACAGTGCAGAAAAGAGAATTTCTTTTGAAGGGTTGGTGAATCATGTGAAGTTCGCCGGTCGGCTGCGTAGATGCGCTGTACCAGGTAAAGAACAGAAGCTCGACTTCCTTGGATTTATGAGGTATGTATTCCAAAAATATTGAGCAAAGTCATCAAGTAGGGTTCCAGCAGATACTCGTTATAGTTGAAAGCACTACGTCAGCTATCTAGATCAGATGTGGCCACTGTGGTAAAGCAAACAAAAGATTTGCATAAGTAAATTTTAACAACTATTTGTAAAAATAATAAGGTTTGTTTAAAAATAAAGGTAATTGCTATTAAAAATTAAGATTTTACTACATTACAAAAGCTAGACTGTTATGGTACGCTGCTACTGGTGATGTCATCAACATCAACTCTGTAGCTAGAAATGATACTGTCATATTAAAAATGGTAAATTAATATTTTTAATTAAAACTTTAATGTCATATAGAGCTTACATTAAAAATAATAATGTAATAAAAATAATAACTATTTAATTAATCTAAATGCAAGTTCATTATTTATTTACCGGTAGTTTTTTTACAGAGTACTTGGTTAATTAATACCTTGAGGGACTAGCAAAAGAGTGATTATCTATAATTATATTTTTAATATAGAGGCTATGTTCTTAACAGTAATAAGTAATAAAGTCCAAAACTAAACAAAACATTTGTTGATTAACTTTGAGTTCCTATTCAAGGTTTTAAATGAAACTGATAAAACAAAGAAATAAATAAAAGCTATGGTCATTTCAAAGTAAAGTACAACTTTAATTATCCGGCAACCTGTATACAATTAGAATTAATCGGAAGCATATTTCAGTTTTCAAACGCAAATGTACACAAGTGTTTCGGTTTTGTATTTCTCAAATTGCAGGCGCTGTATTGACTAATCACCCTGTCTTGACAGATGATCGCTTGTTACTACCAAATAATTTAATAATGCGCATGAAGATTTTAGCTGGCAATGTTGTTTACTTTTATTTAGTGTGGCTGGCTGAAAGAGTCCATATCGCGAGTGAGGGAAGTTGGAACTGGAACAGTTCATTTTACGTACAAATAATTCGCAGTTACATAACTATACACATTTGTTGATTCAGTCAAAGTTGAAATTAAATTTCAGAAAACGTACAATAAGAAACCCATGACACACAGAGAATTCAGAGATAGCTTGTTCAAGATCTTGTAAAAGAGAAGTTTCACGACAAAAGATGAAGAAACAGGACGGAGACCGCAGGGACCACCCGAAGAACGGCTGGAGGGACGTCACTTCCTCCTTTGTCAAAGAAAACAAAGGGCACAAGATGCATTGTGTGTTTGAAAAAGGGACACCAGAAGGAAACTAATTAATTTTGCAAGACGTGCACTTCAAACCCAACTCTCCATCCAGATAAATGCTTCGAAGTGTTTCATAAAAAAAATGTTTTGAAATTGGCAAATTCCATTTTGTTTTGTTATACATTTTAATTCTTAAAAAATACAAGTCTTTAAAAAATTCTGTTTTTGTTTTTCTTCCTATAATAACTTCAGAAATCTTATAACAAATAGAACTTTAAACAAATTAATAATTTATTTTTTATGCTGATAGCACGCTAGGGAGAAATATAGGAATTTCTATTTAGCGCTATTAGGGTCAAGCGAAATGCTTAAAGGAAAAAGATGACAAGTAAACGTTCTTTTTACAAGTGAGGAAAAGTGTGCTTTGGGGCTTGGAGTTTTGCTTGTGACATTGCACATTGATAATGATGTTGTCTGCTTGTAGCTTAGATCCAGAATGGCTTTCTTACACCCACTTCAAATAGTAAGTAGCCCAAGGAATTAATAAATGAGGAGACCATTGATGCATTTTGTGAAAAGAAGAAGTCTATCTTCAAGGGAGCTGCCAGGTGTCTGTTAGCTTTCGCACATGTCTGTGTCAGTCTTGAGAGAGACAAGGATACCAGTCCACGAAACGAAGGGCCAAGAATGTAAACATTTTCAGTTTGTTGCTCTTCTTCTTATTTTCCCCTAAAATAGGCGCTAAGAGTTACTCGGTTCTCATTGTTGTGCAGGTTCAATAGAGAAAAATCATCACTTATCTTCATCATCACTCTTGGATACGGCCACAGAAAACATCAAGAACAACTCTTCTTAGGAGAAGAAGCCCGAGCAAAGAAAGTGTCTTAGAGAGGAGTCCTGGACGGTATCCTTAGGCAAAATAATAAGGGAGGCTATAGAGCGTATGTGTATGCCTATGCAGGGATCGTAACAAAGATGAATAGTTTGGGAGGAGGGCGACTTTATGGCAAGTGAGTTGAGGCAGATAGCTTGAATGATTCGGCATGGGAAAATTGGTGACAAGGATTTTCATCTGTTTGAATTTCCGCTTTTTGACAGATTCTTTCTTTCTCTTTCCAAAGAAACACACCAGCATAGGCAGAGAGCTTAAAATGTATTATTCCAGTAAGAGCAATTGTGAGGATGGAACAGAAAGTCTTGAGAGAGGCGAGGATACCGGTTTACAAAACGAAGGACCACGAATGTAAACATTTTCAGTTTTGATTTGTTGCTCTTCTTCCTGTATGCTCCTAAAATAGGCACTAAGGGTCACTGAGTCCTTATTGTTGTGCAGGTTCAAGAGAGACAAATCATCACTTATGATTCTCTTGGATACGGTAACGGAAAACATCAAGAGCACGTCATGTAGTTCTTGGGAGAAGAGGTCCGAACAAAGAAAGTGTTTAAGTCTTAGAGAGGAGTCCTGGATTATGAGGGGTCCACAGCAGGATATCCTTAGGCAAAATAAAACGGAATGTTGTGGAGCCTATGTGTGTGCCTATGCAGGGATCGTGGCAAGGATGGATAGATTGGGAGGAAGGTAACTTTATGGCAAGTAAGTGAGGCGCGAGATGGCCTGAATGATTCGGCATAGCAAAATTGGAGATAAGGATTTCTATCTGTTTAAATTTCCACTTTTTTTCCACATTTTCTCCCTCTCTCCAATGAAACACGCCAGAAAAGGCAGAGATCTTAAACTGTATTGTTCCAGTAGGAGCAATTATGAGGATGGAACATAAGGAGGGCCTGATGGTGAAGGAGATGACTTGGGGGTTGGAGCGCCTGGGACAGAGTTACAACAGCCGGGTAGTCTTAAATTTCCCACCTCAAAGGACAGTCCTCTATTTCTCTCTTTGAATACAGGGCTGTACATGAGAAGTATCACCGTGACAGAGACCCACGACAATTCTGAAACGTCTCAGTCTAGTCTACTCGAGCCTGAAGAAGAGATGTAGACGGATAACCTGGAAAAGTTCCTTGATTTGGGTGAAGAGTAAGACCTTACGAAGTCATAGATCCCTCTGGTGAAGCCCTAAAGTTAAAATGGAAGAAGAGGTCATTTCGGCATTCCAGACCCCAGAAACTTAAGTCAGGATATCACATATACCAAGCCGAGTTGTAGAGCAGAGGAGACCCATCTCAAAAATTAAAAACAAGATGGTCCAGGTGCAGAGTAAAGATGGATCGTACACAAGAGTGAAGCTCATTGAAGCACACAAATTACTAGGAGATGGACAGTGGTCATTTCATATCAAAGAAATTAAATCGTAAAGTCACAATTTTTGTTGTTTTCCAAGAGTTTTTGTGCTCCTTTGATTTTGATACAGACTGACACCAGAGGATTTTTTTCTTTTTTTCCCAAAAGAAGGAGGGGAGTGTAAACGAATATATTTCCAGTAGTTTTAGTTTGTGCAGACAGTGCAGAAAAGAGAATTTCTTTTGAAGGGTTGGTGAATCATGTGAAGTTCGCCGGTCGGCTGCGTAGATGCGCTGTACCAGGTAAAGAACAGAAGCTCGACTTCCTTGGATTTATGAGGTATGTATTCCAAAAATATTGAGCAAAGTCATCAAGTAGGGTTCCAGCAGATACTCGTTATAGTTGAAAGCACTACGTCAGCTATCTAGATCAGATGTGGCCACTGTGGTAAAGCAAACAAAAGATTTGCATAAGTAAATTTTAACAACTATTTGTAAAAATAATAAGGTTTGTTTAAAAATAAAGGTAATTGCTATTAAAAATTAAGATTTTACTACATTACAAAAGCTAGACTGTTATGGTACGCTGCTACTGGTGATGTCATCAACATCAACTCTGTAGCTAGAAATGATACTGTCATATTAAAAATGGTAAATTAATATTTTTAATTAAAACTTTAATGTCATATAGAGCTTACATTAAAAATAATAATGTAATAAAAATAATAACTATTTAATTAATCTAAATGCAAGTTCATTATTTATTTACCGGTAGTTTTTTTACAGAGTACTTGGTTAATTAATACCTTGAGGGACTAGCAAAAGAGTGATTATCTATAATTATATTTTTAATATAGAGGCTATGTTCTTAACAGTAATAAGTAATAAAGTCCAAAACTAAACAAAACATTTGTTGATTAACTTTGAGTTCCTATTCAAGGTTTTAAATGAAACTGATAAAACAAAGAAATAAATAAAAGCTATGGTCATTTCAAAGTAAAGTACAACTTTAATTATCCGGCAACCTGTATACAATTAGAATTAATCGGAAGCATATTTCAGTTTTCAAACGCAAATGTACACAAGTGTTTCGGTTTTGTATTTCTCAAATTGCAGGCGCTGTATTGACTAATCACCCTGTCTTGACAGATGATCGCTTGTTACTACCAAATAATTTAATAATGCGCATGAAGATTTTAGCTGGCAATGTTGTTTACTTTTATTTAGTGTGGCTGGCTGGAAGAGTCCATAGCGAGTGAGGTAAGTTGGAACTGGAACAGTTCATTTTACGTACAAATAATTCGCAGTTACATAACTATACACATTTGTTGATTCAGTCAAAGTTGAAATTAAATTTCAGAAAACGTACAATAAGAAACCCATGACACACAGAGAATTCAGAGATAGCTTGTTCAAGATCTTGTAAAAGAGAAGTTTCACGACAAAAGATGAAGAAACAGGACGGAGACCGCAGGGACCACCCGAAGAACGGCTGGAGGGACGTCACTTCCTCCTTTGTCAATGAAAACAAAGGGCACAAGATGCATTGTGTGTTTGAAAAGGGACACCGGAAGGAAACTAATTAATTTTGCAAGACGTGCACTTCAAACCCAACTCTCCATCCAGATAAATGCTTCGAAGTGTTTCATAAAAAAAATGTTTTGAAATTGGCAAATTCCATTTTGTTTTGTTATACATTTTAATTCTTAAAAAATACAATAGTCTTTAAAAAATTCTGTTTTTGTTTTTCTTCCTATAATAACTTCAGAAATCTTATATCAAATAGAACTTTAAACAAATTAATGATTTATTTTTTATGCTGATAGCACGCTAGGGAGAAATATAGGAATTTCTATTTAGCGCTATTAGGGTCAAGCGAAATGCTTAAAGGAAAAAGATGACAAGTAAACGTTCTTTTTACAAGTGAGGAAAAGTGTGCTTTGGGGCTTGGAGTTTTGCTTGTGACATTGCACATTGATAATGATGTTGTCTGCTTGTAGCTTAGATCCAGAATGGCTTTCTTACACCCACTTCAAATAGTAAGTAGCCCAAGGAATTAATAAATGAGGAGACCATTGATGCATTTTGTGAAAAGAAGAAGTCTATCTTCAAGGGAGCTGCCAGGTGTCTGTTAGCTTTCGCACATGTCTGTGTCAGTCTTGAGAGAGACAAGGATACCAGTCCACGAAACGAAGGGCCAAGAATGTAAACATTTTCAGTTTGTTGCTCTTCTTCTTATTTTCCCCTAAAATAGGCGCTAAGAGTTACTCGGTTCTCATTGTTGTGCAGGTTCAATAGAGAAAAATCATCACTAATCTTCATCATCACTCTTGGATATGGCCATAGAAAACATCAAGAACAACTCTTCTTAGGAGAAGAAGCCCGAGCAAAGAAAGTGTCTTAGAGAGGAGTCCTGGACGGTATCCTTAGGCAAAATAATAAGGGAGGCTATAGAGCGTATGTGTATGCCTATGCAGGGATCGTAACAAAGATGAATAGTTTGGGAGGAGGGCGACTTTATGGCAAGTGAGTTGAGGCAGATAGCTTGAATGATTCGGCATGGGAAAATTGGTGACAAGGATTTTCATCTGTTTGAATTTCCGCTTTTTGACAGATTCTTTCTTTCTCTTTCCAAAGAAACACACCAGCATAGGCAGAGAGCTTAAAATGTATTATTCCAGTAAGAGCAATTGTGAGGATGGAACAGAAAGTCTTGAGAGAGGCGAGGATACCGGTTTACAAAACGAAGGACCACGAATGTAAACATTTTCAGTTTTGATTTGTTGCTCTTCTTCCTGTATGCTCCTAAAATAGGCACTAAGGGTCACTGAGTCCTTATTGTTGTGCAGGTTCAAGAGAGACAAATCATCACTTATGATTCTCTTGGATACGGTAACGGAAAACATCAAGAGCACGTCATGTAGTTCTTGGGAGAAGAGGTCCGAACAAAGAAAGTGTTTAAGTCTTAGAGAGGAGTCCTGGATTATGAGGGGTCCACAGCAGGATATCCTTAGGCAAAATAAAACGGAATGTTGTGGAGCCTATGTGTGTGCCTATGCAGGGATCGTGGCAAGGATGGATAGATTGGGAGGAAGGTAACTTTATGGCAAGTAAGTGAGGCGCGAGATGGCCTGAATGATTCGGCATAGCAAAATTGGAGATAAGGATTTCTATCTGTTTAAATTTCCACTTTTTTTCCACATTTTCTCCCTCTCTCCAATGAAACACGCCAGAAAAGGCAGAGATCTTAAACTGTATTGTTCCAGTAGGAGCAATTATGAGGATGGAACATAAGGAGGGCCTGATGGTGAAGGAGATGACTTGGGGGTTGGAGCGCCTGGGACAGAGTTACAACAGCCGGGTAGTCTTAAATTTCCCACCTCAAAGGACAGTCCTCTATTTCTCTCTTTGAATACAGGGCTGTACATGAGAAGTATCACCGTGACAGAGATAAGCAAACAAAAATTCATAAGTAAATTTAATATTGTAAAAATAATAGTTTTTTAAAATAAGGAAAATTCTTAAATTAAGTTTTACTACATTACAAAAGCATACTGTTATGGTACGCTGTACAGTGAGATGTCATCAACATCAACCTGAGCTGAAGAAACTGTCATATTAAAAATGGTAAATTATATTTTTAATTAAAACTTTAATTCATATAGATTACATTAAAAATAATTGTAATAAATATAAAAATAATATTACAATAAATTCCATTATTATTTACGGTGTATTTTTACAGAATTGTTAATTAAATTTGGGTAAAAGATGATTATCTATAATTATATTTTTAATATAGAGGCTATGTTCTTACAGTAAAAGTAATAAAGTCCAAAATAAAAAACATTTGTATTAATTTGGTTCATTCAGTTAAAGAAACTGATAAAACAAGAAATGAAATAAGTAGTCATTCAAAGTAAAGTACATTAATATCGGCAGCTGATACATTGAATTATCGGAAGCATATTCACAAACGCAAGTACACAAGTGTTTCGGTTTTGTATTTCCAAATTGCGGCGCTATCTAATCACTGTCTTGAAGTATGACTGTTTACAATAATTTTAATGCGCATGAAGATTTATGGTGTTTTTACTTTTATTTATGTTGATGGCTGTGAAGATCCATAGGAGTTGAGGTAATTGGAACTGGAACAGTTATTTCGTAAAATAATTCGCAGTTAAAAACATACACATTTTGATTCAGTCAAAGTTGAAATTAAATTTCAGAAAACGTAATAAACAAGACACACAAGAATTCAGAATAGTTGTCAAGATCTTGTAAAAATTTCACGACAAAAGTGAAAATAAAGACCGCAGGTACCAGAACTGGTAGAGTCCTTCCTCCTTGTCAAAAAATAAGCACAAATGATTTTATTGAAAGGGAACAGAAATAATATAATTTTGCAAGACTGCACTAAACCATCTTTTCCTAATTCTATCAAGTGTTTCATAAAAAAAATGTTTTGAAAGGCAAATTATTTTGTTTGTTATACATTTAATTTAAAAATACAATCTTAAAAAATTCTGTTTTGTTTTCTTCTATAATAACTTCAAACTTTTATCAATAAATTTAACAAATTTGATTATTTTTATGCTGTAGCAACCTAGGGAGAAATTAGGAATTTCTATTTAGCGCTATTAGGGCAAGAAATTTAAAGGAAAAATATGCAGTAATGTTCTTTTACAAGTGAGGAAAGTCTTGGGTTGGATTTTGGCTTGGACATTGCAATTGATAATGATTTTCTGTTGTACTTAATACAGAACTTTCTACACCCACTCAAATAGTAAGAAAGCCAGGAATAATAAATAGGAACCATGATGCATTGTGAAAAGAAAGTCTATTCGAGACTCAGTGTGTTGTTTCGCACATTTGTCAGTCTTGAGAGAGACAAGGATACCACCCGAAAGAAGGCAAGAATGTAACATTTTCATTTGTGTTTTCTTATTTCCCCTAAAATAGGGTAAGAGTTACTCGGTTCTAAATTGTTGAGGTTAATAGAGAAAATCAAACTATCTCATCCTGGATATGCCATAGAAAACATAGAAAACTTTTCTTAGAAAGAACCAGCAAAGAAAGTGTCTTTGAAGTCCTGGACGTATCCTTAGAAAATTATTGGGCTATAGAGCGTATGTGTATCTATGCAGGATCGTAACAAAGATGAATAGTTTGGAACTTTATGGCAGTGAGTTGAGGCAGTAGCTTGAATATTCGGCTGGAAAATTGGTGCAAGATTTTCATTGTTTGAATTTCGCTTTTACGTTCTTTTTCTTCCAAAGAACACACCAGCATAGGAGAGAGCTTAAATGTATTTCATAAGAGCATTGTGGGATGGAACTGAAAGTCTTGAGAGAGGCGAGATACGTTTAAAACAAGGAATACGAATGTAACATTTTCAGGTTTGATTTGTTCTCTTCTTCTGTTGCTCCTAAAATAGGCACTAGGGTCTGAGTCCTTATTGTTGTGCGTCAAGAGAGAAAAATTACTATGATTCTCTTGGACAGTAACGGAAAACATCAAGAGCACTCATGTATTTCTTGGGAGAAGAGGCCGAACAAAGAAGTGTTTAAGTCTAGAGAGTCCTGGATTATGAGGGTCCACAGCAGATCTTTAAATCACTTGAGGCCATACATAGAATCTGAAGGAGGATGGAGAAGGTCTTAGGGTGGGACAGGCAATAATACGGTAATGAGATGTTTCTATCTTAAATTATTTTACCCTCTAATGAAAGGAAAAGCAGAGATCTTAAATGTATGTTCCAGTGGACAATTATGGTTGAAACATAAGAGGCTTGTGAAGGATGACTTGGGGTTGAGCGCCTGGACAGAGTTACAACGCCGGGTAGTTTTAAATTTCCACCTCAAGGACAGTCCCTATTTTCTCTTGAACAGGCTGCATGAGAAGATCACCGTTACAGAACCCACGACAATTGAAATTCAGTTATTTACTCGAGCCTGAAGAAGAGTGTAGACGGATAATGGAAAATTTCCTTATTTGGGTGAAGAGTAAGCCCGAAGTCATAGATCCTCTGTGAGCCCAAATTAAATGGAAGAAAGCATTTCGGCATTCCAGTCTGGAAAAGTCAGAATAAACATATACAAGTCGAGTTGTAGGCAGAGACCCTAAAAAAACAAGATGGTCCAGGGCAGAGTAAAGATGGATCGTACACAAGAGTTGAGTCATTGAAGCACACAAATTACTAGGAGATGGCGGGTCATTTATCAAAAATTAAATTAATCCAATTTTGTTGTTTTCCAAGAGTTTTTTGCTCCTTGATTTTGATATGACACCAAATTTTTTCTTTTTTTCCCAAAAGGATGAAAACGAATATATTTCAGATTTTAAAGTTTATGGACGTGCAGAAAGAGAATTTCTTTTGAAGGGTTGGAACATGAAGTTCGCCGGTAGGTGCGTAGATTGCGCGTGACCGAAGACAGAGCTCGACTTCCTGGATTTATGAGTATGTATTCCAAAATATTGAGCAAAGTCATCAAGTAGGGTCTACAGATACTGTTTAGTTGAAACACTGCCCAGCTACGATCAGATGTGCCCTGTGTAAAGCAAAAAAGATTTGATAAGTAAATTTACAACATTTTAAAAAAATAAGGTTTGTTAAAATAAAGGTATTGCTATTAAAAATAAGTTACATTACAAAAGTAACTGTTATCGACCGCTACTTAAGTCAAACATAACTTGTAGAGAAGATGTCATATTAAAAATTAAATTAATATTTTTATAAATTTAATGTATTGGGTACAAAAAATATTGAATAAAATTAAATATAATTAATTAAATCAATCATTATTATTTACGGTAGTTTTTTTTACAGAGTACTGGTTAATTAATACTTGAGGACTGCAAAAGAGTAATTTATTATTTATTTTAATATAGAGGGATGTTTTAACAGTAATAAGTTAAAGTCAAAACTTACAAACATTTGTTGATTACTTTGAGTTCCTTTCAAGGTTTAATGAAACTGATAAACAGAAAAAACCTATGGTCATTTCAAAGGTAAAGTACAACTTTAATTATGGCAAAGTATCAATTAATTTCGAGCATATTCGTTTTCAAAGCAAATGTCACATGTTTCGGTTTGATTTGAAATGCAGGCGCTGTATTGATTAGCCTGTTTAAATATCGTAGTTATACCAATTAATTTAATAATCATGAAATTTAGTGCAATGTTGTTTACTTTATTTAGTGTGGCTGATGAAGATCATAGGGATGAAGTAAGTTGGAACTGAAAAGTTCATTTTACGTAAAATTAATTTCCATTAATAAACTATACACATTTGTGATTATCAAAGTTAAATTAAATTTCAGAAAACTAAATAAAAATAACAAGAGATTCAGTTAGCTTGTTCAAGACTTGTAAGAGAATATTACGACAAAAAAGAAAATGAACCGAGGAACACCCGATGAACAGCTAGGAAGGGACTTCACACCTATACATGAAAATAAGGGCCATTGTTTTATGATTGTAAAAAGGGACAACGAAGGATTTAATTTGCAAGACGTCACTTAAAACCAACTCTCCATCCAGATAAATGGAACTTTAGTTTTCATAAAAAATGTTTTGAAATTGCAATTCCATTTTGGTTTTATACATTTATTCTTAAAATACATAGTTTTAAAAAATTTTTTTTTTCCATAATAACTTCAGAATTATATTCAAATAGCTTTAAACAAATTATGTTTATTTTTATGCTGATAGCACGCTAGGGGAAATTAGGAATTTCATTTACGCATATGGTTACGAAACTAAAGAAATTGACAGTATAACTTCTTTTCAAGTGAGACAATTGTTTGGGGCTTGGAGTTTTGCTTGTCTTTGCATATAAGAGTTGTCTGCTTGAGTAGATACAGAAGGCTTTCTACACCACTTCAAAGTAAGTAGCAAGGAATTATAATTGAGACCATGATGCATTTGTGAAAGAAGAAGTTTTAAAAGGGAGTCCAGGGTTGTTACTTTCATTGTGTGTTACTTAGAACCAGATCCATCCAGAAACGAAGTGGCCAAAAGAATGTAACATTTTTTCATTTCTTCTTATTTTCCCCTAAAAAACAAAGTTAACTCGTTTCTTTTGTCATTCAATAAGAAAAATCATACTTAATCAAATCACTCTTGGATACCATAAAAACATAAACAACCTCTAGGAGAAAAAGCTTTCCTAGCAAGAAATGTTTAGAGAAGGACTGGACGGTTTCCTTACAAATAATAAGGGAGGCTTAGGAGGTTGTGTATTGCAATGAGGGATTTTAACAAGTTGTAGTTGGGAGGAGGGCGACTTAGGCATAAGTGAGTAGCAGATAGCTTGAATGATTGAGGGAAAATTGGTGACAGGATTCATCTTTTGAATTTCCGCTTTGACAGATTCTTTTTCTCTTTCCAAGACACCCAGCATGAGAGAGAAAGATTACCAGTAGAGCAATGTGAGATGAACAAAAGTTTGAGAGGGCGATTATTTTCAAAAAAGGCAATATGTAAACATTTTCAGTTATGATTTGTTCTCTTCTTCCTGTATCTCTAAAAGGCACTAAGTCCGAGTCCCTTATTGTTGTGCAGGTTCAGAGAAAAATCTCTTAGATCTCTTGGATATACGGAAAACATAAAGGCCTCATGAGTTCTTGGGAGAAGAGGCCCGAACAAAGAAAGTGTTTAAGTCTTAGAGAGGGCCCGGATTATGAGGGGCCCACAGCAGAAATCCTTAGGCAAAATAAAACTGATGTGTGGACCTATGTGTGTGCTATCGGGATGGGGCTTACGTGTCTTTGGAGGAAGGTACTTTTGGCAAGTAAGTGAGGCGCGAGATGCTGAATGATTGGATAGCAAAATTGGAGATGGTTTTATCTGTTTAAATTTCAACTTTTTTTCCAATTTTCTCCCCTCCAATAAAATCAGAAAAGGCAGTGTCTTAAACTGTATTGTTCAGTAGAGCAATTTTGGGGGAACAAGGGGGCCTGATGGTGAAGGATGATCTTGGGTTGGAGCGGGAAATTCAACAGCCGGGTAGTCTTAAATTTCCCACCTAAAGGTCAGTCTTATTTCTCTCTTGATAGGGTACAGAGAATATCACGTGACAGAGCCCACGAAATTCTGAAAGTCTCAGTCTATCTACTCGTGCCTAAGGATGATGGATGAACTTGGCGAAGGGGGGAATGCTGAAGTTCGATGAAATTGAAGTATGATCTCTGTAACTAAGTTAATAAATCATTTCCATTCTCAGAACCCAGAAAAAGAGATATAAACTATTCCAGTTGGAAATAGGAGATCAAAATAACGAGGTCAGGTGAGATAGGGTGACCGAGAGTAAACACCATTAAATTACAGGCATTCATATCGATTAAAAGTGTAATTTTGGTTTCCGGGGCCCTTTTTTGAACGAGACCGGGTTTTTTTTTTCCCAAAAGAGGGGGATGAAAATTTTTTAAGTTTTTTGCGGCAAAAAGGAATTTTTTGAATGGGAAAGTATTCGCTCCGGGGAACTTGTCAGGTAAGAACAAACCCTTTGGAAGAGAATTCAAAATAAAAAATCACAGTAGGGTCCGAAATGAATTTAAAACCCCCTTTCTAAGATGGCAGGGGTTTAAACAAAAAATTATAAGTAATTTTTTTTAAAAATTTTTTTAAAATAAGAATTTTAAAAATTAATTTTTTCTAAAAAGGTTTTTTCGGTTTATTCAAACTGCAAAGAATTCTTTAAAAATGTAAATATTTTTTTTCTTAATGCATTAATAATTAAAAATATTTAAATATAATATTATTAAAAAGCGTCTTTATTTTTCCGGTTTTTTTAAGATACTGTTAAAAAACTGGGGACGAAAAAAATCAATAATTTAAAAATTTATAAATAATAAGATAATAAAAAAAAATTGTTTTAAAATTGGTTTCTATTCAAGTTTAAATGAACTGTAAAAAGAATAAATAAACTTGCTTTAATAAAATTTAAATGGATTAAAATTAAATTAACAGCAATTAAGTTTAAAAAATTAAATTGTTTTATTCCCAAATGCAGGCTTATTACAATTTTGACGATATCCTTGAACAAAATTTATAATAAATTTTATGATTTATTTTTTGTTGGGAAAGCCCCAAAAAGGGTTAAAAAGGGTTCTTTTTAAAAAATTTTTTAAAAAAATAACATTTTTAATAAAGTAATTTAAAATTTTCAAAAATTAATAAAAACCCAACGAGAATTCAAGTTTTCAATGTAAAAGGGTTTCAAAAAAAGGAAAGACAAACCGCGGGCCCCCGAACGCTGAACGTATTTTTGAAAGAAAAAGGCCAAGTGTTTTTTAAAGGGCAAGGAAATATTTTGCAGGTGAAAACCCAACTCTCTCAAAAAGGGTTTCATAAAAATTTTAATTGGCAAATTTTTTTTAAAAATTTTTAAAAAAATTTTAAAAAATTCTTTTGTTTTTTAAAAATAGAAAAAAATAGAACAAACAAAAAATTTTTGGAGCCTAAAATTTTCAAACAAGGCAAGAATGTTGGAAAAAATACAGAAAATTTTTCAGAGGAAAATTCTTGGGCTGAGTTTTTCATTGAATTAATTTTTGTTTAAATTTAAATTTTTTTAAAACCCCTTAAATGTTGGTTAATAATAGAACATTATGATTTAAAAAAATTATTTAGGGTCGCTGAGTTGAATTTTTTTAGGGCAAGGAACTAAAAAAAGCAGAATTAACTTTGGTTGTTTTTCTTATTTCCCCTTGGGCAAGATATGTTCTCTTGTTGTCAGGTTTAAAATTAATTAAACCAATTTGGGCAAAAAAAGAAAATCTTCTTAGGAGGCCGGCGGTTTAAGGGAGGAAAGGTACCAGAAAAAAAGGGGCTTAGTATTGTTTTTTCTCAAATAAAGGGGGGGGTTTTATGGCATTTTTGGGCATATGAAATCCATAAATTTAAAATTTTCACTTTGAACCCAAATCCTTCTCTTAAAAAACCCGCAAGAAGGTTTAAATGATTATTCCAAAGAAAATGGGGAGGAAAAAAGTCTTGAGGAGCAGATGGTTTAAAAGGAATTAAAATTTAGTTTGGGGTTTTTTCCTTTTGATGAAAATGGACAATCACTGGTCCTTTTTTTTTTCAAGAAAACACACTAGACTTAAAGTTACGAAAACAAAAGAAAGTCTGGAAGACGAAAAAGGTTTAACAAGGAAATTATTTGAGGGTCCCAAATCCTTACAAAAAAAGTTGAGCCTTGTGTGGTCAGGGTTCAATGATTTGGAGGAAGGAACTTAGGCAGTAGGAGGGAGAGGCCGAAAGGAAATTAGAAAGGATTCATTTAATTTTTCCAATTTTCCCTTCCCAAAAACAGAGGGCAGTTTAACGATGTCAGTGGAAATTGAGGAGGAACTAAGTATGGGGAGGCGGGGTTGGACCCTGGAAAACCAGGGGTTTAAATTCCCATCCATCCCCCTTTCTCCTTGAAACGGGGAAGAGAATTAACGTAGCCAGACAATTTAAGCTGGGCTATGGGAGAGATGGAGGAAACCGGGAAAGTTCCAGGGTAATAAACTTAGAGTCTATCCTTTGAAGCCAAGTTAAATGAGAAAGTTTCCTCCCCAAATTAATCAGTATCACTACCAGGAGGAAGGGGAAATTCAAATTAAAAAAGATTCCGGAGAAGAAAGGGCCAAAGTGAAAATCATTGAAGAAACCAATTCTGGGGGAAAAGTTTTTAAAAAAATTAAAACCGAAATTTTGTTTGGGTTCCCAAAAAAGTTCCTTTATTTGAAGACTAACAAAGGAAATTTTTTTTTCCCAAAGGAGGGATAAATTGGATATTTTTCCCAAATTTTATTGTCAAAATTTAAAAAATTTTTTTTAAGGGTTGGTGCATGTTAATTTTGGAGGGCCAGGGGGGTTGAAAAAAAAAGGAAGGCCTTGGATTTATAGTTTAAAAAAAATTGGGAAATTAAAGTTTTTTCAGAGTTTTCTTATTAAACAACGTCAGCTTTGATTGGGAAAAGTTAACAAAATTTTGTAGTAATTTTAAAAATATTTTAAAAAAGGTTGTTAAAAAAAGTAAATTATTTTAAGTAAAAAAAATTTTTTTGGTCCGGTATGATCAAAAATTTTTAGAAATAAGTTTAAAAAAAAATTGTTAATTAAAATAATAATTTAATTAAGACTTACATTAAAAAAAAATTTTGTAAATAAAAATAGTAAATAATTCTTTGTAAAAATTTATTTATTATTATTATTTTTTTAAATATTATTTAAACTTAGGTACAAAAAAGTGATTATCTAAATATATTTTTAATATAATTTTCTTACATTAAATTAATAAAAATTTTAAAAAACTTTGTTAATTAACTTTCCTTTTAAGGTTTAAAAAAATAAAATTAAAAAAAATAAATAAGTTTAATTTAAAAAAAAGGTACAATTTTAAAACCCTTGTTTTTAATTAAATTAAGGAAGATAATGATTTTAAACAATAAAAGTGGTTTTCGTTGTTTTTCCAAAATGTATTACTTAATCCTTTAATAATAAAAATTTTTAACCCCAAAAATTTAATAAGCGGGTTTTTTAGTTAAATTTTATTTTTATTTAGGGCTGTAAAAAGCGGTTATTAATAATTTAAAGATTAAATTTTATATTTTTTCTACCTTGTTGATTCATAAAATTTTAAAATTTAAAATTGTAAAAATAAAACATAACCAAAAAAGAATTCAAATACTTTGTTGTGTAAAGAAAAAAGAAAAGAGAAAAAACCCAAAGGAAAATCGCGAATAAATTTTAAGAATTTAAAAATTTCCTTTCAAAGAAAAAAAAGGGCCAAGATGCAGGTGTGTTAAAACCCAAAAAAAAAATTTTAAAGGAATTAAAACCCAAACCCCAAAAAAATTTGAATTTTTCATTAAAAAATTTTTAAGAAAATGGTTTTTGTTGTTATAATTTTAAAAAAAAAACTTTTTTTTTTGTTTTTTCTAAATACATTTTTTAATTAAAAATTTTATAAAAAATTTAAACAAAATTAATTTTATTTTTATTTTTAATAACGCGGGAGAAATATTTTCTTTTACGATGAAGGAAATTAAAGAAAAAAAAAAAAGTTATTTTTTTAAAGGGAAAGTTGGGGCTTGGAGTTTTTTGTGAATGCACTTGTAATTTTTTCCCTTTGTAAGATCCAAATGGTTTTTTACCCACTTCAAATAGAAAAAATTAAATGGGGGAATTTTGCTTTGTTGAAGAAAAAAAAGAGAGGCCCTTTCTTTCCACTTTTTTTATTTCGAATTTTGGTCAGTCTTGAGAGAAAAGAAAGTAAAAACAAGGGCCAGTTAAATTTTCTTTTTGGGCCTTTTTTCTTATTTGGAAAAAAGAACCCCTTTTTTTCATCATTGGGAAAAACCAAATTATTCAATTGGAAAGAACCAAAACAATTCTTAGGAGAAGAATCCCCTTTAGGTCTTAAGGAAAGGCCTGGAGTAATTAGGCAATTAAGGGAGAAGAGCATATGGGGAGGGGGAAAAGGATTTGGAATGAAGGGGTATGGAAAAGGGGTTTAGGATGTTAATGAATTCCTGGATTGGGAAAATTTTTTTCATCTTTTGAATTTCCGTTTTGGATCTTTTTTTTTCAAGAAACAATTTAAGGAATTAAATTTTATTCCGAAAAGTAAAACAGAAGGGAGAGAAAAGTACGTTTAAAAAAAAGGGAAATTAAAAATTTGGGTTTGAGGGTCTTTTTTCCAGGCCCAAAAAAAAAATTTATTTCCTTTTTTTTTTCCAAAAGCCCAAATTTTAGTTTCCCTTGGTACGGAAGGAAAATCAAGAACTCGATTCGGGGGGAAAGGGTTCCAACAAAAAATTAAGTTTGGAGGAGGGATTAGGGGGCCAGGGGAATCTTTAAGGAAATAAAGGAAATTTGGAAGTAGTGGAAGGGAATGGGGGAAAAGATTGGGAGAAGATTTATGGGTAAGAGGGATCCTTGGGGTACCAATGAAAAAGGGAAGGTTCTTTTTAAATTTCCTTTTTTAAATTTTTCTAAAATTTTTAAAAAGAATTCTTTTGAGGAAGGAAAATTTGAGGTTAAATGGGCCCTTGAAGGATGACTTGGGGTTGGACGCCAGGAAGTTACAGCCGGAGCCTTTTTTCCCCACCCTAAAACCCAAATTTTCTCTCTTTGAATACAGGGCTGTACATGAGAAGTATCACCGTGACAGAGACCCACGACAATTCTGAAACGTCTCAGTCTAGTCTACTCGAGCCTGAAGATGAGATGTGGACGGATAACCTGGAAAAGTTCCTTGATTTGGGTGAAGAGTAAGACCTTACGAAGTCATAGATCCCTCTGGTGAAGCCCTAAAGTTAAAATGGAAGAAGAGGTCATTTCGGCATTCCAGACCCCAGAAACTTAAGTCAGGATATCACATATACCAAGTCGAGTTGTAGAGCAGAGGAGACCCATCTCAAAACTTAAAAACAAGATGGTCCAGGTGCAGAGTAAAGATGGATCGTACACAAGGGTGAAGCTCATTGAAGCACACAAATTACTAGGAGATGGACAGTGGTCATTTCATAACAAAGAAATTAAATCGTAAATCACAATTTCTGTTGTTTTCCAAGAGTTTTTGTGCTCCTTTGATTTTGATACAGACTGACACCAGAGGAATTCTTTCTTTTTTTTTCTAAAAGAAGGAGGGGAGTGCAAACGAATATATTTTCAGTAGTTTTAGTTTCTGCAGACAGTGCAGAAAAGAGAATTTCTTTTGATGGGTTGGTGAATCATGTGAAGTTCGCCGGTCGGCTGCGTAGATGCGCTGTACCAGGTAAAGAACAGAAGCTCGACTTCCTTGGATTTATGAGGTATGTATTCTAAAAATATTGAGCAAAGTCATCAAGTAGAGTTCCAGCAGATACTCGTTATAGTTGAAAGCACTACGTCAGCTATCTAGATCAGATGTGGCCACTGTAGTAAAGCAAACAAAAGACTTGCATAAGTAAATTTTAACAACTATTTGTAAAAATAATAAGGTTTGTTTAAAAATAAAGGTAATTGCTATTAAAAATTAAGATTTTACTACATTACAAAAGCTAGACTGTTATGGTACGCTGCTACTGGTGATGTCATTAACATCAACTATGTAGCTAGAAATGATACTGTCATATTAAAAATGGTAAATTAATATTTTTAATTAAAACTTTAATGTCATATAGAGCTTACATTAAAAATAATAACTATCTAATTAATCTAAATGCAAGTTCATTATTTATTTAGTTTCTATACAGAGTACTTGGTTAATACCTTGAGGGACCAGCAAAAGAGTGATCATTCTACAATTGTATATTTAATATAGAGGCTATGTTCTTAACAGTAATAAGTAATAAAGTCCAAAACTAAACAAAACATTTGTTGATTAACTTTGAGTTCCTAATCAAGGTTTTAAATGAAACTGATAAAACAAAGAAATAAATAAAAACTATAGTCATTTCAAAGTAAAGTACAACTTTGATTATCCGGCAGTCTGTATACATTTAGAATTAATCGGAAGCATCTTTCAGTTTTCAAACGCAAATGTACACAAGTGTTTCGGTTTTGCATTTCGCAAATTGCAGGCGCTGTATTGACTAATCACCCTGTCTTGACAAACGATCGCTTGTTACTACCAAATAATTCAATAATGCCCCTGAAGATTTTAGCTGGCAATGTTGTTTACTTTTGTTTAGTGTGGCTGGCTGGAAGAGTCCATATCGCGAGTGAGGGAAGTTGGAACTGGAACAGTTCATTTTACGTACACATAATTTGCAGTTACATAACTATACACTTTTTTTATTCAGTCGAAGTTAAAATTAAATTTAAGTAAATATATATATATAATTTACATAACATTTACCTTAGAATATTTTGATAGCCTAATTTAATACACAGTTGTACTTTTAAATATCTTTCGTATGTTATTGTAAAGCAGCGTCAAAGTTGGCGATCATGATAAAAATAGTTTGTTTCATTACAATAGCTGCAGAGTGTGTTGCGTCACATGTAATTGTAGGCGCCCCACTTACGCATGATGTCCGTTATCAGTTACTAAACGTAATTCTCCAATAAAACCAAGTTATTTATGACTTATGTTTTATCCGACTTCACCTTAGCCACATTAGGCCGGATAATCGAGGTTGTACTGTATAATCCGGTATGCAGCTTCGAGAATCGTTGCAACCACACACACAATGACCCAAACCATGAAAACCACAAGAACTGCTCATTCCTGGATGTAGAAGTTAACTACTCTGAGCTCAACAACGAGATGGTCAACCACCTGCTATCAGCAAGTAACTTATTCTCTTTGTGTTACTAAAGGTCTCATTTTAGAGGACTAAAGCGTTGAGTTCAATTAATTAATTGTGCCATGAGTAGAGGCCAGCTACTCCTACCCTCACCTCTAATTTATTCGTGTGACTAACAGGCGTGCTTCGCTACTTAAATCATTCTACTTTTATACGAGATTATCTCAACAGTTTTTATACTATTACTTAACAGTTTGCAATCCTTTAGTACTGATGTAAATTTAATTGTTTTGGAAAGTGGAATGACTGATGAAATCATTATTCGGAAACTGAAATCGGTTCTCATACAGTTGAATTGGTATGCCTTGAATTGGTATTCGCAAGATTCATTTGTAAATCCAAATTCTTGTTCTTTAGTTCTTGAGTGAACTCCTAATGCTCTACCTCCTTAGGTTATGAATTTATGACAGCTAATGCCTATGTTCTTGCATCTTCTCGATCCATGCTTCAGTGGTCATCATGTGTTAAAAGTGAGAACATTCCTCAGGAGTATTTTTTGTGTATATGGAATCCTTTATACCATTGTATAAAAATGTATTATCTTCATTAACCGGTAAGTCCTTCAATTAAATATTGAACAGGATAATTAGGGAAAGTACCAGGATCTGGCCAACTGTAATCCATTTGGAACAGTCTGAAAAAAAGCAGAAATTCTCATTAATATAATTAAATGTAAAAATAATCTATCAAAAATATTAACATAGAACTAATATTTTCCATTATGTTTTTAAAGAAAATTTACTTTATTGATATTACTAATAAATATTTTTTCTTTACATGCACTTACTTAATATAGACTACCTTAAACATTGCTTTACAAACACCATTTTGGAGTAAAGGAAATCAAATACACTTTGATAAGTTGAAGGATTTGCATGCTAAGGACAATAATTTTTTTTATTTATTCAATATTGCATGGAAGCCCACTTTTTCAATAGAAGAAGATCAACTATATTGGTCCCGTTCTAAATTATGTCAACATTTTGAAAGGCACCAAGCTCAAAGCACGCACACCACACACTGTTTCACTGGTCGGCACACCAGAATTATATTATAACTAACCCTATTTACCAAATGTAAACAAGATTATCCTCATTAAATATAGGGTATATTTTGGGGATTATTTTCAATAAGAAATGTAAGTAAACATCAGTCTGAAACATGGATAGACATGTGCATTGAGCAGTCTTATGTGCCCATGAAGTCTGTGGAAGCCTCAAGGTAGAGGTATAAATTAAAGTGCTCTTTCGAAATGGATACATGGACCTCCATTTGTTTTGAAAGTTCAATCAGCTGTGGAAGTATCTTGGAATATCGATCATCTTTTCTGAGAGGCACCTAGAATTTAGAGGCTAGAAAAAGAGAGGTCAGGTCAGTGGCGACTTGTCCATAAGGACTCTCGGGCCTTACGAACATCCTTAAATACAAACAAATGTTACACACACACATACACAGTTAAATTACCACTGTATGTCTAGGTGGTTATTACCTCACACACACACACACACACACACACTGATACTGACCCACTCGCCCACCCATACACACAGTGATAGTGACCCACTCGCCCACCCATACACGCTCAGTGATAGTGACCCACCCATACACGCACAGTAGTATTGACCCACCCAAACACGTACAGTTGTTTATACTAGGTAAAACGTAATAAAAGACCAAAAAATTAAACAAAATATATTTTGATAGTAACAATATAAAAATTTAACAAATTGTAAAAACGTGTAAATTATATACGACTTAAAATTTTTAAGTGGATAAAAATGACGACTATTTAAAGCATGTTTCACAGACAGTATAAAAATCACTTGCTCAAACTAGTCCATAGGTCAATATGCCGTACTTGACAGATTTACTAGGTATACATTGCAGAAGAAAAAAAAAAAAAAAAATTAATGTTCATCAAAGCTCAAATAATCAGATGGGTTGTAAGCATTTTTTAAATTGGCCACAACACTTCCACAAATTTTCCTGATTACAGCTAGTGTGTCCACTGCTCTATGTTCATCCCTATCTCTGACATCATCAAACCTAATACAGCACATTAAAAATCTGACTGTTTTGGCTCATTGTGACATAGATTGTCTCCACACCAGTTCATTTACTGTTGTCCCACATGCATAAAATATTCCTGCTGCTAGACTTCATAGTACCAGCTAAAATAAGAGGCCTACCACTGAAAAATTTCATCTCACAGATGTTAGTTAACTTACAGTTTCTGTCTTTTGCAAGGTTTTGTTTGATTTTTTCCTATAAATATTTGTGTAACAATTTTCTGAACAATCTCATAATCAAAAATAACTGTTTGTGTGAAACTGCGTTTTAAGCACTGCCTTTTGGTCCAGCTTTGTGAAAATTGGGTATAATATTTCTACCACGAGTCATGAATTTTGAGCCATGAAAGGTTCTAAATACCATCTGGTTTCTTTGTCTTTCCCGATAAAATTCACGCAGATTCAAATTTTGACCTCTGTTTTCATATATTGTGACTTGCGGATCTAGTACTTCTACATTATTGACTTCCATCTCTACATTTCTTACCATGTCACCCTTCTTCATCTCCTCTGTCATCTTCTATTTCTTCAGTTTTATCGAACTGCCAATGAGGACGGAGCCCCGCTTATCAGAGTGATCTTTGTCCGCTGCTAGCCTATACCTGTCGCTGCCGTATTCTGTTAACCTACAGTTTGATTAATCTATATCACAATTATCATTTATTTATTGTTAAATTTATTTTTAATTTCAAACAAGATGCCTAATCAGTGTGCAAAGTGCCCTGTACCTTTTTTGGTAACAGACATCGTTCTAAAGTGTGCAGAGTGTAAGTTCAAGTTCCATCCTGCGTGTACACCCGGTGGCGCTTCCCAGGTTTCTAAAGGAAGAAATAAAGAACAAGGACTCCTCTGATAGTAAAAAAAAAAAAATATCTTGGAAGCTATCAAATCACTTAAAAGTGAGTTAATTACTAGCATGGAAAGGAGGATAGGAGAAGTTAAAACATCGATCAAAAACCTATCTCAAGATATTATAACAGTGAAGACCAGTCTACGTAATCTAGAGGAACGTCATGAAGAAGTCAATCAGAAATGCAACAACCTCGAGAAAGAAAATCAGCGCCAATCACCTAAGCTGCATGAAGTAACAATCCGACTTCAGCATAATGAGCAGCACTCACAGTTGGCAAACCTAGAAATTGATGGAATACCTCAGACTAAAGAAGAAAATATTCTAGACATTCTAAGCAAGATAGCTACCGTGATTAACGTCCCATTCAAGAAAGAAGATGTGTCCATGGTCCACAGACTCCGGTTGTACTCCAGAAAGCATGCCCAGGCCCCTGTAATCGTGCAGTTTACTTCAGGAATCGTGAGGGAGATGTGGTTGTCTGCTTTAAGAATCAAATAGAGCCTGCTGAGTTGGCTCCATCCCTTCTGGACACCAAGATCTTCATCAACGAACACCTTAAACCCAGCAACAAGATGCTTTTAAGAAGGGCGAGGAGGGAAGATCGCTTCGCACACTACATTAACACATTCAGTGCGCGTCCCACGGAACCACGGGGTGAGCTGCTCGGTAGAGGTGCGCACCACGCGGAAGCGCGGGGCAGTGCAACGGACTGGTCTACTGCTCAGTGTGAGCTCAGCATTGGGCCGGGAAACATCGTGTTCGGTGAGCGTACAGTGTTATTCCAACTCGACCTTGGCGTGGAGTTCGTTTCCGATTCCCGCGTTTTCAGTCTGTGCTAACTGCGTTTCTTGACTTGCGAGTTTGCTTACGTGTTTGTGCTCTTATTATATTGTGTTGTATATATTATTTTATTCTTTTACATTTGTTTTGTTGTTTTATATTACGTTTTATAATGGCTGCTGCTAGAGAAGCTGAAAACATTTCCAGTGATGATACTGTCTCGGATTCTGGGAGTGAATCAAGCGATTCTCAATCAAGTTCAGACAGTGAACTTGACAGTGATAATTTTAATCCAACATGGTCAAATGCAACTGCAGGACTTAGACGCTTTCCTTTTACGGGAGATAATAGATTATTAGTGGACATACCGGGTAATAATACTCCTATCTATTGGTTCTGTCTATTACTAGACAATCAATTTGTCGTGAAACGAACAAATATGCACTTGAGCTATTTTGTGGACCATCTACTACCGTGCAATCACGAATTACTAGATGGAAAGACATTGACGTAGAAGAATTGAAAGTGTTCATAGGTTTGCTGTTGCACACAGGAACTATACGTATAAACCGGCTTCAGGACTATTGGAAGACCAGCAGATTGTTCAATTTGCCACTGTTTAGAGAACATATGAGCCGTGATAGGTTTCTGCTGATTCTTAGATGCCTTCATTTTTCTTCCAATGATAGTGAAAACAACAGACCTGTCAAAGACCGACTTGACAAAGTAAACCTCGTAATTGATCAGTTCAATAACAAAATGGACAGTATTTACTATCCCTGTAAAGAGCTGTCTCTCGATGAAGCTATGGTGTTATGGCGGGGAAGATTGGTGTTCCGCCAATACATCAAAGGAAAAAGGCATAAATTTGGAATTAAATTATATTCTCTGACCGAACCGTTTGGACTTACTCTTCGTTTCATGATATATTCAGGAAAAGATAGTGAGTTGTCCGGAAAAGGCCATTCTGATAAGGTTGTCCTAAAACTTATGGAGGGAAAGCTTGGTAAAGGACATGCCATATTTATAGATAACTTTTATAATAGCTTTTCGCTAGCCTCAAAATTACTGACTATGAAAACCTACTGTAAAGGAACACTGAGGGCACATAGGAAATATAATCCGAATGAAATAATAACCGCCCAACTGAAAAAAGGAGAATGAAAAGCTCAGTATGCAGAAGGTGTAATGGTGGGGAAGTGGCGAGACAAGCGCACAGTTTTGTACATATCCAGTAAATATGAAAACAATATGGTCACTATTATAAACAAAAAAGGTAAAGAAAAGGAGAAGCCTTTAGCAATTGCACAATATAATGCCCACATGAAAGGGGTCGATAGGGCAGACCAATTGTTATCTTATTATCCGTGTGAGCGCGAAACTTTGCGCTGGTATGAAAAGATATTCATCCACACCCTCTCAATGATTGTCGTCAACTGCCATCTGCTGTATAACATGCACACAGTGGACAAAAAGAGGACATTATACGACTTCAGGCAGAAGCTCATTGAAAGTCTCCTACCTCAAAAGCAAGTAGCTCCTCTCGTTACTCCACCACGAAACCCGATTCACAACCTTATTCAAATCGAAGAACGGGATAAAAAGGGTGATAGAAAGAGAAAGGACTGCAGAGTGTGCTATAAATATAATAAAAAGAGGAAGATGACAACATATACTTGCTCTCAGTGTCCAGGCAAACCAGGCCTTTGTGCTGTGGATTGTTTTGACAAGTTCCACAAAGACATGCAATAAACCCACAGCCATTCCGAACAATGTAAATATGTATATAAGTATTTTACAAACTTTAACAATCAACAAAAACAGTATTTTATGTGTTTTTTACATTTAGTTTTAATAATTTCGGATGTAAGAGACATATAGTGTGTGACAAAACCGGCGCAAGGTGCTGACCCCGCGGATCCGTGGGCCAAACTGTACGTCACATATGGAGCCATTTTGGATACCAGAGATATATTTTTGGTCATAAACAGCCTTCTAATGACATAAGGTAAGTTTATCAAATGACTTTACATTTCAGCTCCTGGGGTGATATATATGTATTTTCTTTAGCAGTCAATGTGTTAATGGGAAAGTGCTGATCAAGGTCAAGGATTGGGCCCCGATTGTGAGGGTACTATCACTGGAGGACCTGGACAGGTTCAATTAGATTCCGATAGCAGGTAGGCAGATATTTTATTTTCTATTATCACTTATTATTTTATTTTATCATCGTACATGTTTTCACTTTGTAACAAGCCCCTTTCACTTTAAAAATTTTTGCATACCACCTATGACCTAAAAAGGAACCTAACACGTTATGTATTGTTTGTATATTTATTCTAAACAACAATTTTTAATTAATTAATTGTTAGTCAATTTTTATTTTTTAATCTCAACCAAACCTTGTTTTCAAATAAATAGTTAGTTCATTTTGTTGTAATACTTATTATATTAGAGGTTTATATTACCTTAAATTCTGTCAAGTGGCCCAAGACGTCGTCAGATGGCGACCGATTTCGACTACTTCATGTAATCATTGTCCAGTCGAAAATACATAAAATCTTCACTCTTGTGAGGTCGTCATAAGTCTTGAAAAATAAATTTCCTTTACATCAATCTGTATAAAAATATAACATTTTATCACTTGTATGAATACTGGTAGTGATAAAATTTCAGATCTTTTAGACAGTGACAAAAATAAATAAATTATTTTCTCTGTTTTAAACACATGGGAGAAAGTAAACATTATTAAAACTAATAACTGTTACCAGGTTATATTTTTATACAGATTGATGTAAAGGAAATTTCTTTTTCAAGACTTACGATGACCTCACAAGAGTGAAGATTTTATGTATTTTCGGCTTGACAATGATTACATGAAGTAGTCAAAACCGGTCGCCATCTGACAAAGTCTTGGGCCACTTGACGGAATTTAAGGTAATATAAACCTCTAATATAATTAGACAGTGGTCTGGAGGCAGTACATTATGTAATACTTACATAAAGGTCAAGTGTAATTGAATACTTTCAACGAATTTAGCTGTTTTTTTTTTTTTTTTTTTTTTATACATTCACAACAATATAGTGTAAAAGGCCTTTAACCCTTTCGATGACGCTGTCCGATATATCGGACAGCGGTAGTTACGCTAAAAATGCCGCGGTCCGATATATCGGACCGCTCGTAATTTTTTTTTTTCTATAAGGCATTTTCGTTAATATGCCACATATACGGTACCAATCTGTTGAGAATTGATTATAGTACTCAGAAAAAGTGTTTTAAACATCTTTTAAATATGCGTTTGTTGAAATATATTTGTCACACTTGAAATAATCGCTCAATTGTGACAAATATGTGATTTCGTACTGTCGAAAAAAATTACGATAAATCCTGGGATTTTCAAGGTAAGACTTTGAAATTTGGTATGCATGTTAGTAATTAAATGTTCTTTCAAATAAAGTCACTTTTATAGCCCTAGTATTTTTGTTGTATGGTCTAAAAAGTTTCAAAATTGAAAAATTAAAAAAAAAATTTTAATTTTTAAAAAAAGTTGATTTTACAAATTAAAACCAATATTTTATTTAAGAAAATATATAAGTAGTAAAAAGAGCATTTCAAAACAAGAAAAACTAAAAAATAATTATGAAAATATATTGAAAAATAACAAAGTTAGAACAAAATAACGTAAACTATGCATATTCACTAAAAATACCCCCGGCATTTCTCGCATACCAAGGGAAAATATGCCCGGCATCGAAAGGGTTAAATGATAAATCAAGCTTTCAATTTAGGATGTCTAATTAAAATAGTTTCTATTTAATTTAGTTAAATTCTATTGCTTAATTTTATTTTCTCTCTTGTGTTGTTGGTCCCTGTCGGGGTCAAATACTAATATTAATTGCTACAGCTGAACTCGCATTCTATTATTATTAGCACAATAGACATTAGATAATTATCCGTACTAGTTATAATATTAAATTTCATTAAATTCTTTATGACCTATAATATGCCAAGCCTACTTTGTTAGAGTAAAAGTTATAAATTTAGGATGTTAAGATCTTAGTAAGTTAAGGAATTTATCATTTTTACTGCACTGTGTTAGTACATTAATAGTATTTGTTTGGTTATCTTAGTGCTGAGGGAAACGATGTTGCGGGATACTGATGGAGGTGATGGGGACTTTTTTACTAAGGAATGTTTAGTTTTTAAATAGTCCTACAATACAACTCATTTTTTAAAATCACAAAATAATTGCAATAGTTTAAAATTATTTCACTGCAACATTAGGTTATACAATAAAAGCTTTGATGAGTTGTTAATATTTTTGCAATCAATAAAGGAAGACCTGGATATAATTGTTCCAACGGAATGCTGGCTGAAGATTGGGGAGGGGGTGGCAACTGACATTGACGGGTTCGACTTTCACTTGACTGATCAACAGTTTAACGAAAACGACGGGAGTTATTGTTTACATAAGGAAATACTTATTATAAACTATAAAACAGGTTATAATTTGTAATGCTTACGGATTATCACTAATTTCACACTTTGGAATAATACTTTTAGTTTATTAGCTATACACAGAACTGTTGACAGTAATACAGATACTTTTGTTAACAGTATATAGAACTACTATTACATAATTGAAAGCTGGAAAATGTGCATTTACATGGGAGATATAAACATAGACTTATTATAACTGACTTATACAAAGGTATTTTAGCTGAGGATGGACTTGTGCAATGTAGGTATCATTACACAGGAATATTGTATCTCTTTAATGAGAGCCCTATACCATTTTCTACTGTGTCGCCCTCAAAAGACCATGGTCCCAAAGCTATTTGGGCCCACTTGGATCCCATTCTACAGGTTTTGAAAATAAATTATCCTGAAGTGACAACAGTTCGCTTCTTTTCCTATGGACCTTCCAGCCAATACAAACAAACAAAATAACTTTTATTTATTTTCATCCATTTTACACCAAATGGGATTTAAAAATGGTACCTGGTCTTTTTTTAATCCTCCCACGAAAAAGGAGCACTAGATGGTGTAGGAGGTGCTCTGAAGCGGTTGGGCAATCATCTGGTTGCCCATGGTCTTGATATTCCTAATGCAGAGACATTTTATGAACATATGAAAGACCACACCCAGAAGATAAAACTCTTTTGTTTCGGAAGCTGATGTATTGAAGTACACTGGTAATCTACCTAGTACTCCTCTGGCAACTATACAGGGTACAAGGCAGATCCACCAAATAATAACATTCAAAGAAATGGAAATGTTTTACAGGCCACTCTCCTGTTTCTGTGCAGAGAATAATTGGACTTGTGAAAAACTCTGCAATTGTTTTTTTAAAGCACAGTTTGTATCTTTTGACAAGCAGAAAGATTAATTGAAAGGAAAACAGAAAAAGAGCTGTTATCACGATATTTATGATTCATCGTCAGAAACACACCAAGATATTGTACCATTTCAAGAGACTGATGATGAAGGAATTGATTGAGAGAGGGGAGGAAGAACTTGAACCTCACTTGTTTGAAATCCCATCAAAAACCAACATTGTCCAAGGAGCATTCATCATTGTAGAGCTGTTAGGTGAGTAACAATATAATTACACTATTGTCATATGATAAAATGCATTAGAATAATTATTTATTATCTGCTCTTTATAATTAACAGGTTGTCTACCAGAGTCAACAAACTTTTCTGCTGTATGTTATTCTGCTTTTCTGTTATTCCAGCTGTATGTTATTCTGCTTTTCTGTTATTCCAGCTGTATGTTATGACACCCTCAATCAATCTAAGTAAACACCTACCTAATATACAATTTTTAAATGGGTTTAAAAGTTGAAATTATTTTGTAAAAACAATTTTTTTACAGGTGGGGCTAGGACAAAATTGAAACATAAATACGCTGCAGTTGTGACAAAAGTGTGCCTGGAGGAAGAGGATGGGGACTATTCTGTCATGTTCTTGAACAGACATGGCAAACAAGGCAACAGTTACATCACCGATGAAAAAGATGAATCAATAATTGACTTGAAGCAAGTGAAAGTGATTCTACCACAACCAAAAATTGTTTTGAAAGGCTTACAGCGTGTTGTTAATGAGTTCCCTTTCAATTTGGAAAGGGAAATGGATTAGGCCCAATGGTGATGTTTTCACTATAGCCTAAAGACGGATTTTATTATTGGACTACTGTAATTTTTGCTTAATTTTTCCCATATTTTTTATATTAACCTTTAAATTAATAAACTTTGAATTTTTTATCTTATTTAGCCTTTGTTATATTAAATCCCTAAGCCCTAGTCAGGAGTGTTACCTTCTGTCATGAATGTTACTTTATGTCATGAGTGTTACTGTAACAAAAATGAAAATTTTCTAGGTAAATTTAAATAAAAATAAAATTTGAAACATTATTTTATAAAATGGTAAAAGTATGTACATAAAACAATGTTTCAATACAACATTTATAAGAGGTTTCATACAAATTTACAAGTATGTCACTTTTTTGGCATACGGGTAACACTCCTGACATAAAACACTTAATATTTCCATTAAACTCATTCATTTTCTTTAAACTGGTTTTGCTAACGCTATATATTATAATTAAAAGTAGTTTAAATCGGTAGTTTCATCATTTTTTTTATTAATGATTAAACACTTCAATATTTCTCTGCGGTAACACTCATGACAGTTTTTTGTGTGCCAATTCATGAAACATGATAAAAAAAACAAGAAAATTTGCATAAACTCGAAAAATGTTGCTGTTGCTGGAATCTCAAATCATTGGGTAAGTGATATCTGTGGAAAACATTAGTGTACTAGACATTTATTTATTTACTTCTTCATCTATGCAATGTTGCAAATAATTTGAAAATGACCCCAGAGTAACAGACTTAGAAAGCATTGCGGTGCATGTTCCAAAACTGGTATCCGTAACAGAACTGTTTATGTTTGTTCTGCCTGCCCGTAGAACTCAACATTCTGACCTGTGTAATGATTTGACAACTACCACAAAAACTTGTAAATAGTGACAAGGGTGGTGGGTGAGGTTGTACATAGTGTAAATATTTTTATATTTAATTATATCGACAATTTCATGTGAACGAGTGTTATAATATACAACAACATGTAATAATATAAACATTATTACATGTTGAATCACTTTTGAAATGGTTAGAAGTGTAAAACTTGCGCCAGGAGCAAAAAAGATAACAATAAACATTTTTCTGAAGTCTCACGTACACACACTAGTTGCAGTGTATATAGAATGCTAACTAAAACACTAGGCCTATAAAACTTATAAACACACTAATATTCTAAGAACATATTTATAAATTTTTTACAGATAAAAGACACTTATAAGCAATTGCTTTTAATCATTTTAAGGCCTACGGCTGTAATAGATCATCGCGGCCAAACTTGCATTCGCAGCCAATGGCCGTAACTGGCACCAGTCAGCTTTTTATTAATTTGCTGGCTTGCTATAATTCCAAAAGCCGTGAAACTGAACGTAGTAGCTACATGAAAAAGTTGACTTGTAAAGTGTTGTTTTAACATCTTAAGAAATGATGACAGTAGGTCAAAAGCTGAGTGACTCAGTCATCAGTAACAGTGAAGTTCTGACATTTGTTGTCATCTGCGTTCTTGTGTAGTGATTTAGTTTTAGGGCCAATCCATACAAAATGAGCCTTGGTCCAAAAAAATAAAAATTAATAAATCTATAAGTAACTCAATTGTATAGGTGTTAAAAGAGTTAAATATATGTATTTTTTTTTTATTTTAGCAAACAAAAATTATTTAGGGTTTTAAATTGATGGTGCAGTTGGCAGCATTTGGGGACAGTTGAAGAGAGTAATTTCGTGTTTATGTTGGCACTGGATTTTGTTGGTTAGAAAGAAGTTGGCTGTGAGTTCAGGTCACTAATAGAGAAGAAAAGGAAGCTATTATTCACTCATCTAAATAAAATTGTTAAAAGGTAAGTTTTAATCACAGTTATTTATTCTTAAAAGTAGGTAGGTATTTAATGTCCCACCCGTGACAGGAAAGATGGAAAAATGTGTTTAAAGTGAGATCAATATTTTAGGTTAGGTATGCTTTTGCCTAATAGTAACAATTACTACTTAGTACATACATTGGTAATAATAAATATAACTTGTTTGAATATATAACAATGTAGTAACGCATTTAATTTCCGTCCCACCCGTGACAGCTCTTGGCAGTGTAATTAGGTTAAGCCTAGGCTTGTGTTATTAGCTAAGTTTTCTGATTTATTACTATAGGTACCTGTAACCAAACTCTTATATACTTTATAACTGGCCATTTTTCAGTGTAAAAAGTTGTTTACATTTCATATTTTATAACAATATTATTTTTTTACAGATGGCAAAAACGACGTCAGCTGAACGGATGAGGAAGCTCTGAGAGAAGTTGGACCTGGATAAAAACAAACATTATAGTCTCAAAGAAAAAGAAAGATCTAGGGACAGACTAAGAAGAGAGAAGAGGAGAGCTGAAATAAATCTTTCTGCTAAGTCTATCGAAAAAGAGTCTATCGGCAGAAGGAAAAAGAATTAGCTAAGAAAGAACAAATCCTTGCTAATAGTGATTCAAAGATGGGTTCATTTAGATGTCCTCAGGCTCTAGGGAAGGCAGTGAGTAGAGTGAAAAAGGTATTGCCGTACAGTCCTCGCAAAAAACTGCTGTAATCAGAAAACTTGTGACTGAAAGTTTTCAGAACGTAGCCAAAAAACTTTTTGATGGGCCAAAATGTAATTGAAGACCACAGGGGGAAAACTTGGCAAGTCCATTTTTTTTTTTTTTTCAGCCTTTGCATAGAAATACTGAAGTAGGGTTAAGTTAGTAAATGCATCCTGGGGAACAACATGACAGGTCACGAGCTATGGGCATTTAAAATTTTACCGTACAGGGGAATAACTTTGTAAGTCCATCTGATACAGGGGAAGAACTTGACAAGTCCTGAGACATTATTCTTCATAATGTTGGCCAACCTGCATTACTCATTCTGTCAGTCATCTGACAGTGTTGTTTTCCTGTTTACAGGTTAGTTTGTGGTTATGTTAAACATGTGTTGCTTTTGTTTGGTGGTGTTGTAAAGTTAGTTTGTGATAGTGTGTTGAACATAATGTCTAGTGAAAACGAAGATTCAGACGAACATAGCAGTAAAGTGAGAAGTTGTAAGAAAAGGAAGAGTTTTGGCAGAGTGAAAGATGTTCAAAAGAAGCTTAAGTTACAATCACATGAAACAAGTGAGCCATGCTCTTGTACTAAGATGTTTTGAATCTGTAACTGAAAATAATAAAAAGGAAATTATCAGCAACATGAATAATTTAAAAAATAATGATGAAATAAACACGCACCTTGCTGGGCTAATATCCTTAGTCCCAGACCAACGAAGGAGGCCTAGAAAAGACGAAAATGATGCCAGTTTCCGTCACTGTTCAGTTAATTATCGGATCAGGGTGAAGCAAGAAGATGGAATTGTGAACGAAATCCCAGTTTGTAAACAAGCTTTTATTTCCTTACATGGAATCACTCGAGGCAAGTAGGAATGTCTTGTATCTAAAATGAAAAAAATGCAGTAGCTCCCAGAGATCTGAGAGGTGCTCATAAAAATCGACCAAATAAGTTAAAAGAAGAAACACTTGCAGCAGTCAAAACACACATTTCTTCATTTCAAAGCAGGAATAGCCATTACAGTTTAAAGAAATCAGAGAGAGTTTTTATATGATTGCTTAAACATACTAAAAATGTATGATCTATACAAGGAAAAATATCCTGAGTACCCTGTTTCTTACGAGAGCTAAAGAACTATTTTCAATAGCGATTTTAATATCAGCTTTGGTTACCCCAAAACTGACACTTGTTCGACTTGTGACACGTTTACTGCAGAAAAAAGATCAGTAGATATGAGGTTGGAAGGAAATGATATTGGTTCAGCTGAGAGACAAAAGTTATTGACAGAAAAGCGTGTCCTTGATATCAATCACAAAGTTCACTTAAAAAAGCAAGATACTTTTTACATCAGGAAAAAAAAAGCAAACAAGAATGCTATGAAAAGTGAGAGCAAAGAAGCAATAAGTTTGGACTATACTCGGAATTGTTCATGTCCTAATATAGCAACAAACGATGTCTATTACAAGAGACAGCTGTCTGTTTACCTTTTCAATATTCATGTTCTCTCTAATCGGTCCAGTTATTTTTATGTTTATCCAGAAACTGTTAAGGGACATAAGGGAGCAGATGAAGTTTGCTCTTTCATTTTCCACTTCGTGCATAATTTTCTTTATCCCTCAGTTCAACAGTTGGAAATATTTTGCGACTACTGTGGGGGCCAAAATAAAAACAATATAGTCATCAAGCTTTGTCATTACCTAGTACACACTGTAAAAAGATTAACTTCCATCAAAATCACCTATCCTATTCGAGGACATTCTTACCTCGAATGCGACAAGAACACTGCCCTAATCAAAAAACGATCTAGGTGTGAAACTCCATCAGACTGGTGCAATGAATTGGAATCTGCAAGAGTAAAACCAAGCACGTTTGTGGTAATCAATGTGGAGAATGAACCTGAAATAATTAAGTCTTGGACGAATCATTTAAATTTAATTTATGAGCAGCAAATGACCTTTGCAAGCAGGCCCATTAGAGAGTTATTGATCAATGACCAGCATAGTGTTTTAATACAAATTAGGACAAACTATAATGGAGCTTGGGAAGAAGTCCCAATAAAACCACCTGTTGAGAAAAGAACGAAGAAAAATTGCAGTTTCCACTGACAAAAAAAAAAAAAAAAAAGCTGAAAAGTATGAACTAGAAGAGAATAGGAAAAGAATGGTACTACTCATGAAAAGTCCAAGGTTCGGAGAGTTTCCTCTTTCAAAAACATCGTATGAAGGTAAAAACCTACACTAAGCCTTATGGTAGGGATCAAGCTTTTAAGTAGGGCCTAACTAAATTTTATTACGTTTAGATATAACAGTTTATCACATTTTCTTGAACAGTTTTATCTTTTTTATCAAACTTTAAGTAAAAAAGTCACAGGTCCATCTAGGTCCTGGTAGGTATAACCATAGACAATAGGCTATAACCACAACATTTGTTTAAAGTTTAAAGACAATAGGCTATAACCACAACAGAAACTAGGTCTAATAATTTTTTTAAGAATGTATTTTTTCAACAGGTCTTTTACCGATATCCAAAGAGGTATTCTACCACATTCAGACACTAAAACAATTTTGTGGGCCAGAAGCCAAGGTGTACTTTGATGTTCTGCCAAGGGCTTGAAACGACTGTACTGTTTAATATTCATGTACTGTTCAACTTCTATGTAAAATAAAATATTTTAACAACAATTTTAAGGATATTTTTATTATTAAACCTAAAATACCAATAGTTATTTATTTATTCATGGGGAAAAAACTTGATAAGTCCGGTACTCAAAATGAATATAAAATAATATTTGGGAAATTATTTATAAATATAGTAATTTTACTTTTAAAATGCATTAACAATTATTAGTTGATTACAGAAAAATAATTATTTACTAAACAAATTGAATAATTTTAGTGTTTAATGACTTTGAAACTTTAACAATGCTCTCCTGAAAAATTTCTGAAATGTGACTTACCAAGTTCTTCGCCTTTGGCTTTCAATTCAAAAGAATCTTTCTGAAAATACGTTATTTAAAGTTAATGAGTTTTATAACTCGGATGATACGAGCAGACAGGCTCACGGGATAAAAGATGTAATTTCCATAAGAGATGAACATGGGAATCGAACGAAAGTTCAAAAACGTTACATGAACATGACAGTAAAAGAGGCGTATGCTCTTTTCAAACAGGAAAATCCTGATATGGATATAAAACGTAGCAAATTCTATTATCCCCAACCAAAAAACATTCAACTTTCATCTGAAATGCCACATAATGTATGTGTATGTAAGTACCATGCCAATTTTAATTATTTAGTAGAAGGCATAAATAATAAATACAGTTCATTTCCTTCCAAGCATTATGTGAATTCAGTGGATGAGTCGAAGAAGCCGTTACTGAATTGCAACAACAATTGGCTAAGTTCAAACACAACTTCTTCATCAAAAGACTTGAAGCAAAAACCTTTAAAGTTATGAAGAATAAGACTGAAAACGATGAAGTTATATTACAAGTCGACTATGCTGAGAATTATCTTGCAACTTGTCAAGATGAAATCCAAAGTGCACACTGGAACCATAAACAGATAAGTGTGTTCACTGCTCGTGCTTGGACTGAAAACAACATGGATTTGTTTGTAGTTATGAGTGATGAGGTCACGCATGATAAGTACTCTGTATTTTCATGTTTAAAACTGATAATTGCAGGCTTAAGAAAAAGTACCCTGACTTGTCAAGTGTGAAAATATTTTCCGATGTGTGCGCAGGACAGTTCAAGAACAGATATACCATTTCTAATCTTTGCTACATGTCTGAAGATCATAGATTAGATGGGCAATGGTTTTTTTTTTTCAACATCACACGGAAAGGGAGCAGTTGATGGAATCGGCGCTATGACCAAACGTGCTTTTTGGAACCGAGTTAAATTGCGACAGGTTATATTCATTCTGCCGATGATTTCTTGAACTGTGTAAAATCAGTTGTTCCATCTGTCAATTTCCTCAAGTTGACTGCTGAAGATATTGAGGAAGATAAGAAACTTTTGGATAAATGTTGGGAACTTGTGAATAAAATACCTGGAATCCAAAGTAAGCATTTTTTCTTGGGATATGACAAGCAACGTCTTATTTGTGGGAAAACATTCCTCAAGTCTGATTTGTTAAAACATGAAGCATTCAAGAATAGACCAAGTGTTTACGGACTGGTGTACTCATCATCTGAAGCTGAGTCAAGTGCTGAAGAAACTGAGACTGTACCTGACGTAGTCGGTCAGCAACCAATTGCTGAAGAAGTGAAGCCAGGAGTGTTTATGTTAGTTAAATTTGAGTCAGTTCAAAAGAAAAAAACCTACTGAATACAGAAATGCTGTAATAGCTGAGTCACGTAGAAGATGATGGAAAGGTCAAGGTCACGTTTGCGGTCTGCAGGGGATTCGGGAAGATTGTTCAAGGTTGACCATCAAGACATTTCTTACATCGAATTTAAAAAAATCATTTACATCTTGCCCCAACCCCAACTGAGACGTGTTAGAAACAATACTGCTTTTTATGAGTTCAGTGGCAATGTGGACATTCTTGAACTAGGCTAATTAAAATCTGCATATACATTTCGCATTTAGCTCGTAAGCTTCAACTAACGTTACTAGCCCTACCATAAGAATTCCTCAATTATACTTAAGAAATTTTCCACGTCTTCATTACTAGCTGTAAAACCATAGTTATATATGAATAAAGTTGTTTGAGTGCTGTAAAATGAGTTTAATTCTCACTATGTCCGACCTGTGACATATCCTTGTCCCACCCGTGACACTAAAAAAAATGAATCAACTATTTATTTTTAGCCTTGAATATTTAGTGCATTAGATCGCTAAATCTCTAAACTACCCAGACATACATGCCTTTTTACTTTAACGCATTAAACTCGCTGAGTTTTTGTCTACTTTAGTTCCACCTCAAACCTCTTGTCCATTTTTTTGTCCCACCCGTGACACATTTTCAAAACACAAAATCTTAGTTACCCAATGCAACTCAATCTTGAAACTAACAAAGGTTTTGTAAGTGATAATTGTCAATATATCTATGCCAAGAAAACATTTTTTACTTTTTTAATTAAAAAGTTATTTAGAAAACATATCTCGTGAAAATACAGCCAATTCTAGACACATTTCAAGCAAAATGTTCCAAATTTGTTTGGTGGCAAGAAAGTGCATAATTACCTGATAAAGTAAGACTTTCTACACACTGACAAAATAAATTAAAAAAAGTCAATCAAATAAGCGAAGACATATCAGTAGTTTAAAATCTCAACTATCCATATAATGAATGTAAACATCAATACGCTATCTAAGATTGTAGCCGAGAAATTCAACTTTTCCTGAGTCAGAATTTACGGTGATTACGCTACAACAAGCTTATAGATAGTCGTAGTTTCCGATGGTCATCTCATCAAAGGCTAGGGCGGTAAAACAGACTATATTTTGTCAGGCCAAAAAATTTTTCTTGAACCATAATCTAATTATCTATCTACCCAACAAATATTTGTAATTTGTGTTAAAATCGGGTGCCTAGCCTCAGGAGACTGCCTAAGATATTGTGATTTTTCTTGTACAAACCTATTCATTTCCACTGGTTTATTGCCTATATTTTTAGTGTAAAACTTTAAAATACATACTATTGAATGTTTGTGACACTAGGCCTACAGCCTCCTCATGAAATAACCCTTTTTATTATTTATAAACAGCAGCAGCAATTCATACATAGGGCCTACACCTATACAACAAAAAATAATGACAAAAAAAGAATAATGCAGTTCATAATGGATAAGTAACCGGATGAACAGTTTTAGCAGTATAAATAAATATACTTAAAACTAAAATAATAAAGATAAATACACAAAATAAACCATAACAATAGCCAACAAATAGCACCAGCCTTAATAGACCGTCATCGGTTTCTGAGAGGTCTTTGTACAGTATATATTTTTTTTATATTTATATTTCATATATTACATTCAAGAAATTATTACTCACTAAGTTAATGTGAACAAATAGAATTTTAACTAGTACAAATTAAACAGTTATCGGCAAAATAGAATCAGCTTCAACTTACTTAAATCTCACTGAAGAAAATGAAAAGCAAGATGGCTGACCTCGACCGCGTTAGCTCATACCGCCAACGCCAATCCGCTGTAGTTTTTTTCTTGTTCTTGCTAGAGACACCAGTGTTGTTATTGAACCAAGAAAATTTTCCACTCCAGATTACCAGAAAATACTCTCCTGGTAACAAAAATTACCTCCTTTGTTCATTTACCAATACAAACTGGTAGGAAACGCGAAATACTGCCTCTCTATATATTTAAACTACATAATATAACACTTTTTATATAAGATACAATGAAAAAGCAACTTATACAAACTTAAAAACAAGTTTATAAAGTGTTTTTACCATTGTAGACGAAAATTCCTAATTGGACAGCTCTAAATCTTTCTCCATAGTTAAAGTATCACTGTCTAGTGATAAATTCGATCTAATTGCGTAATTAGCCCGTAAGAGAATGTTTATTTTTCCCACCATAGTTCCCTCCAGTGGCATTGGAGTGGGCCGCAAGTAGCGATTGCTAAATGTTTGGATTTTCGAAATGTTGCGGTTCGAATGAATCCGATTATCGAAATTCTACATTTCTAATAGAATACATAAGGTGACCATCCGTCCCGCTTTCAGCGAGACAGTCCCGCTTTTTAGATTAGTGTCCCCCTGTCCCCAGATTTACTCGGGGGACGCTATTATGTCCCGCGTTGGCAGGATAAAGATAAACGAATAAACGGTCCACTTTAAATATTATCTAATATTATATCCCAAAATAAAATGTTCTTGACTGACTCTTTCACAATATAAAAGCAACAAGGATATTGCATACACTTAAACATTTAAGCGTATTGTTTATTTGGTTCCTTGTAAACTATACCTGCATCAGGGAATTTTGTAGTTTTGGATAGTTTGAAGTTTCGCGTAGCATAGGTTATCTCAGTGAGTGAGTTCGCTACTTTTTACCTTTGTATTGTTACGGGAGTGACCTAGGGACCAGAGAGAGAAAGAGAGAGGGAGTGAGTTTGAGACACTTTGACACCACGGCTTTGTTTGTTTGTATAGTTGGAGTCATTATCGGAAATAAGTAAACAATTGTACGTCTTTGTGTGTATTCTAGTTTCTTCTGTGTACACAATGAGAACGTTCCAGGACCTTCTATTTGATATTAGAATGTTCTAGTAATCTAGTATATTCCAAGTAGACATATCAGCCGTTTGTGTTTACATTCTAGTGTTTAATTAATTACTAATAGAAACTTATAGAAGACTTGTAGTATATAAAAGGCTTCTGTTGTGTTAGTTTGAGTCAGTCTTAGTCGAGCAGTATGACAGTCGTTATCTAGTCTGTGGAACAGTAAGAAAATTATTTCACAGTGTTAATATGCCCAAGCGTGTGAGTAAGTTTAACGCGGATTTAGAGAAGGAATTTAAGTTTATAAAGAAAACTAAAAGTGACTCTGATGTCCGATGTGAAGTGTGCAATGGAGAGATTAGTGTTTCCCACGGCGGAAGGTCTGATATAACGAAACATATAAACAGTGACCGACACAAGAGAGCTCTTCAATCTGCATCTTCTTCAAAGGCAATAAGTACGTTTTTTTAAATGAAAAAATTGGAGGGAAAGAAGTGGAAATTGCGGCAGCCGAAGGGACACTGTCTTACCATACTGTTTGCCACAACCATAGCTTCAGATCAGCAGACTGTACTTCAAGGTTAGTGCAGAAGATTTTTGAGCCAAAATTCACTTGTGCTCGCACAAAAACAGAAGCAATAGTTGTCAATGTTCTCGCGCCATATGTAGACAATTCTACTAAATCAGAGCTTGAACAAACTAGATTTGTCTCAGTATATATTGATGCATCAAATCACAAAGACATAAAATTGTTTCCTATATTGGTCCGATATTTTCACCCATCCACAGGTGTACAAGTGAAACTACTCGAACTTGAAGCGTTACCTGGAGATACGTCAGAAATAATAACATATTATTTAATCAGAGTTCTTCAAAATAAGAACATTACTGATAAAGTTGTGGGGTTTTGTTCAGACACTAACTTTGGTGGGTCTGCTCGAAAGGGTACTCGAAATGTATATTTCAAACTTAAAGACTCTTTGAATAAAGGCATTATTGGCATTGGTTGTGCAGCCCATATAATTCACAATGCGATCCAAACAGCTGCAGATGAACTGCCCGTGGATATTGAAGCTATAATTGTGAAAGTATACACTCATTTTTATTTATATACAGTACGGGTAGAGAAGTTTAAGGAATTTTGCGAGGAAGCCTCTGTACAATATCACAAACTCCTAGGCCACAGCAAAACAAGATGGCTTGCTTTGATGCCAGCTGTGGAGCGGGTGCTCCAGCTCTTTGTGCCTCTCAAAGAGTACTTTTTGACCAACGAAAAGTGTCCTAGACTTATCAAAGATTTTTTGAGAACCCGGCTGCAGAACTTTGGTTAAATTTTATTCATAGCCAGTCAGCGATTTTTCATGATGCAGTACTGAAGGCAGAAGGTCAAAATATCAGTGCAGTTGAAGTTGCATTGATTTTAGCTGATTTGCGAGAGAAATATGTTGAGAGGAACAGTTCGTTCCTTCCAATGTCAGTTAAATCTTGTCTGAAGAACAATGAGGAAGTGCTTGATAAAACTCCCATTTTAAATGCAATACAGGTGTTTTATGAGACATCTGTTACAGTGTTACGTATCTTAATGAATGGGCTTGCCACTTTCGATCCTTGGAAACCTTGTCTTGGTTTAGTTTGAGAGAAACACCAGCATGGGAGTCGGTGATAAACGGAGTAGAAGTGTTATCAAACTTGCTGAAATCAGTCATTATTGATGACAACAAACTGTTTGATGAAATAAACTGTCTAAAAAATTATGTCACAAATGAAAAGTTGTCAGAATGGTGTGAGCTGAAAACTTCGATCGACCAAAGATGGGTAGAGGTATTTCTCCATTTTGAACAAAAGAACATTCCATACGAAAACTTACCTTACATCACTGAGTTGCTTCTGTGTCTGCCAGGAACTATAGTTGAACGAGTGTTTACTAACATGAACAATATACGGACTGAAAATAAATCTCAATTGAACGTTCCAACTTTAAGAGCAATGCTTATGCTGAAGTACAATGTTGGACTAACTTGTGATAAGTTTCATGACAAAATAAAAGGAGAACCAGCTCTCCTTAAAGACATACATTCATCAAAAAAGTATGCCAATGAGTGAACGTGTAAGCTAGTGGACATACTGTATTCTTGTTTTTATATTGAAATGTGTTGAGATTGCATTGAAAATTTAAACTTTACCAATTTGCCAATTAACCTTTTTACAAATCTGGTAAAAGAAGATGTTTCACAAACTTGTCTACATAGTATTCCAATTATTCTCGGACAGTAAACTTCATTCAGTTGATTTTTCTGTGTAACTTACAATATTTTCAATTGTTAAATGTGTATTTTTGTTTGTTTCATTATTAATAAATTAATTTAACTGATGTTCCGATTAGTGTAATTGTGTTACTTTTACTACCTGAACAGTCAAGTTTTTCCTATGCTTATTTCTGTGAATTTAAGTGCAAAAATAGATAAAATAATGAGTTTAGGGCGTTTAGTTCTGTACATTTTTGAAAATACCTTTAACATGGTTGGGGGGACCCCCTGACCCTCCTAATGTGTGTCCCGCTTTGAGGTCATTACAAATATGGTCACCTTAAGAATACATGATGTATTCAAACGAATTCGTTCTTTTTCATTATTGTGGACCCTATTCCCAGGCTCTACTCTCAACTTTGTCCTGTCTAAAGTCAAACAAGTTAAATGTGTAGATAAGTTAATTAGAGTTGTTAAAAATCAACTTTTAATTTGTAATTGTATATTTGCAATTCTTAAATTGTATTTCTTATATTACTTTTTAAGTACGTATATATTTTTTGTTCTTATATCGTCGGTGATATTTTTCATACGGAAAATATGAAAAATTATTCATAACATTCACATATTAAATAGAAATAAACCAATTTTATTTATTTATTCTTCTAACGGTACAAAACCAATTACATTAATCTTTTTACATAGCAGGTGAAACAGTCAAGATGGTATTGCTTACTATTAACAGTACCAATACAATAGTTAACCCAAGATACAATAGAATAATAATAGAATAGAATAATAATAATTAACAATAAAATAATAATGTATAAATACATTCACAACTCTAAAATAATTACAATAAACAATATGACAAAAATAAGAAAGGCAAATATTTAATAAAGAACAAGTGATAGCTTAGTGATGAAAAACAATCAACAACTAGATGAATACTGTAACAACAAGATCGCACAACGTAACAGAAAACAAAGATAAATATGTAACAATAATAGAGAAACTGAAAATAAAGTCTAAAAAATAAACAACATTATGAGATAATTAAAAACAAACAAAAATACAATAAATAGACAACATTTACAACCACACATTAACTACTCAAGGCCAGAAGAGAAGAGACTCTTCTCCTGAAAGCCTGTGATGTCCAGTGAAAAAGTCCAATCTTGAAGCAAATGTACCACCAGATCTTTGAATCCTTGAGAGACAGCTGTTATAGGCGTAAGCAGTGGGCAGGAATCTCCGGCCAAAGACAGTCATGGACCTGGTTCCTCTCGAAATGCAAAAATCAATCCGACGAAGAAGTTCAGGGCATTCCAGCTCATAGTTGACCAATTTAAAAAGCAGGACAAGGTCAGAGACTTCACGACTGAGCCGGAGAGGCTGAATCCCAAACCTCTGCTGCAACTCATCAATAGGAACATCCAGATAATTATATCCGAGACGCACACCCAAAATTCTAATGAAACGAATCTGAACACTGTTCAACATGCCAATATGATTGAGTTGTTAAGGTGACCATACGACTGAGCAATATTCAAGGATAGGACGAACAAGAGTATTATAGAGGATTAGTAAAGAATCCGTGGATTTGTTCTATCGTTGATGAGACAGCTGTGCTCCAGTTATTTAAAAAAACCCCTTTTGAATAAAATCAGTTCATTCGAAAACACTTCGAAATGTATGAACAATCGAAACGTTTTGAATGGAAGTACAGTCACATACAAAACATATTAAATCAATTATGGTAAAATATACTAACTACGTTTGGAACGAATTTAATAATGTTGGTGAAACTGTAATTACTCTATCATTAAAACCATTGAGTATACTTAATTACAACTCAACTGATTAAAGAACACGGTCCAACGGTAAAGAAGGTCCAACGGTGGAAGACATGATTGCCTTCGTTGGTTCCACCATGATTGTATAAAAATTCCTAAATCTGAGTTTGCAAAATTTTGCTATGATAAATAGCTTAAATTGTGTTGTAGCTGAGCGGATTTTACCTCTGAAGGTTGCAGTCCCCTTGATGATTTGTCTAACCAGTTAAGAAGCCTTATTCAAAGTGTCTCTAATCTGGTAACAAAAGATGAAGTTACTTCAATCAGTAATGGCATCGATAAACTGAGGGAAAGCCTATGCTTTATAGCCAGTTTCGCTAATGTTGAATCGCGTATCGATGACCTTGAGGACAAAATTAATTCGTTGCAAAATCTGCCTACAGGTGGTTACCTCAAGGATGTCATAAGTGGGATTGGAGACCGCAATATACGAACGCTCAATGCTATTGTATATAATCTTTCTGAAAATCAAAGCAGAGATGTCGAAACTAGATTTAGCTATGATAAAAGTCAATTGCTCGAGATTAGTCAGGTCACTGGATTCAGTTTCAACTTTGATTTCACTAAGCTGTACATAATTGGAACGTCCTTAGAAGAACAACTTCCGTCCTGAGTCAATTCAAGACTGAGATTGAGGTCAAGTCTGTCATTAATAAGTTCTCTGGTGCCAAATTAAAGGATAACAACAGTAAATTTTCGTTTCTCTCAGCTTCCAGAGATATGACCTCTCGGGAACGTCATCACTTAAACTCCTTAAGTGTTGAACTTGATGCCTGAGACAAGAAGGGTGAGAAGAGAATCTCACTATTAAATACAGGAACGGAGTATCCACTATTGTCAACTCTCCCAAAAAACGATTAAGACTTCTTGGTAGTCCCAAAAACCATTAAGAGTGTCCACGCCTATTATCAAAATGCCATTCGTCAATGGTCTACGAAGTAAATAGCATATATTGAGAGAATCAATTAGCTCATGCATCTATGAAATTATTGCCCTAACAGAAATGAATTTGTCCTCTGATATTTCAACCTTCGAACTTGGTTTTACTAATTACAGTGTATTTCGTGAGGACCGCGTTCTGAACAAGGGCGGATCCAGGATTTTTGTGAGGGGGGTGGGCGGTCTGAGATTTTTTTATACATATGATTCATGTTGGTAGTCAAAGCTCTGTAATTTGACATAAAATGTTATTATTGTACTAATGAAAAAAAGGGCTAAAGTGATAAATGAAAACAATGTAATAGTTCCAATAAACTGTATATAATCTGACAAAAGTTGTAAAAATACAAAATTTTATCTTTAAAGTACAAAATCGAGCCTTCTGTTTTTTTGGCTTGCAAATCTGTTAATGACTTTTTTGGGGCATACTTCGATGTCCCTGTGCACGTTTAGCAGAGCGAGTCCAGTCAACCTATCCTCTGCTATCCTTGTTCTGATCCATGACTTAAATTTTCTCAGAGTTGAAAAAGATCGTTCTGCCGTTGCTGTTGGAAAAAACAATAAGTTCTAACAGATTGGCAAAAAAAGGTTAAATGTTTCATAACAATGAAAAAATACTTTTTACTAACAACCACACGATTTAAGAAAATACTATTAGTTTTACTGGTTTTAGAAATTATCTGCTAATAAATAATTTTGAAAAAATAGTATAAACAAAAATTACTTACCTATTGAAATTGGAAGAGTAAGCAGAATTTGTACCAAAGCCCTTAGAAGAGGATAGCTGTTTTCATTTAATGCTTCAAAACATTTCATTGCTTTAGATATAGTTTTATGGAGGAGGTGAAAAATCTAGAAATCTCTTTTACAGTGCCTACTGAATTTCTCACGCTTTGGACTTTATTGCACTTTGAAATAGCCAAATTCAATGCATGATTACTGCAGCCACATAAGGTGCTGTTTATGGCAATTTTTTTTTATTTTCTGTCACTGCTCCTCGCATGTCAGACATATTGACAGTGCATCCATCACAACCGATCCCTACACAGTTGTTCATGTTCAAACCAAGCTGTTGCATGAATTTCAGCACAGACTGTCCTAAAACCTCCCCCGTGATAACAGGTTCAACTTCTTGATCAGAATAGTTCGTACCGTGGAGATCAACAAAACCTACAAAGTCTTCTCTTATAGCATTGTTATACAGGTAACGTAAACTAAGGCTTAGCTGAGAAGTATGAGACGCATCTGTGGATTCGTCAAATATTATGATATAATATTTAGCTTCTGATACTCGTTGAGTTGTCACTTCCAAAATTTCTTCAGAACAACATTTTATAAGGAAGTTAGCTGTTGTCTTGCTGATGTAAGTAGCGTTTGCTCCTGCAGACTTCAAATGATCTTCAAGCTGAACATCCCCGCTATCTATTCTAAATCGCAAAAGTACCCTGAAATTGCCGTCATTTTGTACTGGATCATCTCCAACTTCAATCAAACTACCATCATCTCTATGTCCTCTAAGGGGTATGTTCTGCCTACCATGCAACAAAATAGTTTTAATTATTGGCACAAGCCTTGCACGATTCTGCATGGTCTGGGCCTTCCTATTTTCATTTAACAAATTAAGAATTTCTCCCTCAGGGTTTTCAAAACAGATATAAAATGTTTGGCGTCAATTTCAGCATATTTGTGATATTGTGTCGCTGCGTGACTTTCTAAATCTCCGTCCTTGCCTGAGAGTTTAGCATGTTTCTGTAGAGGTTCAGTAACTAATTTCTTTAAAGAAACTGTATGCTGTCCTCCAACTAACTTTTGATGGCATAGTACTGCACAACATTTACAAAATAGCCCTTGCTTAGCTTCTGAAAAAACTAACCAAGGATACTTTTCAAAATGGCCAATATTAGCTTTTCTTTGTCCTTCCCGTCCTCGTTTTACATAAGAGGATGTAGGAAACTTAAAGTCCTTTTTAGGCTTCCAATGATTAGTAAAAATACTATACTTAGTATGGTCACTCATCTTAGACATGTTGTTAATGTGAGACCCGATGTCGAAAGAGCACATGTTTTCGGAGATACTAACTTGTGAGTTGGAGGATGATGGCGCCGATTGTGGTGGCAGCGGCACGTTTGTAACCTCATGCTGGGTAGAAACCTCAACATTTGAAGAAGGAACTTCACTGTCTAACTTTGGTCTTTTAACAAGATAACGATCCATATTGCACAAAAATCTGTTAACACTCAAAAAGCTATCAAACACAAGCGATAGGGTACTTCATGATGGTCACGAACGTACGCACTGAATCAACTGAGTGGCCGTAGTAGGCGGTGTGGTGTAGGCCTATCGTTGGGGCGGGCGGACTAGGATGACTCATGCGCGCGCAACCCCCCCCCCCCACCACTTCCGGTCATCACACACACTGTTACCACCTCCCCTCTACTCATACACGAATTAAAGCTACAATCTTAAGTACAAAATGTATGTTTGAAACACCGACAGTACCAATTACGAGTAGTGTGGCCGATGAAAGCACCCTTTACAATATATTATTACTTTAAGCTTAAATCTTTTATAAACAAACAAAAATTAGAATTTGTGACCGCCCCCCCCCTCCGGATCCGACCTTGGTTCTGAACATCTTTTTAATCTAGCAAACTTTATTCGGGTGACTCAACTCAATTCTATATATAACTCGCGTCGGGTCTTGCTTGATCTTGTTTTTGCCTCTGATGTTTGCACAGATGTAAGGCTGAACTCTGACCCCATACAGAAACAAGAAGCCTTTCATCCTGCTTTAGAGTTTGCCTTACCTATTTACCAATTTATAAGTAATTATTTGTTTATGACCTGAGAAACACTAATGTGGAGAATGTTAGTCTCTGGATTGAATCCCTCACATACCCTAACTCAAGTAAGGGAGTAGTTGAAAAATCCTTCATATAGTTCTGCTTGGGACTCGGAAATTGTATGAATAATAACTCTCCTTTGAAAATTTGATTTGCTAGTTCATCTTTAGTTGTTGCATCCAATTTGTTTCCGATAGGGGTGTGAGAGTTGGACAAAATGGAATAGGGATTACAGATATTAATTTTTTGAGAAAAACTAACTGAAACGTATAATTAACTGACATAAAACTGTACAGAACATTTTACTCTTAAAAGAACAAAGTCTTTAGCAGTTAGAGACTGTAAATGTTTTTTATCTTGTTACAGTATATCCAAAGTGGGAAATAAGGCCTTTCATTTGTGTCTATAACAGAACAAAAGCCGCATAAAAAGGTGTCATCCTTCTTCTTAAAAAGGAATGCAGAACATTGGATCCAGCCTTAGAGTCGAGGTACTGTGCATTAGAAAATATGCAGGTTTTTCCTCCCTCTGTTTCATATTTAATTGACCCCGCCTAATGAAGCCACTTGTCTGTTATTTCATTTTCATCTTTAAAGGATGATGCCATGCATTCTTGGCTGCTTGCTGAAGGTTTTATTGAACTTGTTTATGGTTTAATTTTTAACGTCAGGGTTAGGCATTCCTTTGAAATTTGCTGTCTGAACTCTATTTTCTTGGCACTTTGTACATTTACATGCATTGTGTTTTACATTATACTACTTACTTATACGGGAATACAATTCTCGTAAGTCTACATTTAGATAAACCATCTAATGACGTATATTTTATTATCTTATGTGTAGTCTATAAAATTTTAATTTCACGTTTCGACAGCAGCCATGTTTGTTTTTGGAAAGTGTCAAGAGTTGGACAAAACGGGACACTTATGAGTTGGATATAACGGAATACAGTTTTGTTGTGTGCCGTTTTATTTATTGGCTAATTACTTTTTTAAATAGCCATGTATGAAAGTATTTTTAACAGCTTATTTATATTACATTTTCTAAACATTAATTACGTTTTGGCCTAGGATTAAAAAAACTATTTTAAGCAAACTTTTAAAATTAACTACATAACAAATCATAATATTGTAAGACAACATTGTTTTATTCAATTTATATAAGGTGAAGAAATTTTCCATGATATTTTCTGTTAGTAAAATGTCTGCTGTACATCATTTTATAATTACTAATGAATGGTATCGAGTTGCTTTTTACAGTAAACAACGATACCATTATCGTTGTTTACTGTAAATTGTTTAAAATAAATTGAAGTATCAAAGAATTTCAACCAGAAACAGCTAGCAGTGAGACAAGCATGAGCCTGTTTATACTAAGCTGGATAGAACCAAGGTAACTCGAATATAATTCTACTTACCTTGGATGGAACTATGGGTTTCAAAAGAGCAGCCTACTCACATCGAGTTTGCAAGAAAAGGAAATGCAAAAGGGGAAGAAAAAGAGCTATCAGGTCAAGCTAAAACTGAAAGTGCTCTTTCTTATTTAAATGTTATTTAGTGAATAGTTCTATTTATTAATTTTTGTGTATTATCTTGCCATATTGTATTTTGTTGTTGTATTTGATATTCTTCATTTTAATAAGTGGTTGCTGTTGGAAATAAGTATCTAAACAAACAGGTTCCTTCAAATTTGAATGCAGATGACTGTTAATAGATTCAGTGATGTACAATCAGTTATATTAGACAAACCCAAAAATAATAATTCCAGATGGGTCTTGAATCTTTCGAGTTGTTAATATACAGTATTGTTTTATATATTGTGTATTTATTCCATTATTAAATGAACTATACAGGGTATATCTAAAATGCACAGACATATTTCAGCAAATGATTTTATGGGTCAAGATAATGGGAAAATGTTCTGTAAATGTATGTCCTAAATGCTTCTTTTCCCAGATATCTGCCATTTTGTTTTTTTTACAACCGATTGAGTTCAAATTTTATACAGAGTGGAAAAATATATGGAAACGCTTTCACAACTTTTGACTTCACTTGTAAAAGTAAAATCTTGTACATAATCATGATTACAAAGAACATACTTTTTGATGCCATTAGCAACATTTCATCGTTTCATAAAGAGGGCCCACGAGGAGTTGGTTTTCCCTGGCCGCTCGGCGGATGAAACGTAATGCACAAGTTTTGATGGTAAATTAGTTTTCCTCCGCCTTATCCTTTTCACACAGTTGATGTTCAAACCGGAGTATCTATACTTTTTGATCCGACAGTAGGCTACCAATGAACGAAAATCTCAAACATAAGCCTAGGTCCAGTTTGGTATCGTATCAGATGAAAAGTTTATTCAAGAGAAATTAATTGCCGCAAACCGGACTTCGAAAGGTTTATCCTTTCCAGAGTAGCGGTCATTTGAATTTCAAAGTTACTAATTTAAACAATATTATTTCTCTGCTTTTTAACGGTTTTTAGTAAATTATTCCGATCAAAATCTATACTTTATGGAGCACAATTATTAAAAAAATTAAATTATCTAAAGAATAAATAACGTTGTTGTGAAAGCGTTTTTATATTTTTTTTTCCACCCTGTATGGTACTTTTCCATAGAAAGATAAGTCACAACAAATATCCAATTCGTTACTGAATCCTGTTTCAAAATGGCGGCCATATTTTTAGTGGCGCAGTGCTGTAACCCAAGCTAGTTGAGGACAAAGTATTAAGGAGATTGTAGGCGATAAGTACTATGCTCGGTCTTCATAATACCGACAAGGTGTCCACTCAATACTCAATGGTTGCAATCAACGTGGACAGTACTAAGTCTGAGGTGTCCATGTTGGTACCATGGATGGTAGTCAACGTACAGACGTTGTGTAAGGATGAGAACTGAAGTGAGGCTTGTCAGTTAGCTGAAAATCAGACCAATAATAAGTGGTTCGGAATGCACGTAAAGCTGTAGGTCCATTAGTTGCCTTGGCTATAATAAATAGCTCTTTCTGAGAAACAGTCAATCTTACTTAATAACAATGACTACACTCGTTCATATACACTCATTCTTCAATATCTCTACGATCAGCTTCTTACTAATGAATATAAATAACTCAAAAGCTTTTAAATTTTTCTAAAATTTATTTGAAATAAATGTTTTGTATCATATTAAATGTCCAATCCAATGGTGTAACATTCCAAATATTCTTCGTTTTTAATTTTTGTTTTCTCAAAACTGAAATTTTAAAGACAATGTTGAAGACCTCGCATGTGCACTAGTTTATTGCTTTAACATTAATTTCAACATTTAACAATTAATATGAAGAATAATCTTCTGTTTTTATCCATTGTTGGTAAATGTAAGCTGTAATAACAAAAAACAAACTTTCACCATAAAGATATGCAAAAATGTAGAGTTCGATGGGAATGTTCTAAAACGTGTTAATGAAGAACCTAATACAAGGACAAAGCAGATGGCTAGGCCATTTCACACCTCTCTCACTCTAGACTATGGATAATATTAAAAGAATAGCTCCATAAACCTTACCATGTGCTGCACGCCCAAGCTCTTGTGCCTTCCTAAATTTTTTTGAAACTGGTTTCTTTAGCAATATGTAAAATGTTCAGCATTTTTATTTAAAAAAAATCTACATAGGAAAATACTATTTTTACTAAATATTATTATTAAAAAAATATATTTAAAAGATTTCTAAGTGATATCTTTATATATATAATTACTTTGTCCAGAGATGTATTGTGACTTATAAGTCAAATAGTTTTTGACTTATAACTATTGTGTGTTGTTTTATCACATGTTTAATGTTATTTCAACCTTTTTGTTTTAACATCTTGCATTTGACAACAATGGATGAAAATCAGTTGATTCTTTTTCAATTTGAAACGTTATATCGCAATATATGTCATGATGTTTAAATATTACACCATTGGATAGGAAATTTAACAGGCTAAAAGAGATTATTTTTCATAAATTTTGTAAAAATTAGTGGTTTTTAATCTAAACAATTACTATTGTAGCCATTTTGAGACAGAATTCTGTAACAAGTTAAATATTTTTGATGACATTGACCCTTATATATTATTATCTTTTCTTTACAGCAGTGAATTAAGAAAATTCACAGCTAAGGCCTCCCTATGACGTAAAAGCTACCTGCGTGATACGGATGGGTACTTGTACGAGGCAACCTCTGGTATATAAACCTTGCGTCCATCCTTGTATAACATGTCAATAGGGTGTAGGATTGAAGACAGGAAGAAGGTAAAAATCACAGCAAAATGCTATGTTAAAAAACACACTGTGTATTTTGAATAAATATTATATCTTTAATCTAATGTCCAAGTGGAATAGCCACTATACATAATACATATTCATCATATCAAACTGATTTCCTTCTTTAAATACAAACATAACCAAACTTTAAATAATGAAACTGATATAAATCAACACAGATTGGAATAAAATAATACTAACAAATAAACCAACTAAAGTACTTTGGCCTAAATTGGTTCTAAGTACAGCCAACAAAACAAACAAGAAGGAAAACATGTCAATCTCTTCTGATCTAGGTATGTATACAAACTGCCACTACGCACAATATAGAAATGTCAAGATATATACAAAAATATACATATTACATCTAAATATAACCCCACTAAATAATCTATGTATAATATTTAAACATTTGTCTTCAATATACAATGCTTACAAAATAAAATTATGTATATAATAAAATATTCGATAACATGAAAATGGTAAATCAGTTAAAACTGAAGCTTATTTTGTACAAGTCTGTGATCTGTATTGAGTCTATAACACAGGGAGAACTTTCATCTTCAGTTCATGAAACCACAGCTAACCAGCGTAAATCTGGTTGTCGGTAAAAAAGTTAACTTGAAGCGACAAACAATAATTAGTGATTAATACATCTGTTTGGTTTTTATGATTTTACAAATACAATTAAACTAAATCAACAATCAAATTATCTTTCTACTTAATGTTCTCTATAAAACAAAATATATGCAACAACAAAATGCATGGCTACATTTCACTATTTATTTTTCAACCAAATATAATTACACACTCACTGACAAACTGTATGTCCTGTAATAACCCCCGTTTGGTATCAAGTAGATATTTCTAAAAAGGGCATTTTAAAATGTTTTGCCTGACGTGCTCTTGAAACACACATTCACTAGTTATAAAATTAATGCTCGGTTACAAGTAATTGTTAAATGGCTAATTTAATGGATAAGTTAATGAACAAAAACAAACATTACCAATATCTGAGGGCATGTCTCGTTGGAGACAACCAACTCATGTGTTTACTATCCTGATAGGAGGCGATTGTTAAATTTAGTTAACAATTTTCAGTAATATTGTAGGTTAAATTGAGAATGGGCTGATTATTATTACTTCACAATGAAACTTTGAACGGAGATGCTAAAATTACGCCTTTATTTAAAAAGCATTTTGATAAGATTTTTTTATTTACAGTATTTTCTTTATGGCTTTAACTTTTACTCAACAGTAAAATACAAGCATACGGGATGGCTTCAACTTACTGTCACGGCAGTGAATATGTTAAGACAAATTAATTAAGTGGTATACAGATTATTGTTACAGTATGCCATTATACGATAAAATTGGTACCAGTTAATACAATTAATTAATTTCTTTTTCAATTTGAAACGTTATATCGCAACGACCCTTTTAATTAGCATAATACGTGTTTGTAAATATATATATATATATATACACACACACACAATACAAGTAAACGTCACACAACACAAATTTATTACAATATAAGCATAAAATGCACAAATATGTTACAATACAAGTACAAAATGCACAAATATTATGGTGATCGATTTCGGTGAACCACGCTCACCTTCCTCAGACCAGAGGGATTCACAAAAGAATTACCGAAATCGATCACCATAATATTTGTGCATTTTGTACTTGTATTGTAACATTTTTGTGCATTTTGTGCTTATATTGTATTAATTTGTGTTGTGTGACGTTTACTTGTATTGTATATAATTAAGTATTTGTCAGGTGTGAATGTTTAAATTTTAACTTTAAAAATTTTGTAAGACACAATATTTATGTTCGAGTATTTGAATAGTTGATGCCCACTGCTATTTTTGGTTGCTTGAAAACTAAATAAAAGTTTTATTCTTTGTGCCTTTTTTACTTCTGGTATTTGATTTTCAAACAGAAAGGTAATCAAAGTTCCTGAGAAGATAAGTCTACTTAAATATGACAAATAGTTAACAAACCATAATCATATAAATTTTCCAAAAATGTTTAGAGCAACCAATAAGGATACGGGTGGGGGAGGGGAGGAGTAAGGGAAAGAGATAACCCACAGCGACAACTATAACACTTCCTGAAGAATGAGATTAAAGCATGTTTGTGATTGGGTACTTGCATTTTGAATGGTGTCTTTATTGGTGTTAAGGTTTTCCTTTCAAAGAAAAAAAATTATATTTCTAAAAATGCTTATTAAAAACTGATTGCTTCAATGTTTTGATTAAAATAATGTTAAACATAATATATTTCAAATATTGCATACCTCTTAAAAGGAATTTTGTAAGAAACGTTTTAACCCTCAAACCAACAGTATATTTGAGGATAATTTGTTGACATTTCTCATAAAATTTTAAAAAACTGTTATGCACTTGTTCAATAATTAAAATTCAATTGTGTTTGATGTATGTTCACAATAAAGTAGGCTATCATAAAATAAATAAATCATATTCTAATATATTTTAGTTATTTTTGCTGGTAACTTAATTTTCTAAAATGTGAAAAAGGGAAATATTCCTACCGGGTCAGTAGCAAACAATATTATGATGTGAAATAAAAAATGAATATTGCCACAAAAAAGTCTAAAATTTTAGCTAGTTTAAGAAAATATACATCATGTTACACGCTACAAATACAAATGAATATTCTTAACTACAAAAACTTCAATCAGTAACAGAAAATTAGTATTCCGGAATATAATTTTCTAAAATTCTTTATAAATGTTGTATAAACACTACGAGTTTTACTATATTCTATAATTTAGAGAAATATATACTCAATATAGCAAATTTAAAGCAATACAAACATTTTATTCCTAAACTGATCTGTAACAAACCAAAGTTACACAGACAACTACTAAAATGCACACTAACAGTTCTTCTTTCTTAGTCGGAATCCTTTTATTTTTCTACAGGGGGGGAGGTGGTGTTGTTCTCATATGTATATGAGCAACAATTGGGCAAAAATTGCCAAACCAGCAAATTATGCAGTATGCAATAGGATATATGAATCACTCAATGTCTAGCTGCCAATGTGCTATGAACGCCACTGCCCTTATGGCAACAAAAACAATCAGGATAATTATACTCATTGCTGTTTTCAAGGTTAAGTATGACTTCTTTGTAAATTAAGATACCATAAAGAGGATTCCTCGTAATATCAGCTATATATAAATGATCTTTGTGGTTAAATCAGTTTTCTTTACATACAAAATGTATAAGCATAACTGGGTAATATATTTCAGATCTAGTAAATCTGTGAGTTTGTTAAACAAATTGAACTAAAGAATCATTTAGTTGAAATATTTCACTATTCTAGAATTCGCTGAGCAGAAATTATTCTAATTATGAACTACTGTACACCTAATTATTTGGGGCAATATATTTCAATCTCATGCCTGGCAGCTGATTTTTATAATGTTGTGCAACGATAAAAAAATTTAATTAACTGTATAATATATCTACGGGTAGGTATACTTTTACATAGACAATACTTATTAAAATAATACAACAGTTGAAAACAATGTTACTTTAAATAAAAAAATAAAATAATTAACTAGTTCATTTTAGTAAGTTTATTGATTTAGTCTTATAAAAGGAGTTGACGACTGGTTAAAAAACGTTCTTATTAACAAATAACGTTCAAAATTGATTTTAATATTCAAATTCTTATTTTCAAATTGCAATATTCTAACACAACCAATTACTATGTATCACCTTTGTATTTTATATAAAACGTATAAAGTTAATAACACAGAGTTGGAGGTAAATTACATTCAGACTGCACTTGCTGCACTCTAGATTTTTTTTTAAAGAATAAACAGAAATGATATGTAGCTCTTCTGACACAACTGACAACGTTGAATGCAATTGGCTACTTTTAGTTCTGAAAAAATGTGATGAATATATTAATGGACGAGTGAGTACTTTAGGAGGATTAAAGTGGACGAGTCTAGAGTCAACACATTATGAGTAGGTGAGAAGACTATGCTGGTCTAGTTGTGCGCTCAGTGACTGAGTTTATAATACGCTGCTTTGTTGGAAGGACCGCTTAGTCATTAGTCTGCCCAATTTACAAACGGAACAAAAAAGTGTAGCTTATGCACCTCACCAGCATATCCACCTTCTACTATCAATGATCATCCACTTACCTTAAGAATACAAAGAATATTGGTGGCCCACCCACTCACACAACTAATCATTAACCTCTCATAGCGCTATTTGTTCACAACAAGCAGTTTACTGTTTTGGATCAGAAAATATGATAGCTGACAAACTACATATAAACAAACTTCGCCAAACTTTTTGTATATCTTTAATTTTGTAGTAAAAATCCATGAATACACTTTTTCTGACATTCAAATAGACTAAAAGATGATTTCAGCAATTTCCCTACAAACATTTTTTTATTATCTGTTCTTTGTTGCTACATATCTAGAAACATGTCAGTTTTATCACGCCAATGTAACTACCTAACTACAGTCAAACCTCAGTACTTGGAATTTCAAAAGAATACAATTTCATTTTAATTACACATTTTTTAACTTTAAGCTTCAAATTACTGTGAATATTCAACTGACTTTTAACCCTTACTGAGCCGTGACCACATATGCTGTGTACATTTAAAATAACCCTTTAGAGCTATGAATGCAAGTGCTGCTGTCATTCAATTTAACAGCTGAAATTACTGTTGTCAACAAAACATCTGGTTCAGGGTGGGTGTGGCACACACGGTCTATTTATGGCCTGGGCCACCTAGTCTGTGATATCAATAGGGCTGTTTGTAAAGAGATAGTCCATAAACAGTTGTTTTTGTCTACAGCAACCCTGGCGACGACGACAACCTGGCCGAGCCATGACCGCAGAGGCAGCGGCCTTTGTTTGAAATCAGTCAGTAGCTTGCCATTCACGACCAAATGAACTTACTTAGCAATTATTTTTGTGAATTTTCTTTTTGATTCAGTTTACTTATTATTTTATGAAAGATTGCTTCAAAGCGTATCACACGCAACAAAATTATTAGAAAAATGTCACTTTTTCATTATATTTTTTATCATGGTTTACAGTAAGTAATTTTATTATTAGATCGTTTTATATATTTTGTTTGTTTTATTTTCACCTCAAAGAACCTAAAACCATATGTAGCTTTGAACAATTCAAATTTTGATTTTATATATAGTCATGGCTCTAGGGATGTCGCGCTCTTGACAGCGGCATGGTAAGGGTTAATTACACAGAAAAATAAAACTTTATTCAATACTCTAGACAAGATTAATTTTGTGTATGCACTGTACTAAATAGGAAAACTCACTTAACAATTATATAAATTTATTTAAACATTTTCATTTTGCATACTCAACATTTTACATGTCATCAGCATTGTTAATCAGATCTTCTAAGTAAAAGGTGAATGGGCAGGCCATTGTGACAGCAGAAAATTTCAATATTCTCTTGCGCACTCATAAATTTTGTAATTTTGTTTTTGTCAGACAAATACGTTGCTGAATGACACTGGCAATAAGGGAAATGGATAATCAATAACCATTCTTCTTCCAACATGACTGTTCTGTTTACGCAAGGCAATGTTGATAATCAATAACCATTCTTCTTCCAACATGACTGTTCTGTTTACGCAAGGCAATGTTGATAATCAATAACCATTCTTCTTCCAACATGACTGTTCTGTTTACGCAAGGCAATGTTGATAATTATTGAGGTTACTTTTGAGTTGTTGAAGTCAAGATTTAACTAATTTGATTTATACTTTTTTTGATCCTTTGATTTTAATAGTTAGTAGCTTTACAAAGGGTCAAAAACAGATGTTTATATGAACACAGTATCTAATTAAAGAGGTTTGACTGTATATGGCATGAGATACAGTCAGAGTGTCAAATGGACAACACAAAGCAGCTTTTCCTGTCAACTTTGCTTGTGTGGGCTATCGCTCAATATTACAAGTACAAATCAATAAAAATCTGTTGTTTGACTTTAAGAGAGGCCCGGACACATGAATATGTAAGTACACAGCAATGATCTTCTCTGAATAAAAGTAAATGAAGTGAGTACATATGTACATTATTAGACAGCATCTGTTGTGGCAAAGCATCAGAACTCTACTTAAATAAATCTAACTTCACGGAACAAAAACACAAACAATTCATACAGTTCTATCTAGTGCAGCAATTTACTCGGACATTAAAAGAAAAATCTGTTTTAATGAATGAACACAAACCATAAATTGTAGTTATATAAGAAGCAACAACCTGGTCCATAGAACCTAACAAAAATAAATAAATGTTTAAGATAAGAATTTATTTATTTCCATCTTTTAACAATAACTGCTGTTTCAGTGTGGCAGAGGTTTTGTTTTTATCAGACCTTTTTTAATCTGACCCAATTGTACTTTTATATAAAAATTATTTTAGCGTTGAATGTAAAAAATAAATAAAATAACGTAACATTTTAATTAGTAAAATACAGTTAAGTGGTAATAAAATTTGACTACATAATTAAATTTGAGTTTTCATTCATTACTTAACCTGACAAACTTCAATCTGTATGCAATCTGTATTACAACAACATATTATGTTACAGAGATTGTCATTGCAAAATTAATGGTGATAGCTACTCCAAATTAATGGTGATAGCTACTCCAAATTAATGGTGATAGCTACTCCAAATTAATGGTGATAGCTACTCCAAATTTAGGAATGTTAAACTCAAGTGTATTTTAGATAGGGCTAACATTATTAACTAAATATAATGGGCTTGTTTTATGCAATAAAACCTGTCATGCCCAGATCGATGCGGAGACAAAATATATCGTTATGACTGAGAATTAATTTAAAAATAGTATTATGTCAACAAATGAGTTTTAACGTTGCAGTAATACTTCGGCAGGCAGTTGAAAATTTGAGTTGTAAATATAGGTTAATAAAAAAAGTACTGTAGTTAAAAATGAGCTGGTACACTCTCTTTTGAAAATATGAAAGTATTTCAATTTTAATTCAAACGCTTAAACTGTACATAAATACTAAAAAAAAACACATTAAATATTAAAACCAACAAATCAAAAATGTCTAGAGAAAGTAACTGATTGCTAAAAATAGGAACACACAATTCAGAGACCCGCGTAATCGAATAATTTGCTTTGTTCAACTTGATGAACCTCAGAACAGAAGTTCCATAAAACAGGGCAGATATGACAGGTTTTACTATGAGTGGAATTAGTCATAAAAACAAGTTTTAGTAGTTGTTTTGAATAAATGTCTGTTGGTAGGCCTGTAAATAAAAATACATAGAAACATTTCTTCAAAGTAAACTATGTAATTGTTACAAGACAAGCAGAGAATTATCACCTGATCTGAAGAACATAGCACATTTGGCATTTCACTACTTTGGGCACTTTGGATCAAAAAGGGTATTTGTAAACTTCAAGTTTTCCCCAACATTATGTAACATTACCTATGATTTTAAATTAAGCAAAATTAGTTAAGGTATCTGCTTTGGACAGGGAAATGAGAAGATTACATCTTTAGAAATGTATTTAAGTTCGTCAACTGTGAATATAAATAACAAAAACATATATAATTATAAAATATACAATTCAAAAAGGTAACAACAATTCCAAAATCCAAACATAACAGAATATTTACTACCTGTTAGCTCAAAATCTTGTCACATATAATAACAATATAAAACAAAATGTACATCTAACAATAACATAGACTAAGTAACACTGCATATTATGAAGTTCGATTAAAGCAATAATTTGGAATCACTAACAAAAACTTGCAACATAAATATAAAACCTTTGTTAAGAAACAAATACGTACATTTGCAATCAGAAAATAGTCTCTCAACACTCAATTAACATTTGTTTTGTACATTTATCTCAAGTACTCAAGAGGTATCAAGTAAAATAGTTACCTGAGCTGTATCCCAAACCACCTACGGTGAGCACAGGATCGGTCACGCGGGACCCCACACCTACCATGTACACAACAGCAGAAAGAACAATAAATTATTTCAGAGCATTTTGACCATCATTTAAAAGAATACTTGTAATGTGATGTCTCAAAAATAGGCCTTTAACTTAACCTTTTTCTTTATTGTTTTATACTTTTAATTTAAAAAATGTTATTTCATACCACTTTTCAAACATAGCTACACCTTGGTTTTTTTTTGTAAGAAAATAACTTTTATAAAAACGGTTATATATAGGCAGATAGCTTTGTTATAGGATGAAGTGCATGAACATTTCCTGACAACAGTCAATAAGATACCTAGTTGAACTAAATTAAATTTGGTTGGTAAAAATACTTAAGAATTTATTTTTTATAATTTACAAAAACAGATGAAATAGCAACCAATTAAACTAAAACAGAGACCCCGCTTTAAACAATCAGTTAAAAAGATTGTCTTATCTCACCAGGGGAAGTTAGGGCCAAGAATCCCCCACCAACACTTAACCTGGGGACCAGCGTATTAATGTGACTTTGGAACCATGGGAGCAGCGCAGCTGCTGTTAAAGGTCACATCGGGAATCGAACCTAGACTGACTTAAGTGGCAAACCATCGCCTTACCCCTTTGGCTACAGCTGCTCCAAATGTGAATATAGTATATCAACTATTTTTAAATGAGACAACTATGAAACAATTTAAAGAGTAGTATGAAATAAAACAAAAAACTTATTAATCATTATAGCGTTTTCTTTATTAAATGTATCAGATATTTTAAACTGGTCCCTTCTTTTAAAAGATAACTAACTTGGAACATTTTTCTGCTGAAAGAATTTCCTATACTAATCAAAATCATAAGTGGATGAATAATAATGATTCTGAAAGACTAGGAAATTAGTACGACAGCAGAAAACTATGTTCTTTGCTAAACAATTTGAATAAAACCTTTCCAAACTTTACGCTTTGCTCTCACATGAAGGTTTATAAAAATGTTAACCTTTAAAATTCTAAGAAAACATGTTATACTTAATTAAAACAATACATAAATATTTTATACAAGTCTAACTAAACAATTAAAATAAAATCAACAAATTATGTTTCATACGACAACAAATTATTTTTGGAAGAAATAATAAAAAGAAAGACATAACTGTACTTTCTTTAAATTAAAAAAAACTATGCCAAGCATAAATTATTTGATACCAAATGTATAAAATAAAACTAAATAAAACAACAAGTACATATAACTTATTTTCACAATGCTTTTCCACGCTCACAAGAAATTACAATCCAATAAAAATCAAACAAAATCTGTTAATTCGCAGCATTTTCAATGACAAGACTTCCTAATAATACATTTTATAAAAACAATTTGTTATTATTATTACCAGACATCAGTTTATATGAAGAAATAAATAAATAATATACAACCTAAAGAATAAATACTAAACAAATTACTGAACAACAAAGAAATGCAATAACAATAGAAAATTAATTTTAAAAACTGTTTATCTATTGAGCAATGGTATCCCCATTCCTTTACTTGAATTTATGATTTTTTTAAAACCTGCAAAGAAATGCAGCCAGAATCCTAATTCCTAATGGTTAAATTGCAGAAGAAACTATAAAATGCCCTGATGCACAATTGATCGGTACAGTATGGTATTTGTGCAGTGATGTGGTAACTTAGCTCTGCTTCAGCCTGCTGATGCCGTGCCGTACATAGCGGACCAGGTCTATTAGTGAACTGTGTAATGTCAGAGGTCCACAGGTGCGATCCAGTTCTATGAAGAACTCTGTATAAAACAACAGTTTTTAGTTATAATTTTCAAACAACAAACTTTTAATTGCTTTAAATTCAACTCTTAACACTAGAAGTGCAGCCAGAAATAAGTGGCACACAATAGACAAATATCTTTTTAAAACAATAAAAACAATAATAACTCTTTAGACAATAATAACATATTTAAAACATATCTTTTAAAAGGGTGATCAAATAATACTAATTTATTAAGCTTTGCTAATTACATCTCCTCGGGGTTGGACCTTATGACTCGGACGGATGCTTTAAATTTTGATCTGGCAAAGGCCTTTGATAAAGTGGATAATTTGATTTTACAGAAAGAATTACACTACTATGGATTATCAGACAATGTAATATATTTCTTCTGTTCTTATTTAGTAAATAGAAAACAGTTTGTATTTTATAAGGGTTTTCAATCTTCTACATTTTTAGCGCAATCTGGTGTGCCACAGGGCTCTAATTTAGGACCTCATTTATTTTTAATAATGATTAATGACCTATATAAGTACGTTAAATCAATCGAAGCTTTACTATTTGCAAATGATTTAAAATTATTTTATCATATTTCCCGAATAGAAGATACATTTCGATTACAAGATGATCTAAATAATGTTCATCTTTGGAGTATTGAGAATAACACGTCATTTAATGTAAACAAATATTTTGTAATTACCATTCACTTAGATAAAATAATTCTCATTATGCAGGATTGTTATATGAATGGACAGATGATCAAACGAGAGTTACTGTAATTAAAGATCTTGGTGTTTTAGCGGACTGCAATTTATTGTTTAATAACCATATTTTACAGGGTGTCTACCAGTGGGCTGATAAAAAAATCGGGGACTTTTTGGTGACTTTTGGTGACCAATTTTCTGAAATTCGGTGACTTAAACAAATTTTAGGTGGTTTCAACGTTTCAGACAATTGATACGGACATATAATATATTTTGCTTCCTCTGCATGTAATTAAGTAAAAATATTTACAAATATTTATTGAATAATATAACATTAAGAAACAAAACACTTAAAAAATGCATAGTTTAAACAGTAAAATAAACCATGTATTGGAACTTTGCCTTAAAAATATGAGTTTTTCAACTTTTTTCCAAAATAAATAAGTTTGGTAAATTCCGAAAATAATTTTTACAATCAAGCTTGAAAGTCTTGGACATGAACTTCTTCAATATTTCTAAGAGCAGATCTTGCGCCAATATCAATGTTATCCAGAGTTTGAAAATTTTTCAAACTTGGTCTAGATCTTATTTGTTTTAATTTATAAGCTGTGGTGGCCGTTGCAATAACTTTATTTTTGATTATTTTTACTGGCCAGTGCCTCTCATTAGAGAAAGCACTTCCTGGTGTAAAAAAGGAAGCAAAGGATCATTCTTTTGAAAATATGTCAAAAAATACTTCTAACTCCTCTGCAATCATGGCTGAGAAATGAAGTTTAGCCTCCAGAGTTTTGTCATCATGCAAGAAAGACTTAACTATGTTTAAAGTTTTTGTTGCAGGGGGTTCAACAATGGTGTTACAATATTGCTTTAAAGAAGGAAGAATGTCTAAGCACCTTCTTATAACACTGGAGTTTTCTGTCCATCTCACTGCCACAGAAATTTTTTTTGGAAAAACCTTAACCCAGTCAACTGGCAGTTTTTAAAGACCTTCTGGAAGGTATTTTTAAAAAAACGCCTATACAAAGCCCCAAAACTGGTTTAATTTTCCACCCCAATTTTACATGTGCAGTTTTTGTAAGCATTGTTTAACGATGTTGCAATGCTCAAGGCCAACATCTAAAAATCTTCCATATTATTAAACAAAGGACTCATTTCATGTGAAGTTTCAACAAAAATAAGCATAAATTATGTTTATCCAACAATTAGACAGAAATTAAAAAAAGTTAACTTTTTCTATTGAAATTAAAAATTGCCACATAAATTAGTTGATACAAATTAAATAAACTAAATAAAACAACAAGTACAAAACTATTTTCAACAATGCTTGGTCCAGCTCACATGAAATTACACCTAAGAACAACAAATCTGTTATCGCAGCATTTTCATGACACAGACTTCCTAATAATACATTATTATAAAAACACATTGTCTTATTATACCAACATCAGTTTATATGAAAAATAAATATATAAATATACAACCTAAAGAAAATACTAAACAAATTATCTGGACAACAAATGAAATGCAATAACAATAGAAAATTAATTTTAAAAACCTGTTTATCTATGAGCAATGTATCGCCCATCTTTCTTTATCATCTGAATTTATATTTTTTAAACCTGCAAAGAAATGCAGCCGAATCCTAATCCATGGTTAAATGCAGATAGAAACTATAAAACATGCCCTGATGCACCAATTGATCGGTACAGTATGGTAAATGTGCAGTGATGTGGTAACTAGCTTATCAGCCTGCGACCGTGCCGACATAGCGGAACAGGTCTATTAGTGAACTAACTGTCAGATCCACAGAAACGATCCAGTTCTAGAAGAACTCTGTAAAAACAAAGTTTTTTAGTTTATAATTTCCAAACAACAAACTTTTAATTGCTTAAATTCAACTCTTAACACATAGAAGTGCAGCCAGTTAAATGCTCAACAATTACAAACTTCTTTTTAAAACATAATAACAATAATAACTCTTTAGACAATAATAACTATTTGAAAACATATCTTTTACAAAGTGATCAAATAATACTAATTTATTAGTTTGCTAATTACATCTCCTCGGTTGCACCTATGACTCGGACTTGGATTCTTTAAATTTGATCTCAAAGGCTTTGATAAAGTGCATAATTTGATTTATCCACGAAAGAATTACACACAATGGATTATCAGACAATTAATCTATTCTTTCTGTTCTTATTTAGTAAATAGAAAACATTTTATTTATAAGTTTTCAATCTTCTACATTTTTAGCGCAATCAGTTGCACATGCTTCTAATTTAGACCATTTTTATTTAATAATGATAATGACTAATGAACGTACGTTAAATCAATCGAAGCTTTACTATTTGCAAATGATTTAAAATAGAGATGGGCAAGAACAGTTAATTTGCGGAACAGTCGGAACCGGAACAACTCCAGGAATTGAACTGTTCCGTAAAGCTGTTCCGGAACAGTTTATGAAGAACAGTCAGATTGTAACCAAGACCAGCTAGATTCATCCAACTCCTGAGTGTTCGGAATCGTTTGGAACCCTGAGTCTAAGGGTAAAAACATTTCTCTGCAAAAAAAAAAAAGAAAAAAACAATTATATTTCTAAAGTGGGTTAAATCAATCGTATTTGGATAAATTCTTGCTTTTAATGCATTTATAATTATACAAAACTGGTTGGACAAATGAGAATACCAGACAATTAATTAATCATCCATTTATAAATTAATCATCCAAAAGACAAGAATTGTAAAAATTAGTTCACATGTTTAAATTCAATAAATATTTTAGAAAACTAATATAATAATGAACAGCTACAGAAAAACAAAAATAGTAGATAAAATAACAAAATCAAAACGTAAATTTACCATCAATAATATGGTAAAGTAAATTATAGTACTAAGACATACCATTATTTCCTAAATAAAAAAAACATGAAAGTACAGCAAATATAATAAAAACTATACATTGTTTTTATAATACAACATCAGGCCTATTATTTGCAGAATTCAGAATAGTTATTTTAGTTATTTCAGAATAGTTAAGTATTAATACATGTATACTTATATACAACTGTTTGGACAAAAGAAAAAGTCTATTGATAACCCATCAGACAAGAAAGTAAAATTGTAAAAATGAGTTCCCATGTTTAAATTCAATACATATTTTAGAAAACTAATATAATGATGAAGAGGTACATACAAACAAAAATAGTAGATAAAATAACAAAATCAAAACGTTAATTTACTATGAGTAATATGGTAAAGTGAATTATACTAAGAATCGGACTAGATTAAACTATTCATTGTTTATTGGCCGGATGTGTGTCGAGTTAGTAGTCTTCAACGAGTTCGTCTTTAGCAAGCTGTTCCGGAACAGTCATTTCTATTTCTGGTGAACTGCGTATGTTTGACGAGTTAAACTCAAACGAGTCCGTCTTCAGCAAACTGTTCCGGAACAGTCATTTCTATATCTGGTGAACTGCGTATGTGTGACTCAAACGAGTCCGTCTTCAGCAAACTGTTCCGGAACAGTCATTTTTGGTGAACTGTTCCGGAACAGAACAACTAACTCTAGAGAACAGTTCCAATAAGACTGTTCCGTTCTTTTTGGCCCATCTCTAATTTAAAATTATTTTATCATATTTCCCGAATAGAAGATACATTTCGATTACAAGATGATCTAAATAATGTTCATCTTTGGAGTATTGAGAATAACACGTCATTTAATGTAAACAAATATTTTGTAATTACCTTCACTAGATAAAATAATTTCATTATGCAGGATTGTTATATGAATGGACAGATGATCAAACGAGAGTTACTGTAATTAAAGATCTTGGTGTTTTAGCGGACTGCAATTTATTGTTTAATAACCATATAGAAAACTGTGTAAACTGTCGTATGATGGATTTTATCATAAGACGAGTGAATTTCAAAAATAATAAATCATTTATCTCATTGTACACATCCTTGGTCAGATCAAGACTTGAGAGTGCTGTCATTGTGTGGAGCCCTGTACACGTAGTTTATGAAAAAATGCTAGAAAGAGTTCGTCAACATTTTCTTAGATATTTAAATTTTAAATGTTTTAATGTATATACATATGGGGTTTCATATAGTGAGTTGTTGGAGATGTTTGGGTGGGGAGCCTAGCCTTGAGGAGACGGGTTATGGATCAAGTGTATCTCTGGGTGGGTCCTTGTGCGGGGTCGGATAGTTGATGCGGCTGGTTTGGAGGTGCTCAGTTTTCATGTACCAAACTTTAATAGTAGGGACAAATCCTTGTTCATTTTGCTTCAGTCTCGTACTGCGGCTTGTGCCTCCTTCCCCTTGCTGCGGATGATGAGGTCCTACAACTCTATGGTCTCGAAGACGTCTGATATACTACTGTACGTGTATGGGTGGACAGGTGGGTCAATACCACTGTACGTGTATGGGAGGGCGGGTGGGTCAATACTACTGTACATGTATGGGTGGGCAGGTGGGTCAATAACACTGTACGTGTATGGCAGGGCGGGTGGATCAATACTACTGTACGTGTAGGGGAGGGCGGGTGGGTCAATACTACTGTACGTGTATGGGTGGGCAGGTGGGTCAATACCACTGTACGTGTATGGGAGGGCGGGTGGGTCAATACTACTGTACGTGTATGGGAGGGCGGGTGGGTCAATACTACTGTATGTGTATGGGTGGGCAGGTGGGTCAATACTACTGTACGTGTATGGGAGGGCGGGTGGGTCAATACTAATATACGTGTATGGGAGGACGGGTGGGTCAATACTACTGTACGTGTATGGGTGGGTCAATACTACTATACGTGTATGGGTGGGCGGGTGGGCATACATTATTAACTAGGCTAGCAAGAGAATATTTGTAGATAATATAAACAGTTTCAAGAATAAATGCGTTTCATCGTTGATGGTTAGTTGACTAATAGTCCTGGAATATTGCTATTTTTATTATTATTTATTTGTTGTTGGAATATTGTTATTATTGAGCTGTTAATATTTATTATCTTTCTATTTGTTATTTATTTATATTTATTATTTATGTTTTTATTTGTTATTTATTATTATATTTGTCAGTTATTGTTTATTTATTTATATAGCGTTTGTTATCTATTGTTTTTTGCCTATATAATATGGATTAAAAAAATTTTTTTTAAATTGTATTAGAACATCAATGTATACATTACGAATGGTTGTGCCAATCATATATTAGATATTGTTTGAAGTATTAACTTACTTTCAAAGTACGGATTACTTTCAAATTGTAGCCCATACACATGTCTGAAGTGTTTTTTTTATTATTTATTGTATTCATTATTAGTATATTTCTAGTAGGTTATGCATTTGCAGAGTGGTAATGGACTAGCACAAGAAAAATATTGTAACATGTTTGTACTGCCCCAATATTATCGCGTTTATAACCTGTTTTGTGGCAAGAAAATAAAATAGATAAATATTCTTAGAAAACAATTATGGAGTCAAGTAAATTCTTAGTTTTTAATTACAAAATGTCCACTTTATGTCAAACAGATAGCATCTGAGCCAGTTTTGGAATTCTTCAGTGAAGTATAAGGGTCTGTCCACAAGCCACTTGCCTATTTATTTTTTGAGGTGTTTTGCTCTGGTAAGGTTTCTTATTTCTTCTGTTAAGATGTTGAAGAATCCGGCCCTGTTGTAGAATGATTGCTTCTCAAAAGCTGCCAACTGGTGTGAGGGTAGTACATTTTCCTGGCTCTCTTCGTGTTGTGCACAGACCCTTGGTAGATTTTCCCTGCGTTCACACAATAAACTATCTACAATGTAGTCCAACCACTGTTATAATTTTGACCTATCAGAAGATTGGTCGACAGGAGTCCCGTGGGCCAATACCCCCTATTATTCGTAAATCCTTTTTCTCGATTATGAGTACTCTTTGCATGTTTTCCTTGAATGAGCTACCCCACACTATTAAAAATCCACATCTAAAATGGGACTTGAACAGACAAAAGTGTGCAGTTCTTGTCATTTCTTCATTACTGAAGCAATTCTGATTACTTATGAGAGCTCTGTAAGATCCTTTTTTCACCAATAATCAAAGGGACATTACCAACGTAGTCTGTGATGATGTTTTAAATGCTAAAAAAGTGTGGTTTGATTCAAAAAATAATTTTGACACAAAAAAGCAAAATGGATTCAAAAAATTTAAAAAACTATTTGGGAAATAAATCTAATCACATAATCATTTTTTGGTTTTTTTAAAAAAGTAAAACAATCTTTATTGGTTGGAAAAAAAAAAAAGGATTTAATTTTTAATTTAAATTTGAATAATTTAAAATTAAAGGGGGGCCATGTTATAATTTAACTGCGATTTCCTTTACTTTTCAACATAGTTTTCATGAACATTTAAACAACCATTATACCTACTTACATTACACTTAATATTGCAAGGTCTTACCCATGTTAGTGGTTTTTTCATAACAGTTATTATTTTTTTAACCGTTGAGGGCAAAACCTGAAAAAAAATTTATTTCAATCCAAAAATTTTTTTAGTAAATAACTTTCCTTTAAATTAGTTAACTAAAAATATGATTTAAAATCTTGTGAGGTGTAAAATGAGGGATGAACTTCAAAACTCGGCGGTATATCCTCCCCCCCGGGATCAAGTGAGGGACTGTTGTTGCTGAATGTATGTTCACAAAAAACAGTGTTCACTGTCACTATTAGAATCATTTCGACATGTTATTAGTTTTTCACAAAAACAAACGCAAACACACCAATAAACTCACTAAAATACAGTAATCAAAGATGGAATGCTAACGGGAACCAAAAACATTTCCAAATTGGGACTGAGCACCAAAAAAAAATTTGGGGGTTGTATGCAAGGCCTGAAAACCAAGGTCCCCCTCACGAGACCGGTCAACTGATAATCAACCGGAAACTACAAATGGTGGGACATGCCGCCGGGGTGCACGGAGGGTCCGGGGGCGGGATATAGCCCCGTACCCAAACGTGAAATTTCCCAAAAGGTGCCATGTTCTTACTTCTAGAAAAATCTTGACCTTTCATTAGTTAGTATGGTAATGCTATCTGACCCCACAGACTGTTTTTCAGTCTCAGGATTCAGGTATTTAATTTTACCCTAGTTTCATCTCCAGTTACAATTCTCTTCAAAGATGATTCTCTTTCTTGATCAAAATGTTCCAGAGCTTAGGTATTTGTTATGTTTTCTGAACTTTTGAACAAATTTGTGGGACCCATCAAGCATACACTTTTGGTAGCCTAACCTGTCCATTACTATCTAATACGTAACAGTCCTGGAAACTTGTGAAAATTCAAAAGAATTTTTTGAATGGTAAAATGTTGATTGTTACCAATTTTTTCTTTGACGTTCTCCAAGTTCATCAGTGGCCACAGATCTTTGATCAATGAAACTACTTTCTCATTGATGTTTGGCTTCAATCCATACAGAGCGTAAAGTTCTCTCTGAATTGTCGCTGCTGAGTAGCTGTGAAAAATCAATTGACAGCATGCACCTAACACTTGGTGGGATTTTAAATAGCAGCCATAAAAAAGTAACTAGCGATCGAATGACTTTCACTTTACCTCTTCCAACACTGACTGGTATGTTATCCGGGATCAGCACAATAAAGATGGCACTACTCCCTCCATTTACTGTGTAGTGAATAACGGAAGTTACTTACTCAAAAGCCCACATATTTAAGTCCCCCATAGCAATTAATTTCAGAATGTCAAAAAACAAATTTTTTAATATATATGTTTATACATCTAAAAAATTATTTTATTTTTGAACCTCACATGCTTTTTAATTTTTTCAATGACAAAAATTTTGCTGATTTTTTTTACCCATGAAATATTTCTATGAATATCAAGAGGATCTGCTTTTAGTAAACAAATTTATTTAAAAAATACAAATAATTTGGATATGTTAAAAATTATTTGTGCAGCCCTGCATACTCAGCTTGTGCATTAGCTGTGCAATTTTATCCGTTGACTCTATTTACGACACTCTGGTAGAACTGAGGAATCACTGCTCGCTTTAGAGTGGGTAAGGGTTGTGTGAGCTGTGCAAATATGAGTCTTTTGCAACATTCAAGAGGCAACCACAGCTTGAATAGTTCACTAACTTACATAAGTGCCCTTACCTTTGAGTTTATTTTTGTAGACTAGAGCATCGGCCTGCTCCCATAAGTCGATGCTGCCTACAAGTGTGTTGAAATGATTGTTCTGGCGTTGCTGTCCGGGGGATGTTGGGGGACAGGAAAAAAAGGCCAAGGCGGGGTTTTTTTCCCACTACTGTATCCAGAGCTCTGGGAGCCTACTGACCCGACAGATCCAGCGGGGGAGGGTGTAGGCGAATGAGGTGATGGTGTTCCTTGACCTCCACCACATGACTCTAGTGTCGTTGGTGGATTAGCCTAAAATATAAAACAAATTAATTTCCTTGCATCGTACACTTTTTTAATATTCACATTGCTCAGCAAAAATTATACTTTCTAACAATTTACAATTAGTCACAACAAAACCCCGAAAATAAGGATATTAAACTAAAAAAACGTTAAACTTCTCTTTTAGAGGTTCGGAATCTTTATGATATGCCTCATAATCGAATTTCACTATATTTAAAAATTCCTTTTAAACATGAAAAAAAAAAAAAACTTATAAAAAAACAAGGGGCAAAAAAAAATTTTTCCCCAATTTAACCTTTTTGATTTTACTAAACTACATTATTCATAATGTAAATACATATTTTTTTCAGATCCTCAAAAATTTAAATCAATCCCCAAAAATGTCATAAATTTTACAAAACTCTTTTTTTCTCACCAATTCGGTAATTATGCTAATTTTGTCGAGGGGTTCTTTTGCAAACTTCAAATTTGGTTTGAATTAAAAAATTAATAAAAACTACTCTTTAAAACACCTTTACTCCTATGACCAAAATGAAAAACCAAGGGGTTTTTCCTCCCAAAAATTTTCCATATTTTCTTCTGATTTTGAAAATTTTTTCCTGAAACTTTTTTACCCCTTTGATATCATCTTTTCCGCCTTTTCTTGGGGGACCAAAATTTTTTCCCCCTCATGTTTCTTTCCTTTTTACAAATTCTCACCAATTCGAAAAAAAAGCATTTTTTTAAAATTTTTCTTTGCAAATCAAAAAACCAAAAAAAAATTTTTTTTTAACATAAAAAAAAAAAAACCATTTTAACTTTAAAACCAATGCCATGATCCCCAAAAGGGGTATTTCCCCTCGAACATTTAAAACCACTTTCTTCTGATTTAAAATTCTTCCGACTTAACTTATTAGGTTTTTGGGACAATTTTTTTTGGCTCGGATTTTTTCTCCATGGATTTAATTTTTCCCTTATCACTGTCCCCCCTTCAAACGTCACTTTTTCAAAACAAAAACTTATTTCAAACAATTTCCTTAAAAAACATCAAAAATTTTTTAATAAAATAAAATTTCTTTTTATTATAAAAACATAATAAAAGTTTTTAAAAAAATTTTTTTTATTCACTGAACAGGATTATTAAAAATGGTTAAAATGCAAATTTTTTAAACAAAATAAACTTTCCTGAAAAATTAGATAAATAACTATGTAAATGCCCCAATAATTTAAAATTTTCAAAAAATTTTTCCTATTTGCTATAATGTTTTGTTTTACTTTTTTAAAGGTTTTAAATTTTAGTACGTAGATATTTTATCGGCAATAAACTTTTGATAACGAAATTTTTTCCATAATCCAATTATTTTTTTTAAATCTAAACAGGTTAAATGTTATTGAAATTATTTTATTTAAAAAAAGATTATTATTAAAAATACATTTACTTTAGAAGATTACTTCAAAAAATTTTGGGATTTTTCTCCTACCAATAAAAACTTTTTGTAACGTAATAAAGAGGCTCCCTTTTCCCAACCTGAAAAAAAAAGAATTTTAATTTAATTTCCTCTATTTGAGGAAATTTGATTTTTTTTGATTTAGAGAAATTCTCCCTGCCAGACTTATTTTTTTATTTAACTGAGAATCCTTTTTAAAAAATGCCCCTTTAAGTATTTTACCATTTTCTCCCTTTAATGCTTCAATTTTTTTTCAAATTTAAAAAACCCCTTTTTAAAAATTTACTATTTTTTTAAATTAAATAAGCCCAAATTTAAATATGATTAATTTCCGAACAAAATTTTCAAAAAAATAAATAAAAATAACAAAATTTACACTAATAAACAAAACAAACACTAAAAACAAATTTAAAACAATGAACATAGCGTAAATATCACTTTTGGAATGGATATACAATCCAAACTAAAAAAAAAAAATTCATTTAACCTCCCTACTTAAGGGTTTTTTTGGGAGTCCAAATCCCCGCACCCCTCTGCTTTTCCGTTCAACTTTTTAAAAACAAGTTGGTATTTACCTGTGGTTTTGTTTATTACGTTACATAAAATGATTTTTATAATATGGGAAAAATTTTTTTAAAAGAGAAATTTATATTTTGTTTTTAAAACAAAATAAAATAAAAATAAACTTAAAATAATTTTTTTTAAATTTTTTTAAATATTTTAAAATTAATTTTTTTTTCTTTCTTTATTTTTTTCCCAAAAACCCCGGGTTCCCCCCAAAAAAATGGGGTTTTACTGTATAGATTATTAAAAAATTAAAAAATACTTTTTGGTGCAAAATCAAATAAACATTTTTGGGGCAAATCCAACCCCCCAGGTATTATGGGGACCTTTTGGGTTCCCCTTTCACTTCGGCCAAAATTTTTGAAATTAGGTGAAAAGGATTGGCAGCTTTAAATGAAAAAGAACTCTCAATAATAACCTTTCTTTGTTTGTTTGGGGAAAAATATTGCATTTTGGGGTGATTGTAAAAAAATTACACTGTCTATTAACCCCTTTCATAAAAGGTTAATATAAAGATAACTATAAAATTTTGAATTTAGAAATATAATTTTTAAAAAAACCTCTTAGTGCTGTTTATTTTAAAGTTAAAATTTTATATTTTTTCAAAACCCCTATATTAAATTTAAAAGCATTTAGAAATTCAATAAATTTTAAAATATTTAAAAATTATAAAATTGATTTTAAAAAATTAAAAAAAACTTTTAAACCGAAATAATTTTGGGCCGAAAATTTTGGGGATACCAAATTTTTTTTGGAAAAATAAATTTTTTAAAATCTCTTTTGATAAAAAACCAAAAATAATAACCTACCATAAAAGTAAGTATAAAAATTTTTTAAACAATAAAAAAACCCAATATTTAAATAGGGAAATGAACTCTTAAATAGGAATACTTTTCAAACTAAACGAAAAGTCAAACACCTTTTTCAAAAAAAAAAGGGAAAAATTAGGGAAATTGATCCCGGAAAAAATTATTTTTAAATTTATTATAAAAAAATAAGTTTTGGGTGATTTTCTGTTTTTCCTAAGCTCCCCCAAGGAATTTTTCCCTTATTTCTTATAAAAGTTCAACTTTTTTATTATCCATTTTTTTAATTACAAAAAATCTTGACTTCATATCAAAGTAAGAATTACAGAAAAGTGGCACCATTTTTTAGATTTTTTGGGGGTAATTTTAAAGTTTTAGGCAAGGAATTTTTCTTTAAAGCAAAAAAATTTAATGTATTTTAAAAACCAAAGTAATATTTGAAAATTACTAACAAAAAAATATTTAAAATAATTTTTTCTTGTAAATTTTTTGTTTATAAAGTATTTTTCTTTCAGTTACTGCATTTAAAATTTTTGAAAAAATTTTTGTTTTTCAATTTCTTTTCTTTAACCATTCGGATTAGGGGGGGACCCCAAAGAGGGATATTAAAAAAAATATTAAAATAATACAACTTTCAACAAAAACATTTTAAAACTGGAATTTGTCCAAATCCAAATCAGATGAAAATAAAAGTATTTATTTATTCTTTGTAAAACCCCGGTCCTCATCGAACACCAAAAGCAAATTTGGGCAAATATATGTAATGTTTTTATAGGAAAAAATTAATGTAGGCTTGAATTTGTTGAAAATAAAAAACACATGTTTTATTCCAAATAAACTTTTCCCCTTTTAGTTGTTTCATAAATAAAAATGTTTTTCTGAAACATGATTTGTTTGGAAAATAAAATTTTAAAACTATATTCCCCCTTACCCGCGTTTTTTGGTGACTTAAAAAATAATAAAATTTTTCCCTTAAAAAATTAAAATGAACAATTAAGGCATTTAAATATGAAAAATATTTCTATGAATAATTTTGGGGTTTTTGGTAAATAGTTTGAATATTTTATATTTTTTACAGTTTAAATAATTAAAAATTTAAAAAGCTTTTTTTTTTAATATATACTTTAAAAAAATTTTTATAAAAAAACAAAATTAAATTAAGAAATTTCAAAAAATCAAATAAACAAAAAAAAAAAATGTTTTAAAAACCGTGATTAAATTTTGAAGTTGGCTATTTCATGGTTTAAAAACAAATAACGGGTTTTGTTTGAAACAAGTTGAAAAAAAAATTTTTTGTTCAAACAAAAATTTTTTAACCAATTCTTTTTAAATTTAGGCAAAAAAAAAAAAAAAATATTTACAAAGTTAAAATTTTTTTTTATTAAAAGAACGCCCATACCCCCTTTGTTTAAACAAAAAAGGGGTTTTAAATTTAAATTTTTCTAATATATTTTGACAAACAAAAATACACTCCCATTCAAACAAAAAGAAAATTTTAAAAATTTTTGTAAAACTAATTTTTTAATTGGATTTCAATTTAAAGCTTTAAAAAAAGCTTTAAAAACCCAAAATTTAGAAAAAAAAAGTAAAAGCTTCATGTTTTTTTTGAAACGTTCAAATATCATAATTCTTGCGTTTTTAAACCAAATAAATTTTATTTATTCTGTAAACAAATATGGTCAGTGCATTAAAGGGGGGGTTTAAAAATTAAATTATATTTTAAATAATTAAAATTATATATATATATAATTAAAAATTTAACTATGAATAATTTAGAAAATTCAATATATATTTTTGTAATTTTTAATAAAAATTTTGGGTATATTGTCTTCTCCAAATTCAATAAGTGAGTTTCTTCGTCATCATCATCTCCATCATGAACAGCCCTTAAATTTTCAACTGTAATTTTGTTTTATACACTTTAACACAAAAAAAAATAAGAATACTTTTATTACAGGGAATGGTCACCTCCTGCCCATACCTTAAAGGGTTTAATGACCACCCATTTGCCAGAAAAGGGCCCATAAGATTTTTGGCAATGACCAACTCTCAAAACTTTAGAAAAGCTGGTAAAACTGATGGCTAAATCTTTGGAGAGGAAGGGAGGGTTTTTTAAAATAAAATTTAATTTAAACATCCAATCCACACGGAATATACAAGTTCTCAAGGATTTATTGAAGATGGCTGTCAAAACTGTCAATAATTACAAACAGAATACGCTTAATAAGTGTTATAAATATATTATTTATCCCTGTGGCATCAGATCGAATCCTCTGAATTGACTGTGAACTTCACCAGGAGGATTGAAAAAATTTATAAGTAGAAATTTTAAAATTTGCTAGAAAATATTAATAGGGACTGGAAAAGGGTTGCTTCCCAAAAAAAGTTTCTGACATTTCCCCAAAGTAAAAGAGAAATTGATTTCTGTCAGAAAAAAGCGAGTTTATAAAATAAAGCCACGAGTTTCTTAGTTGCCGCTTTACTTGATTTCAGAGACAAAGATTATTACCACTATTTATTTTAGCTCTGTGGAAAGCTGAGTCACTGAGCGTATCCTTTAGATGCATTGTATCAGAGCAATCAGTGTCAAATTTACTCTTTGATAGTGAGAAGCTTTAGAAGAAAATGCGTCTATGAAATCATCTCGAACTAATTAAAGAATTTACCCCTTTTCGTTTTGTTTATTTTTGTTACCTAAACTAAAAACCAAAGATTCTTAAAAAAATTTTGGGAGTTTTTAGCCACCCCATCAGCCCGTTTGCCCCATGACTTTCTCTGTTTCATGCACTTGAAGAAAAACTGGGCTTCGGTTTTTAACGATGAGTCAGAAAGCAGTCTTCCCTTTTAAGGAAGGGCGGCCGTTTTTTATTTTTGAAGGATTTGTAGTTTTAGTGGAAAGATATAAAAGTTTTAATGAAAGTTTTTTGGAAAAATTTGTTAAAAAAAAAGAAAGATGTGTTTTTAAAATGTTTAAAAAATATTTTTTTTTCTGGTTTTTTAAAAGCAAACCACCGGGGTTCTTCCCGCCCCCTAAATGTAAAGCCTTGTCTTAGTCGGGGCCCCCCCCATCTCCATTTGGGTTCCCTGTCGAAAAACATACCTATTGTTATGAATGACATACATGAAAATTTCTGTCTTATTACTTGATGATTAGTTGCCTTATTTAATTTTTTTAAGGGGCCTTTCCCTTATGGTTTCCTGCTCCCGGTTTCTCATGAAAAAAATTTTAACCTTAGGGTTTTTCATTGTGTGTGGGCCGTTCCTGTTTATTTTCTCTTTGGTTGAGGGGCCCAAAAACCCACCCTTTTAAAACAATTACCTTTTAAAAAAGTTTTATTTTTGATGTTAGCCCTTAAAACTTTTTTCAATTTTAAAACGTAATACAAAATTTTCTTAATTAAAAACAGCAATTATTAAACCCGAATTTTAAAAAAAAAAGTTCCAAAAATTTTTTTTTGTTTCTAAATTAAAAATTTCCGGGGGAACAAAAAATGGTCGGTTAAAATATTAAATAAAATTTTGAAAAAATTGGCCCCCAGGAATTTTTGGTTAATAAAAAATTTGATAAAAAGGGGGGGGGGAAAAAAAAAGGGTAAAAAATTTTTTTTGAAAAAAAAAAATTTTTTAAAGCCCAAAACTTTTTTGTAAAAATTTTTTAAAAAAAAGGTTTTTTTTTTTTTTTTAAAAATTTAATGGGAAAAAAAAAAAAAGGTTTTTTTTTTTGGGCCGACTGGGTTTTAAAAGGTTTTTTTTTCAAAAAAAATTCATTTTGGAAAAAAAAAGGGGGGCTTCTGGAAGAGAATACATTTAGAATTTTCTTTAACATATAAAATGTTTTGAAAGATAAAAATGCTTTTAACTGTCAAAATAGAAAAATGTCTGAATAAGGGCTTACAGCTCTCTCTTTGTGAAACACCTGCCATAATACGCAATGCTTTTTTTTGCCATAGAAGAACCTGGGCCGCACCAGTACTATTTCCCCAAAACATATTTCCATACAGCAGGTGACAATGGAAGAAGCTGAAGTAGGCCATAACTAACATTTTTTGAGAAACAGAGCCCTTCAATTTTCGAAGCAAATAGCAAGTACGGGATAATTTAGAGACTACGGATCCAGTATGGAATTCCCATGATAATGTCGATTCTAGCTAAATACCTAATAGTCGAATTGGATTCTGATTATCTCGTGAGGTCCTACTTAAGGTGAAATTTATGATTTCAGTTTTATCTTCATTAACTTCTAAACAATTACAAACCATAATGCAGAATCCCTAATTGCTCTCTCAATACCTACTGCAACTGTTTCAAAACGTTTACCTGAAATTATAAAAGAGGTGTCATCTGCACACAGAATAGTTTTAAAGATCATATTTTTGGGCAGATCATTTATGAATATGACGAAAAGAAAGGGTCCCAAAACTGACCCTTGAGGAATTCCAGTGTATACTTCCCTGGCATTTGACGTTTGATTATCTAATACTAAAATTTGCTGCCTTCCACAAATGTAAGTTTCAAAAAATTTAAGAGCTTTATTTTGAACTCCATAGTAGCTCAGTTTTTCCAAGAGAATCTTATGAGGAACACTGTCAAAGGTTTTCTTCAAATCAACCATGGCCAATCCTAGATGCTCACCGGCCTCAAAAGATGTCAAAATCTCTGTTACAATACACTCAAGAGCTTTGATCGTAGAGGATTGAGGAATAAAGCCAAACTGATTTTTAGTTAAAATACCATACTTGTCAAAATGCTGAAAAAGCTGAGATCTTGCACATAATTCCAATACCTTCGAAAACACTGGAACCATAGAAATGGGTCGGTAATTGGAAATGCCATTTCTATCTCCTTTTTTATGCAACGGAATCATTTTAGAAACCTTAAGGCAATCTGGAAAATAACCTTGACTCAGTGAGAGATTTACCAAATAAACAAGGGTTCTAGGACTGCAGAAGCTATACACTTCAAAACATGATTTGATACACCGTAAATATCCTCACTTTTTGAGGAGGACAATGCCTTTATGATCTTATACAAACTTGGAACTGAAAAGGGCTCAAAATCCAGAACATTGGGAAAACTACCCAGACATTCCATGAATTTGGTGAATTTACCATTGGAATACTGGTTGGAAAATTTAGCTAACAGTTGCTCCCCAGTCTGAGTTCCAATCATTGAATTGATCAGCTGTAAAAGGTGGTGGTGGATCCTTTTTGTACTTCAACATACCAGATTCTGATTTTATTACACGCCAAGCCGCCGAGCATTTGTTTTTTGAGTTTTTAATAAATTCTTCATTATATTTTACTTTTGCATGTTTTATACTAGCCCTGTACATTTTCCTACAGTTATTTAATATTAACTTTGCATTAGGATTATTGTTATACAATGGTATTTTTAAAACATCTTTCATAAGTATGAGAGTATTCTTTTTATTTTGAAGTGCTTTATCAAATAAAGGAGCACTATTTCTTTTGAATCTTTCACTAACTCTCTACTGTAGTACATAGTTATTGACCCACCCGCCCACCTATACACATACAGTGGTATTGACCCACCCGCCCACCCATACACATACAGTGGTACTGATTTCAAAAAATTCAAAAATATTTAAGACCCGCTTGAGAGACATACTGTTGTCCCAGGCTTTTTACAGCATCGGAGAGTTCCTAGCACACGACTGGGAGACCAACTTAATTGGCTAGACACATCCCGTTGACTTTTGTGGGAGTTTCAAACACTATAGGTAGATTTGTGTGAATGCCCTCGTATGTATGTTTGTGTGTATTTATTGTTATGAATGATTGTTTTAATTAAAGCCTTAGGTTAATTAATTGTAATACTGACGTTTGCGATACAATATTTTTTTATATTGTCCATGCAATAAAGGATTTATTATTATTATTATTATTATTGTCCGTCTGGGGCAACACTGATTGTAAACATCTAAAAAGGTTTTTAGAAAATATTCAAAAGCATCATCTACACTAGAAATACTATAAAGTGAATCCCACTGAACATGAAAAAGATTATATGACAAACTCAAAAGGCTGTTTTCATCTAATTTCCTAGAAGAAACTACATTAAACTTAGAGCACATTGACTTAGCCGTAAGAAACTCAAAACACAATATTTCATGATCAGAAATTTTGTAGTTCCACAACATTTCTCTATAGTAGTATTGGTTGATATTTGTTGCAATGTTGTCAAGACAACTTTTGCCCCTTGTGGGTTTTTTATTTACACAATATAAATCATAAGATTTTAAAATATTCAGAAGAAATCAGTTAATGCATCCTTTTTTAAAATATTTACATTAAAGTCACCGCCAATTAAAATTGTACAGTTTGACTTTTTATAAGAGATGATATTTAAAAGCTTATCGAGAGCTGTACAAAACATGTTACCATTTGAACCAGGAGTCCTATATACAGATAGCAATACAATATTAAGATCCTGTATAAAAATACAAGAAGCTTTAAGTATCTCAGCTTGTACTAAGTTTGATACATCAATTATATCAAAATTTATATTTTGATTGATAAAAATGGCTGATCCTCCATGAGGATCTAAGGGTCTACAGTAAAAGGATCCTAGTTTAAAATTTTTTGGAACATATAAAGACATTTCCTCCTTGTTGAGCCAATGCTCACTTAAAAACACTATGTTGCACTTAAAATCTTCTAAAGCTTCTGATAATTCATCCAGCTTATTTCTTATTGACTGACAATTTATAACCATACATTTTATAACATTGAAAGACTTTTCCTCAATTACACTTTGAAGACTTGTACAGGTGCTAGATTGCTTCCTAAAAAATTGACTTTTTCACTTGACACCCACTGACACTAGAATTTAATTCACCCCGCTGCGATCTTTGTGGAGAGATTGCTGGGAAATGTTGTGGCAAAGGCGGGAAGTCCCTGGATGTGAAAGAGTGACATGTGGAGTGCTGTGACAGAGACGGATTCCCAGATGCAGTACTAGTCGCTGACCCTTGGTTTATAGATACAAGGCCAGGGTGAGGAACACAGTGCATACTATTCTCACCAAGTTCGGTACCTGGCGCCAGTCTGATAACATCACTGAACAATAGGGATCTTGGAGACATTTCACCATAGAAGTTGGAGGTCTTTGGTGTAGCCAATGTCCCATCCACACACTTCTGAGCGGCTTGTGAAGTAAGTTCTTCTTGAGGGTTTACTTCTTCTCTGATGGTTCTTGGAAGAATAATGTCTCATAACAGAGATGCAACAAATCTTTTTCCCCTTCTAGAAATGTGTAGTCTGTGTGTTGTGTGGTGCTTTCTCTGTAGTATGAGGTGAAGATCTGTAGTATGAGAAGAAGCCTTAGATGTGGGTATCTGCTGACAAGGATACGTATAAAATGATTTAGTTCATCAATCATTTTATTCTCTCTTGAGTATTTCTGCACATCAAAACGTTCCGGGATTGTTGTCAAAATCAAATTTGTATGGAGATAATTGCATGCTTTTTCTTCTAAAAACTCCATCATTGCATTTATTGCCAACTGCTGTCCTTTGAACTGGTTATTAGCCACGTTGTTGGTTCCTGCAATCCACACTAGAAAGTCATTCTTATCATAAGATTTATAAACATTACTATTCTCCAAAGAGTTTACGATACCTTCAAGTGGAGCCCCGCTCTGAATATGGCCAAACACATCAAATTTGTCTCCCATGGTTTTATCCAAATACCATGCTACATCTTTAGCTTGACTGTCTACCTCGATGGATATTCTAGGAAGACTTTTTCTATTCTTGCTAGGCATTTGCTTAGGACTCTTAAGTTTATCATTTGCCTTGATCAAGCCGGGCATTTTGACTATGGCTTTTGGTTGACTCTGGGGGACAAACGATGTTTCCTCACAAGTGTCTAAGCAGCCAAAATAATTAGTAGTGGTAATCTTAGAATTAGAACCTCGAAATGCTACATCCCCTGGTTGATAAAACCCTTCCAATTCATTTAATTGTTTGGACATACGATTTTCCAGTTAATCTTTGTCAACTTTCCATGCACTCTCAACAACTTCCAATGAGACCTTTAAGTTCCTCAATAATAGCATTTTTAGTTTCAATTTCTTTTTCCTTCTCATTAAGTGTGTCAACATAAGACTGTATAAGACTCTCAAGATGCTCATTTTTCTCGTTTAGCTCATTTATGACTAGTTCATTGTCGGGCAATGCCAATGCTGCTTGCCAGGTCGAGGCCATTAGGGAATTTTTTAAAGGAGGATAACAATTTAAGCATTTTTGGTGACTTGATTCCAGTTTGGTAATCTTTTCTTCTAGTATTTTTTTATCGTTTTTCAAGTGTTTCAATTACTACGAGAAGATTTAAATTTTCTGTTTTAAATTTGTCCAATTGCTCTTTTAAAATCTGTGTGTGGTAATCACTATTATTTTTTTGTTTTCAGTTCCATCAGAGCCACCTCTAGAGAAATGCATTGTTCTGTTACTGCCTGCAGTTGGAAATCTCTATCAAGTTCTATTATGGTGTTTACAGCAACTTCTTTACACAATATTTTAGTATTGGCCTGTGTGGAGATTTGATTATATTTTATTATTTTGTTTGACTGATTACAATTTTCAAACTCAGTTTTCTGAGGAGTACTACTTGCATCTGGGAAATCTTTTAAGGGTGTTGTTATAGTAATTTGTGCTGTTGAGGTTGAGTCAGTTAAATTCACCTGACTTTTGCTTGAGTTACAACTGTTGTTTAAGCTTTTTTCAGCTTCTTTCAAAGCTTTAAGAAAATTTTTCGCTTTTGATGAGCCATATTTACTTTTGTTTTCAAGAAACGGACAGATATCCATTTCCTTCACAGCGAGTCCAACTTCTTTAGTCCCATAAAAGGTTACATTGTATTTGCATATTTTGCTTTTAATATCAATAGCATCAATGATGGCAGGCCAATGAGAAAAACCCTTGATCTTAGCAAATACACGGTCTCCAATGTTGTACTTGTTCATATCTACAATACTTGTTTTTTGATTAATTGGATAAAAAGTCAAATTGAAATATCTTTTATGCAAGCAGCTAAAATAGTTTATTACTTGCAAAATACTGTGCCAAAATTTTGACCAATTACTAGATCATCATTATGTCTTATTTGTAAATAAATAAATAAGTTTGTCAGCTATTTCTTAAGAAGTAGCTTTATAAAATAGATAAAATTTTATCTTTAATGAATATTCACAGCACTTCAAATCTCTGTTACAGTAGTTTCAAAGTCATACCAACAATTTACTATAAACTCAATTTATGGGAGTACAAAATTTCTATTATAGCATAGTATAACCAATAATTTTATTGATTATTAATAAAATTAGTTAATCAGGTAAAATATAAAACAGCTCATTCCATTTTAAAGAAAGTATTTTAGCTTCTTAAGATACATTTCAACTTCAAACAGTGTTTTATGGATCAATAACTTGTAGCAAAATATTTAGTGATGAGATTAGTCTCTAATAATAATCATCATCTCAATTTGATTATTATTTTAATAGATTAATTCAAGTTATTGGATTTTAATAAGTGGACATTTTTTATTTTAAAAGTAAATAAATAAAGTTGATATTGTTTCGTAATCAATTCAAGGACTGAGCATTCATTGACAGCAGTTTGTTTACATTTTCTTGACAGGTGGAATGATATAGGTCAAGTTTGTAGATGTCTGCATTAAAACTTGTTTAATGAAGGAAACATTCCTGAACAGGAAACAGCCACAGTACTCAAAGACAGTATTGTCAATTCTTGACTTGTGTTTCTTTGAATAAATTTAAGTTATTCTTTCAGCTCCAAGAATGCATTCAACATTTAAATGTTCGTTAAAAAATGTACATAATATGTGATTTTGTAATTTTTAATGGTATATGCATTAGTCAATTGGATAGTTGCTATTGAGTAAAAACATGTGCTTTTACAAGTTATAAGAGTGAGTATTCATTTTTTACATTTAATTAAATGTCTCTTTTATAGAAATTGTAGTGTAATATCTCTGCATGAAATAAATACTTAACCAGTCCTATAATCACACTTTTCACTCTAAAATATATGTACAAATTAATTAAATTACCAAATAAAAAGGCACTAATTTAAAAACTGTATCTATATTACTATCACAACATAACCTCTCTGAAAGATAACCTAATGACAACATAACCTAATGAAAGACGAACTCAGTTGAAACCTACAACAGTTAGGGAACTCGTATATTTAAATACTAATTATAACTATGCCAAAAAGTAGGCCATATTTAAAATTTTGTTCATATATAGGCCTAAAAATGTTAACTGTATTTTTTGAAAAATAAATCAAACTATCCTCTTTATTTTTGTAATCTTATTATTCCTGAGATTATTTCTTTTTAATATTCACGATCATATGCATTTTATCGATATATCCATAAAAATGGACCTTGTAGATGAATATTTATGTAGTATTAAAATCAAACATGTGTTTAACAGAGTAAATAGTAGTAACTGTTGATCTTATAAGTACCAAGCTGAAACTGAAATTATGATTAAAAATCTACAACCATTGTGGTACTGGTACTTTGTAGAAGAAGGGTGAAGGAACAACTCTTACATTTTATTTCAATTTAGTTAAAATGGGTTCCCATGTCTTTGGAAGCTGTATACTATCATCCTTATTAAAATTATTTCTTCATTTATATATTTCTATAGCTTCCCTTACGATTCTTGGGTAGTAATGTGGTATGTTGGCAAGGACTTTAGTTTTGTCAAATAAAATTCTATGATTAGTTTTTGTGCTATGTTCAACAACTGCAGACTTTTCCGTATATTCATTCTTAGTATGCCTTATATATTCCTTAATCCTTGTGGAAATTAACTTCTTAATTCCCTTATGTAGACTGACCCGCAACTACAAGGTGTATCATATACTCCAGGCAAGCTAATGGAATTTTATCTTTGATTGGTCTCAGAAATATTTTCAATTAATTTGGAGGCTTATAAATGTTTTTTATATTTTCTTTATTTAATATTCTACCAATCTTTTCCGTTGTTCCCTTTATGTAAGGCAGATATGCCTTTTTTGAGGCATCCGTATCTTGTCTTGTATCTATTCTATTTTCTTGTTCATTCCTCTTCTGCTGTTTTCCAATAGTATTATTGATTTCTCTAACTGAATGTCCATTCTGATTTAATGTTGAATGTAATATTTACCTTTCTTTCTTTCAACTATTTGGGTCCGAAATGTGAATGGCCTAATTAACTAAAGTGTTTAAGACTGCATTCTTCTGTGCCGGGTGGTGATGGGAAGCAGCATTTAAATATCTAATGGTATGTGTTGGTTTCCGGTATACCGAGTGACCTATTTGTCCATCTCTACTTCTCACAGTTAAAACGTCAAGGAAAGGCAGACTTCCGTTATTCTCAATTTCCATTGAGAACTTGATATTAGCGTGAATAGAATTTAATATGGTGCAAAAAATCATCCAATCTCTCTCTACCATGTGGCCACACAGCCCATACATCATCTACATATCGATACCATGCCTTTGGTTTCAAATCAGACGTTACCAGTGCCTTCTTTTCAAATATTTCCATTTAGAGATTAACTGTAGCTGGTGATGAGAGATGATCCCATAGCTGCCCCCTCAGTTTGTTCATAGAACTTCCCATCGAAGAAAAAATAAGTGGATGTGAGGCATAGTTCAGCTAGCTCCGCTAAATCGTTGTTAAGAATTTCCTTGATTATTTCAATGGTTTCGGGTACTGGTGAACTATCTAGATTTTTGTCTATCGCAGTAGATTCTAGTTATGACACCGGCAGCTGAAGCTTAAGTTCTATGATTTAGACTGTAAAGCCGTTGGTCCCCAGGTTAAGTATTAGAGAGGGCTTCTTAGCCCCAAATTTACCTGGTAAAATAAGACTTTTTTAAATCTTTTTTATTTAGTATATTTTTTCAGTAAATGCATGTTTACTTCCACTAACAGTATATATTGTACGTGGGAAGGTGGGTGGAGTGGTCAGTACATCACAACTGTGTGCGTAAGGAGGCTGTTACCTACTCACTCTATAAGTCATGTGGTCTAATGATTCTTGTCTATCAGTGACGTTGATAGACAACCTTTAAATGTGTCTCTTTAAAAGTATTGACTGATTAAAATCTGACTGGCTTGTATATAGAAATTAATTTTTGCGTTGACACTCACAATAAATGCCTTATAGTAAAGTTTGACTAAATTATCAACATAAAGTGTGTTAGGAAATTAAATTATAACTATTGTAAATCATTCTATTTAGTACAGCAGAGTCTCACTTATCCGACACTAACGGTCGGATTGTAGGGAGTGATTATAAATAAATGACATTGAGTCTCCCATGGACACTACTCTTTTACGTTTGAAAGCCATTTCAGTAGGTCCATGTCCAATAAAACTACAGTATCTACAACGAAAAGAACAAACACAACTTAAAACACGGTACTATACAGTCACAAATATCAATTTTGATTTTAAACCTAACTAAGCAAATACAGTAATGTAATAAATAAGCCTTGCAGAGTAAAGTAACATATAAACAACTATTATACAAGTGACTGGTCAGAAAACTTCAGAAAACTACTGAACAAGAATGCACAATCGCATTTATAGAATGGTGTCTGTCCTAAAATTCTGTACTCTCAACATGTGACAAACGTGATGTAGTCTGCTCACATAGTACCATCTCCACTCAATGTGAAGTACAATAAGCAACAAAATGACGTGCTGTTTGGGAAAACCCCTCACCAGTTAATACAGTTTTCATCATTATGGAACAACAGTCTTTAATTATTTTCAGAAAACTGTTATCAAGGTAGTGTTTTTGGGACGAGTACATCGGTTAAAGCAGAATGTCAGGTAATGAGGCTCTAATTTGTATGAAAAAAATTAAATTTCACATGAGCATGATTTAATTATTAATAAAATAACAAGGTTGAACTGGCATGAGTTAATAACAGGATAAGAAATTTTGTACTTTGGACACTGAAAATGGTTCAACAAGTCTAAAATATTAAACTGAACTGAAATAGTAAAATTAGTTTTTCATATGCATCATGAACAAAATAATAGTGAAATATGAATATTAACTAATTTAAAATCTTACTTGTCTGTATCAGACATTTCAGACTCGTCCGCTTCAAAATAAGAGAAGTAAATCCTGGAAGGGGCTTGCCGTTCATGGTTGGTGGGAGGCAGTGGCGGGGTTGGCTCTACCTGTGAATATCAAACATGCAAGTTACTACATAGAACCAAAAAGAAGGAGTTTATGAGATTTTGTTGTTGAAGATTACCACCGGCTTTACTGTTTTATTTTTGATTGACTATAAAACATATTCTCTGCTTGTAGTCCAAAAGAACATAAGATAGCCCTGATAAAAATGTCTTATTAATAGAAATAGTTTAAATTATAATTCAATAATTTAATTATAGTAGCAATAAATCGTGTTTAGAATCTTTTCTCAATTTCTTCAGGGGCTTTGTTGGTTAGGTTTTTTTTTTTCTAATTTTGATAATTATTATAAACTATCTACAGGAAAAATTCAATTTTTTTTCTTGTATTACTTGTCCTTATTAGGAAAAATATTGGTCAAAACATATTTTGTACTATTGAACAACTATAATATTTTGGTTTGAGCGAAAATTGTTGGAAATTTCTTCAAGCTGGAGTATGACATCTACTTAATACATTCATCATATAACTTAGTTACAACAACATGTAAAAACTTACTCTGGAAGGGTTTTTGCTGGCTTCAGGCTTTTTACGTTTGCTCTTGTACCGGTCCCGAGAATCCCGGGAGGAGGAGGAACTTACGCTGGGCCTGCGCTCTCGCTTTACCAGGCTGGCACTAGAACAGACAACCTTGATAACTTGTTGGAGCTGCTTTAATACAACAGGTATTCGACTAGACAAGAATACACTTTTAGAAAGCTAATATGGCATTGCCATTTATTTATTCAGCAACAACTTTGTTAAAAGTCTTTCTTGTTTTAAATTAAAACGTGTCAAAATGCTCCTGTAGTTGATACTACTTCTGACTGAAGTAGTGACAGAAGACATTGCTGAGTATAAACAATAAACAATGGGTAATAAGTCTTCCTTTATCAAGTCTACTTGGACATTTGTCGTTTTCCAAGTAAGACTAGATTTGATAACTTCAGAAAATACAACATTTTAAATAAAATGGTTTATAAATACACAATTAATTATATTATATATTTAAACAGTGAAAATTGTTTAAAGGTAATTTGCTGTGAGTATTACAGTACAATTAAAAATTCAAAAAACAAAAAAAAAAAAAAACATAAAGCTATATGACAAAGTTGAAAATCTTGAAATTTTTTTATACAAGACAAAATTTTACAAATGGGATAGTTAACTAATTTAGAATTTAATTATGCAGAAAGCAATGTGTTTGTACCTAAAAAAACTTTGTAGTCGCAAATAGTCTTATACTTAACCTTTCACACAATAAACAGATTTGGAGAATCAGCTTTCACGGACATAAGGCACCCCACAATATAGAACAAAAGTTGGTTCTTGCCTGATCTGCAGCCTGCCATTATTTTTTTCAATTCTTTTTAATAAATATACAAACTAAAATGTCACATAGAGTTTATTTTACTTATCTAGCCTTTGACTAATTGAAAAATGTAGGATCTAATTTATTCCAAGTAAGGGGTGAGCTGGAGGCTGAGAGGTCTTGGGTGTCAGAACTTAAAGCTCAGCATAAAGATAACGCAGGCCTGGGCTAGATTATCAGTAATGTTCACCTTACACATTACTGCTTCATCCCCTTAATATTACTGAATAAGGTTCCCGCACGGATCAATAATCTATCTATAGAGAATGGACAGAATAGGGATCTAATCAATGTTATTTACATTTATCAGATACGAGATACATAACCTAAAGTAAAACTACCTCAATAGGCCATATCTAAAATAATAAATAAAAGAAGGTAACTAACATTACATTTTTCTTTATATGATGAGAACTGCTCAATATAAATAATGATACTTATAGTTATTTAATATTAAGGATTAACAACTAAATATAAAAAATACAACAAATTCAACGGTTAGTTACATATCCACAATAGCTACTAAAGCAATAAAGTACCATCATGATGGTAAAACCTTTTGATTGCTTAAGAATGAGTCATTTGTTCAGTTTGAGTATAAGATGACAATGAGGAGAGATAAATAATTTGCAATTTACTTAACCAGTTTGAATGTTATGATCCAGTACAGGAATCAGTGTTACAAACTATCCGAGATCAAGCTTAATTTTTTTTCATATTACGCACGCTACCCAGAAAATAAGACTGCAAGTATCATGCGCATCTCCAATAAAGTCACATGGGCGAAATGGCAAAAATAAATGTAAAATTATTGTTCTAATTCCCGTAGTTGCAATTCCAGCTGAATTAATGGTAAAAAGCTTGCTTAATATTTAGCTGAAAGCAAGTTTGGTTGATTTAGTTCCCAGTATTAAAAAGAAAAATCAAATCAGCTGGTTCTGCCCATGTGACGTCACAGCCATAGTCTACTGCACAGCTCCGTCGTGATAACTGTAGAACAGCTATGGCGCCAGGCTGAAATCTAGTGAGGGCCACCGGTGGCCCTCATGGCGTGAGCTAAAATTGTTGTGTGGGCCATCGGTGGCCCTCATGGCAGTCAACGTGTTAATGGAGCCCTATGCTAACCATAACCTCAATGTTAGTTTTCTATTGTTGAAAACATAATTTAAAATATAATGTGAATATAGTAGTGGTAATGAGGATTTGTTTCTTAATTATTATATTTAACTCTTACGTAACCTGAAACCATTTTAATCTTAAGGATTGAAACTGAAGTTTTTCTTTCTCTTTCTCTCTAAGAGTTGTAATAAATGTCTGCAATTTTACTAATATCCTGTCATGTTACAAACATTTTCAAGATAAATCGACCAAAGGATCTAGGCATATTTACCAGGAGCAAATTATCTTATCAATAACAATGTTCTTCTTGATCTAACTTTCAGACATCATCCATCTGCAACACTATGTTAAATAATATCTTTTTCAAACATTTTCCGTGCCTTGATTTAGTTTAACCAAATATATTTGAACTAAAAAAAGACTAATATAAGCCTAAATAACCAATAACACCCCAACCATACTCAAGTAGGAATATTAAAAGCATTTATTATTTTGCTTAACAAATTATTTACATAATTAAAACTGACCTGGGCAAGGATGTAGCCTCAGTTTCCAAGGGGATTTGTGGGGGGGAGCTATGCCATTTACGGTGATCCACAGTTGGGGCCGCTGCTGGCATGGCTGGTGGGGGAACTTCAAGCTGAGGAGCTGGTTCACTTTTAATTTTTTTCTTTTCACTTTTACTTTTGTGCTTATCCGAATTTTTCTTTTTCTCTTCTTGCCTAGTATCAGGAATTTCAGTTCTAGTCCTTACTTCCTCAGACCGTCTTTTGCTTGGTACATGATTTACATTTATCCTATTTAATTCGATTCGGCACATTAAACTTACAGGAAATGGTATAGGTTTAGGAATTTCCCTAATGGGACTGGGAGGCGGGAGAGAAGGTATACGCTCCATGATAGGAGGAGGAGGGGGAGGTAACGGGGAAGGAGACCTTTCTCTGAAAGGAGACACTGACGTCCTTTCACTATTACACTCTACCACAATAACACCAGGAGTCCCTTTGCCACCCTTCCCTCCCTTCCCACCACATTTTCCACCACCTTTCCCTCCTCCTTTCCCACCTTTTCCACCCTTTCCTCCTGTTTCACCATCTCTTTTGATAGAGAACAGCTTCCTCAGGGTATCGTTCTTCTTTTTATCTGCAACAACATTTCCCTCAAAATCTAATTTAGGCGGGCTTTCTTCTTTTTTTACTTCTGGCTCACTCTCCGGAGTCATGCTTCTAGGAGCTCGCTTTCCTGCTGGAGGAGCAGGAGGAACCCTGTGTACAGGTTTAATCGGAGAGCATGACACTGACTTGTTTGGTGCTTCATCCTCTGAGCTCTCTGACGTTACAGGTGGTTTGCTGATCCTCCTCGGCCTCTTTTCTTCTCGTGATGAATCTCTTTTATTTCTCTCAACTGAGCTTTCTGTCATCGGCCTTTTCTTGACAGGAGATTTGAAACCCCATGTTTCATTATCACTTTCACTAGACGTTGGAGCTCTTTTTACTGCCTTCTTCTTTTCTACTACTTCCTCCTCAGATTCTGAATAAACTGGAGGAGGTTTTGGAACTTGTTTGCGTCGACCTCGTTTCTTTTGAGTCTTTTCAGCAACTTCTGGTTTTGGTTTGATTGGCGACTTCATGTCACGCTTTGCCTTGACATGAGCATCTGGTGGGGGGCTAGATGGGGTGCGAGGTGGACGGCCTCTGCTCCGTGGAGGAGGTGGAGAATCACTATCAGATGGCGGTGAGGGAGGAGTGTATGGGGCACGGCGGCGTGGTGGTGTCCGTGGGCCTCGAGGTGGTGGCTCGTCATCACTGTCACTCTGCACTATTGGAGCAGATGTAGGTGGTCGTTGCCGTCTCGTAGGGCGCCCTCGTCTACGCACAGGCTCCTTCTTCACTCGTTTGTTATCTGCCTCAGAGTCCGACAGGCTAGAGATGATGAGCGGCGGCTTAGCCAGTGCTTCCACTCCATCCAGTTCAGAGTCATCCTCATTCTTCTGCTTACTTGAGCCCTCCTGAAAACAATCCAATAATTTCTTTGAATTAAAAATAATAATTCCTCATTACAAAACCTTTATGATTCATTGAATAGATATTTTAATTGACGAGGTGCATATCATCGTCAGCATAGTGATGTTTCTTATGGACTCGATCATCTCTTGTAAACGAACATTCATCGGTCCATAACATTTTTAACAGGAAATCATCTCGGTCATGTTGCGGGATATTCTGACAAAACTGAAGCCTCTGAGGCAGGTCTTTTGGTTCGAATTTGCAGATGCATGTTAAATTAATCAGGTGTAACCCCTATTTTTGTAACAATTTTGACATAAGCATTAAGAGATGCCACACTACGGGCTAATGCCCTTATACTTATCCTTGGATCTTCACTTGCCATTTGATATAAAAAAATGGTCTTGAAACTTAAACTTAATAATTAATTTAGCATATTGTTATATTTAATTTGGCTAGGAACAAGTCTCTAAAAAGACATAATTTTTATAAGTAAACTTGGTTTGATAGTAAATTTTAATTTCTTTTTAATTATTTTGAATATCAATCGCTAGGTTGATTGGTTTTATTTTCATTACATAAACAGTGGGACAAATTTCAATATTTTCTAAAAAAAAACATAAAATTCTCAATTACGACCAAAGGGTAGGAATCGAACTAGGATTTACTTGGCATTTTTTTCCCCTTTTAATGATTAGAATGCACTGGCGAAGATATGAATGCCAGTAGAAACTAACCCTGTATACATCGTATCTGTAGTCCTAATACTAGTTTTACTCTGTTATGATACTTTATTTATTTTTTATTTTCTTTTTTTGTTTAAACTTCACTTGCCAGTTCTCATGGGCCTACAGGTCTGTGCATGAACTTTAATCAACGAGTGAAGTACCGTTGGCTCAGTGGGAATTCAAACCTTGGACCTTGCCCTCTACAGTACGAAGCCTTAGCCACTGAGCCACCTTAAGCATATTAAGAGTATATAGTAGATAAATGTTAATAAAAATATAGTAGTATACTGATATAGTATGTCTTTGTTACCTTTTATTTGTCATAAAAAAAAATTAACAATAAATAATTATTTATGTACATTTTTTTCTTAATTGAGCGACTACTGAAGATGTAAAAAATAAAAACCAATGTTATGCTACAGGCTCCCTGGCTATCCGCTAAATATACATTTAGCTCATTCCTGCAACAATATAAACAAATTAGATGTATTAGAAAAAATATTCTCACCTGGCTAGACTTGTTGTCACTAAGTGGAGCAGGAATAGTGGGGGTAAGGAAACGGCCCAAGTTCCAGCGAGGGGCTGGCTCTTCGACAGGGGGCATTGGAGCTGATGTAGGAGGCATGGGAGTCGCAGTGGGTGGGACTTCACTACTAGAATCACTCTCGCTTGAGTCACTGCCAGAGTCTTCACCTTCGCTGGAGGATGACTGGGCCACTGGAGACATGGGCTCCGGCAGCTGGGTGGGGGGGGACAACAGCTCACTTATAGGTGGTGACAAACTGCATTATCCAAGAAAACCAAATAATTAGTAAATTTTTCAAATAAATTGTTAACATAGTATTTTTCCCTGTTAGAAAGTATTTTTTTATACAAGAAACAAACTATAGAAAGCTAAAAGTACAAAAAATGTATATCATTGTAAACTCCCTACCTGCATCATGCTAATGTTTGTCCAATTTAATGACAAACACTCTTAGTTTTGTAAAATAATAAAACTACATCTCACACTTATTGAATAGCCAATCTATCTAGATATATAAAAATAGGCTGGTTACAGTTCCTAAAATTTTACATCCTCTGGGGTTTTTAACCTGGGGTAATGTTTTTTATGGAAATAATGTAAATTTAAACTTAAATATTAACATAGATTTTTTGGGGATACCTATTCGAATATTCAGATGACATTAAATCACTAGCATATCTTTAATATATTCTTCTAACTTTCTGCTGAGACCAATTTTCCTTTAAATCAAGTAATTTAATTATTTTATAATTGTATATTCTTAGGCTGGCCAGTATTTTGTTCGAAATAATAACGCTACCCATCAGCTTCTCTAGAATTTTCATACTAAAAGTTGGTGTCCATTTTCTATACTTTTCTTTAGGAAAGTGCTATAAAAGTATATATTTTCAGGTAGGTTGGCGGACTACACTGCCCCTGCTGAAACATGATGGCTCGGCCACCAAAGGCAGGCAGGTGGTCATTGAGTAGTTCCGTGACTATCACCACTGTATATAAATGTATAGTAGATGGGTGGGTCATGAGCACTGTAATGTAGGGTCAGTGGATGGTTCATCACCCCTCTGCGTGTTAGAGTGAGTTACAACCAGCATACATGTATAGTCAATGGTTTGAGATTGAGAGAGAGACTGTATGACACGCAGATAGTAACACTTCTGACATGGTATACAGTTTTGTTATATACATCACATCTATAAAAAAATATAGGGCTGACAGTTCCGTGAAGGTGAAGTCAGGCACATGCCGAGTGACTTTGTGTTCTCACGGACATAGTCCACTTAGTAGGCCAAAAGGCTCTTTATACAATATCACCTCTGCTGTAAGGCAGTGAGCCGAGCTCCCCTAGAAGGCCACAAACCCCACGGACATCTCTCACAACGCCTTAGGTCGACCTTCTTACACAATGCTATTAAAGATGTTATTTATTCATTCTAATGGTTAACACCAATTTTTAGAGTAGAGAGTGATCAATTTCGGTAGTCACTGACCAATTTGGGAGCTCATGATCAAAATGGGTGGCCTTAACCTAATTGGATGCCCTTGATCAACTTGGGTAGCTACGTGTGATCAATTTGTGTAGCCATTGATAATCTCAATCTCGGTTAGCCAACACTTCCTTAGCTGGTCCTTATCAACTTTGGTAGCTACTTGTAATCAATTTGTGTAGCCACTGATCTTCTTGGGTATCACTGACTTCTTGGGTAGCCCTTGATCAACTTGAGTACTTATTTGTTATCACTTTGTGTGACCACTAATCATCTTGGGTAGCCAATGACCTCCTTGGGTAGCTAATGATAAATTTCAGTAGTCACTAATGAACTTGTATTGATCTACTCGGGTAGCTATTGATCAACTTGGATAGCCCTTGACCAAATCAGGTAGCCGCTGATCTACTCGGGTAGCTACTGATCATCAACTAGGATGTCCATAGATCAACTCGGGTAGCCATTGACCAAATCAAGTAGCCACTGATCTACTTGATTAGCCTCTGATCTACTCGGATGTCCATTGATCAACTCAGGTAGCCCTTGACCAAATCAAGTAGTCTCTGATCTACTTGGTTAGCCAATTGGAGGTTTGAGTATGAGGCCCCAACGAGCGAAGCAAGTTAGAGAGTGTGTATATATGTGTAAGCATATTTTTCAACCCCTCTAAATAAATGTCTGGATATGCTCCTGATACCTGTGGGACCCATACTAAACATTTATCCTCTCTTAAAGGCATATTGGGATAACAATGTTCAACTGCCTTTGAAATACTTATTTACAAAAACAACTTAAATAATTAAGAATGTTGATGCTATAAAACCAAACTTACATGGGCTTCTCGATAATGGGACTTGTCTCTGGAGTGGTGGGGGGTAGTGGGGGCTGAATGGGGGCATGGAAGACAGGCGGAACCACTGCAATGGGCAACTTGTCCCGAGCACTGACTGGTGCTGGGGGCTTGTGCTGAAAAAAGTAGTTTCAATACATACATATATATAATTTAAGAACATATAAATCTTAATTAAAATTGATTTTTTTTTTTTACAAATTACCTATTCTATAATATAATATCAGATAATTTTATTTGATTCCAAATGACACTTAGATAAAACTTATTGACAAAAGTTATAAACTTAAGACTGATTTACCATCAAAAGCTGATGAACCTCCCTGTAAAGCAACAAAGTAGGGTTTTTACATACTTGATACAGAGTTACATGTATTGAAAGGTTCACTCTTACATGACGTGATGGCTGTACTGTGTTAAGAGGTAAACTGGCTGCAGTCAATGCCAACACTATCCCATTGGATTTCATTCACACCTTTGTAAGCACCAGTTTGAATACATATTTAATATAAATTGTACAAAACAACTAGTTAGTTATTTGTGAGGAGGATACATCAACATACAAATTATCAATAATAATAGCCATACTTAAATAATTCCAATCTAGACAAACTAAAATTCAAAAACATTTAATACTAATTTTACATTTTATTTTTCTTCATTTTCAACATTGCACTATTCTTTCAACTTTTAATTCATTAAAGCAGTGGTTCCCAACCTTTTAGTACTGGAGTACCACCTGAGGTTTCCCGTCACTTTGCGTACCACCAGTTGTAGGTCTATGTGTGAATGTAGTATTATTCATACATTTTGTTTAATCGAGGGGGGAAATATATTTTGTTTACACTGTATAGTTTTATAAATGTTTTAATAATTATTACTGTATTTAAACATAAAAAATAACAGTTTTTCATGCAAAGTAATGAACAGGTTATTATTTTGATGTCCAGACAACAATGAGTTTGAAATTTTTCTTTAATTTGTCCAAAATGACGTCCTGAATGATAATTTTGGTAGCAAATTTGGTTTTGGTGGTTAGTCGTATTATTTCGTTAGTCATTTTTAGAATCCTCATAAGGTTTTATTGAATTTAAAAACTTAAAACACAGCTAATCGTGAAACTTGAAACGTGCTCTTCGTATTCAGCATAAATTTCCTTAATTTGAGAAGGCCACGATTGATAACGAAATTGTCTGTTTACAGCTTTTCTGGTGAGTTTCCGGCATTTGAGTGCTTAATACATGCATTGACATAATTCTAACATAATTAAGTACGATTTAAGAGATTTCAGTACAAATTCGCTCAATTAGAGTACTGACACAGGTATATTACGTGAATTTTGGTATTTCTGATTTTTTCGCGTTTTCTTAATTTTTCTAATTGTTCAACTTTTCTGACAAAATAAATTTACATGTTTGTAGTTCTAAACTAGGTTACTCATAAACATACGAACGAACAGAGCAAATAAACATAACCTACTTGCAGTTCACGGTGCGATTCGTGTAGCTTCGTTGTAGCAGAACAGCATTCTGTTCTGCTACAACATTGTTACTAGTTACAAGAAAATATTTTCCACTTTGTTAAAATATTTACGTTTATTTTCTTTGGAATATCTGCATTTAATCAGAAATGCTCTCACATACCACTTGAAATGGGTACCACCGAATGGGAAACACTGTATGGTATCGAAGAATAATTCATGACATTGGAGTCTTTTTTTATGGTTATGCTGTTAATTTCTGCCTATTTTTATGACATATTCACTTATACCATTACTGTAAGTTCATACAATTATGACTTTGAGCTTGGTTTTAAAATGTCCAACATGAAGTCCTGTAAGTTGTCCAACATGAAGTACTGTAAGTTGTACAACATGAAGTACTGTAAGTTGTCCAACATGAAGTACAAAATCACCATTCCTTTTTTTAAATTATTCTTTGAACTTAACCCTTTCCATCCCAGCGTCCAGGTTTCAGGACATTCGTAATATGTTTAAAAAAAGCCCAGCGTCCTGTTTATCGGACGTCTGAAAAACGTATATAACATCCCAACATTCGGTTTACTGGGCGTTTAAAAAATAATTGTTTGTAAAAATTCATTGACTTGAAATATATATATTGATATATACATGTTTGGAATAAAATTTTCTATTATAAAAATATTGATTTGTTACGATACAATACTTTATTACAGTACAACAACTTGTATTATTTTGTAGCCTTTGTTTTGCATTAACAGATGTGTTGATTTTCGTCAGGTGTGATCGTCAGCTGAGGGTAATTGTTGTTTCTTGACTGATGTGATTGCTTCTGTAGTATGGGACATAAAATAAGTAAAATAAAACGTAGCAGGTTGCCAATAAGAGATAATACAATCACTAATTGCGTATGACGAGAGTGATGAATCAGACCACACATATGGCTTAGTTGTTATGTGTAGGATAAAAACTCAAACTGCAATGTTTTTTTAAAAAGAGCCATAACTTTTTAATTTTAACATAGCATTGTGAAATATGAATTTCTTTGAAGATAACTAATTGGTGTTTTAAGTTATTAGCTCTGGTCAATTAATTTTTTGGTGTCATTCAAAACGCAACAAACATAAAACTTTTTCAAAATATTTTATTTGTAAATATATATAAACAAAAAAAAAATGTGTAAATTTTGTTAAGTCCTTTTTTATTTTATTTTATATTACAGGTAATCTCTTTAGGACACTAATGAAACTCAAAATAATATACATTTGCTTCATAAATAGAATTTTTAAAATTATTTTAGTAAAATGTGAAAAAATTGACTAACTATCAAAATGTGGGGAAAATAAACAAACTATCAACAAAAATGTGAAAACAGAAGTACAACGAACCACTAAAAAATTAAAAAAACTAATAGTGTTCAAATATGAAGAAATTGAAAAATATTACGAAAGTCACAGTATTGATTTCTTGAAAACTATTTATGTTCCAAAGGCAAGATTGATCTGTCCTCTAAAATATAACATTAACAAAGGAAGATAATATAAGGAATACATTGAAAGACCATTACGAAACTCTTTCAACAGTAAAGAGCAATGTAGATATAAATTATGTCTCTTATTTACAACCAGTTTCACACAGAAACATACTCAAGGAAACAATTTTTGATGGTAAATCGGTGAGAGTGACAGAAAAATAACTGGAGTAACCTCGTTTAGTGAATAAAAGAGAGCTCATTCTGAAATAGACACAAAGAAAGGCCAATCATCAAAATAGCATTAACTGTACTTTGTATCATCCAGTTGGAACAATAACAACAAAGCTAAGTTAATTAGCCGGATTACTAAATTTTACATATTACTATTATACTAACTATAGTCTCATTAAATATAGCTAATTAATGTTCAAATTATTTTAAATATATATCTAACTTATTTATATTATTAGTTATAATAAGCTTACGGTTCTTACATTGTCTTCATTTTCACTGTCATCAGAGAGGCGAAAATCACTTTCTCTGTAACAAAAATACATAAAATTAGTTAACTATATTGGTGTACTTCACAATCAAATTTTATAAATGGTTGGTAACTATTAAAAGCCTTATTCTTTATAAACAGTGTTAACCCTACAAATGGCAAGGTTGATTTTCTGGAAGTGGTATTCCAGAAATCATTTTACACGAACACTGAATGAAGTGATATGTTAAAATTCGCAGTTCAGTAGAGGTCCAGCTATCCGAATCAATTAGGACCAGAACCTATTCGGATTACCCAAAATTCAGATAGTTGGATTTTGTCTAAAAAGAGCCCATTTTATTTAACTACTATATGTAATATATTTTTTAAATCGGATGTAGTATTTTTAAATCGGATAAAAACAAATTTTAAATGACAAAGGGCATTTATTATATAATTAATTATAATTTAATTACATAATACAATGTATATTTATGTACCATCCTGTAAACAATGTTATTGCTTGCCAAACATCTTAGTTAAATATGCTTAGTATATTTGACTATCTTCATCTGATTTTTGGCAGCCAGGTTGCGCATCCGCTTGACAGAGAGAAGAGCAATTGCGTGTATAGACAATACAATATCCCTATCGCATTAGTTTCCTGGCAGAATTTGGATTTGTTCTTTTAAGAAGTTATTACAGTGTATATAGTATTTATTGAGGCATATTGTTTTTTATTGTGCTATTTATCTTTTTTTCAGAATAAAATTTGTTAGATTTCTTTATGACATTCTGAAAGCAATTCGGATAATCAGAGATTCGGATAATTGGAGTTCCACTATACCTCTACACTACTAGAATTAGAACAAGTGTTTCTATTAACATATTCTTTCCATGGAGTATGCATAATTTGTGTAGTAATAAAAATTCACTAACAAAAATATCATGAACTGAACTTTGAACTGGTTCAGTGAAAAACATTCTTTGTACATTTAATTTTGTTATTTTTACATTTTATAAGTACCGGTAATATAACATTCTTTATCGTTATTGGTGTTTAATGCCGCACAAAGTATTCTTTACATTTATATAAATGTAAACAATCATCACCATTATCATTTTATACATTGTTTGAACAATGTAAAGACTAATATATATTTTTTTTTAATCAGATCTACAATGTAAGGTGTTTCCCAAAAATTGCATTTTATACAACATAATAAAGTGTTTATTATTAAAATGATATATAATTTATATCAGATTACTTCTAATAACAATAAAGACAAAGTTAAACACTAACATTTTACAAATTGTTTGCCCTCCTGTTTTTGTACACGTGGGTTACAGAGGCACACCATGGATGGAAATGTAATGGCACTTGCTGTATGTATCTATCCAATTAACGAGTTACAGCCTTTTCTCACACTATGAATTACCTTTAGACATCAGCAGATACTGGAGCATGCCAGTTATTGAACCAGCAAATTGTTTAATAATTTTGGGTTTTTGGATCTGGTGAAGGAAAAAGGCAGCAGACTACAGACTAAAGCAGAGTAAACATGTGATAGGTAGTATGTGAATATCTGACTACTGTCATGTTTAGCAATTATAAAGCCATAGCCAAATATTTAGATATAAGAGTAGTATTGCTGAAAATATCATACAAATTTACTGAGAATAGACAAAAAGTGTAAAAAGGTGATTTTACTTTAATTTAAAGATACAGTAACCACTGGTGCTCAGGTCTGCTATAACAACACTGCCAGCGAGCCATTAGTCTGGCGTTACAATTACTTATGATTCTCTTATTTATTTTCAAGCAATCCTATAGCTATTACAACGGAGCAACTATTCACGACCGGCACTGGTAAAGTACAGTGACCACTGGTGCTCAGGTCTGCTATAACAACACTGCCAGCGAGCCATTAGTCTGGCGTTACAATTACTTATGATTCTCTTATTTATTTTCAAGCAATCCTATAGCTATTACAACGGAGCAACTATTCACGACCGGCACTGGTAAAGTACAGTGACCACTGGTGCTCAGGTCTGCTATAACAACACTGCCAGCGAGCCATTAGTCTGGCGTTACAATTACTTATGATTCTCTTATTTATTTTCAAGCAATCCTATAGCTATTACAACGGAGCAACTATTCACGACCGGCACTGGTAAAGTACAGTGACCACTGGTGCTCAGGTCTGCTATAACAACACTGCCAGCGAGCCATTAGTCTGGCGTTACAATTACTTATGATTCTCTTATTTATTTTCAAGCAATCCTATAGCTATTACAACGGAGCAACTATTCACGACCGGCACTGGTAAAGTACAGTGACCACTGGTGCTCAGGTCTGCTATAACAACACTGCCAGCGAGCCATTAGTCTGGCGTTACAATGACTTGTGATTCTACTATTTCTTTTCAGGCACTCCCACAGCTGTTACAACAGAGCTACTATTCACGACCGGCACTGGTAAAGTACAGTGACCGCTGTGGCCCAGGTCTGCTATAACAACACTATCAGCGAGCCATTAGTCTGGCGTTACAATGATTTATGACTCTCCTATCCCCTTTCACGCGCCTCTGCTGTTACAATCACTAGCAACTATCTCTCTCCTACAGTCACCGCTTGCAATAATACAGTCCAGTCAATCATTCCCTCGATGGTCTTCCATACAGCTGAGAACTGTCAAGTTGGAAAGCTATTGCATACGCAATGCAATAATACAAAATATAACCACAGAATAGTAAAAGTGCCTTATTAAAATGATAGCAGCTGTAAGTGTTGAATTAAAATATTGGGTAGAACTATTTAGTTGTAATATTACTGAAGTTTATTTCAATAAGATATATATTCAGTAATCACAGAGGCACTTGCGTTAATACTAAACCTGAAATACATTATAACTTCACAATAATGCATTGTCAATAGTTGGATTAACACTGGCATTACTGTTAACTATTAATTACTAATAAAATGCATTACATATATGCAACATTAGATAGGGCACGTATAACTTCTAACAGGCTTCGACTAACATTTTATCTCTAGTAAACTTTTTTGACGTCGATGGAGGACCTGAGTTTGTTAATATGAATAAGGTATTGATAAAATTTAAACTGTTTTCTAGTGAAAAAAGAAAATATTGGAGCATAAGCTACTTGATATAAGTTGGTCTGCAGATATATTAATAGATCTGGCGTGGTTTATGTATAATAATTTGGTCTGCAGATCTATTAATAGATCTGGAGTGGTTTATATATAATAAGTAGGTCTGCAGATCTATTAATAGATCTGACGTGGTTTATACATAAAAAGTTGGTCTGCAGAGCTATTAATATATCTGGAGTGGTTTATATATAATAAGTAGGTCTGCAGATCTATTAATAGATCTGGAGTGGTTTATATATAATAAGTAGGTCTGCAGATCTATTAATAGATCTGACGTGGTTTATACATAAAAAGTTGGTCTGCAGATCTATTAATAGATCTGGAGTGGTTTATATATAATAAGTAGGTCTGCAGATATATTAATAGATCTGACGTGGTTTATATATAATAAGTAGGTCTGCAGATCTATTAATAGATCTGACGTGGTTTATATGTAATACGTTGGTCTGCAGATTTATTCATAGATCTAGAGTAGTTTATATAATATAATAAGTTGGTCATCAGATCTATAAATAGATCTGGAGTGGTTTATATATAATAAGTAGGTCTGCAGATCTATTAATAGATCTGACGTGGTTTATATGTAATACGTTGGTCTGCAGATTTATTCATAGATCTGGAGTAGTTTATATATAATAAGTTGGTCTGCAGATCTATAAATAGATCTGGAGTGGTTTATATATAATAAGTAGGTCTGCAGATCTATTAATAGATCTGGAGTGGTTTATATATAATAAGTAGGTCTGCAGATCTATTAATAGATTTGACGTGGTTTATACATAAAAAGTTGGTCTGCAGATCTATTAATAGATCTGGAGTGGTTTATATATAATAAGTAGGTCTGCAGATCTATTAATAGATCTGACGTGGTTTATATATATAATAAGTAGGTCTGCAGATCTATTAATAGATCTGACGTGGTTTATATGTAATACGTTGGTCTGCAGATTTATTCATAGATCTGGAGTAGTTTATATATAATAACTTGGTCTGCAGATCTATAAATAGATCTGGAGTGGTTTATATATAATACGTTGGTATGCAGATCTATAAATAGATCTGGAGTGGTTTATATATACCTATCTACACTAAATAGTCTTGATATTACTGGTAGAAGAGAACTCGATATAAACTGTTCAAGTGTCAACTCTCGTAATTTCCTATTCTTGGGAAGTCTTCCGACATCAACAAAAAGCGGTTTTGAACACCAATGTGTTGTGAGAATCGTCTTTAACCTTTCCATGAATGGACATAATGCCCAGGCCGAGAGAGTCCGTAACCAATCAATTACGGTACAAGCTTGTCAAAATAAAAGACCCATTTTTTTTGTAGCAATGCTAGCTTTTTCCTCAACTCCTTTTGATTGTCAAAAGGTTCGGCATAGGCTTGGGTCAATGTGGAAAAAAGGGGAGTCCAATGAACAAGAGGATTCTAGAACCAACTACGTAGTCTCGTGTAAATGGATTCAAAATGAAAATAAGTCTATAATTATGTTGAAAAATACCATTTAGTAAAAAGTACATTTTAATCAAAGTTTCATTTTGCCAAAAAATAAAATAAAACAACTACTGTGTACTCTAATACTAGATACTGTAGGGCCGATGTAAAATCCACTGACAATGTAAATCTGAATCAACAAAAGTAGAAGGCAATTTAAATTATTTTATTAGTAACAATAGAAAAAAAACACTGTTTTCTAATGCTGTTTGACGATTACCCTACATAAAGAACGAATTACATCATAACATTATCGGTAATGGAACAGAGAGACAAGGAAGGGAGAAATGAGGTCACAAAATGGGAACTGCGTCCCAGATTGACTCCCGCAACAACCTCAACTGCTCTACGTAATCAACAGTTAATTACTCTGTTTTCTTCCTTGACACACGACGGCTCTTCGGTTTCCAAAGGATGTCCAAGTTTCTATATAGGCGTCACTGAGCCTTACGACTGAATGTGTTGCCGTCAGTAGACATCCCAACCACATCGTTGCCGTCACATCATTTAACTTCTCATAAGTAGCGGCTTTTCCGTTTCAAAGATTACATATCGACAACATTATATGATTAAAATTCTTCACGGTTGACAACCACGACCTCAACACATTAAGATGGCTAAAACATTCATAACGTCCGTAATTATACACCCAACAATATTTTCAACGACAACGACCTCAATTTGAGTTACGAATTTAACGTCACACAACGTAATATCATATTGACATCAACGTGAGTAACGGCCTAGCGAGGCAAAACTCAACAAGATCTTTAATGAGAGAGATCTCACAGTGAGTATCGAATTTAAGGTCCCATAACATAATACCATATTCAGTGACAAACGAAGTCAACGTGAGTAACAAATTTAACGTCCTACAACAAAATAATATATTCAATGATAACGACCTCAACGTGATTAACATGTAATAATCTTGACATAATACGATTTTTAATGACGAAGATCTCACAGTAAGTATAGCATTTTTCGTCTAACAACGTAATACAGTTTAATATTTAGCGAAAAAGATATTATCGTGAGTAGCAAATTTAACTTTTCCCAACACAATAATACAGTATATTCAATGACAACGGCCTCAACGTGAGTAACAAATTCAACGTTTCCAACACAATAGTACAGTATATTCAATGACAACGGCCTCAATGCAAGTAACAAATTTAACGTTCCCCAACAGAATTGTAAAATACATTCAATGACAACGGCCTCAACGTGAGTAACAAATTCAACGTTTCCAACACAATAGTACAGTATATTCAATGACAACGGCCTCAATGCAAGTAACAAATTTAACGTTCCCCAACAGAATTGTAAAATACATTCAATGACAACGGCCTCAAAGTGAGTAACAAATTCAACGTTCCCCAACACAATGGTATATTCCATGACACCGATCTGTACGTCAGTAACAAATTCAACGTTCCCCAACACAATAGTATATTCCATGACTACGACGTCAATGTGAGTAACAAATTCAACGTTCCCCAACACAATGGTATATTCCATGACACCGATCTGTACGTCAGTAACAAATTCAACGTTCCCCAACACAATAGTATATTCCATGACTACGACGTCAATGTGAGTAACAAATTCAACGTTCCCCAACACAATGGTATATTCCATGACACCGATCTGTACGTCAGTAACAAATTCAACGTTCCCCAACACAATAGTATATTCCATGACTACGACGTCAATGTGAGTAACAAATTCAACGTTCCCCAACACAATAGTATATTCCATGACTACGACGTCAATGTGAGTAACAAATTCAACGTTCCCCAACACAATAGTATATTCCATGACTACGACGTCAATGTGAGTAACAAATTTAACGTTCCCCAACACAATGACAACGATCTGTACGTGAGTAATGACTTGAAAGGGCAGTCTGACCGAAGAAAATTTTTTTTGTGTGATTTTTAGTTTATAACACTTTATTTTTCTTTGGAATCTCCTCTTTCTAACGATATATAACACATATGGTACAGAAAATTCTAAATAAGTGAAAAAATTTATTTAAAATAACCTTGCACACCAAAAAGTCGATCCAGCCCCGCTACTATAGTCAGACTCACTTTATACAGTACACTGATACATTTATCAGCTGATTTAGTTTTATGTAGTTGGCTATTCTGCTTGACAGTTGTATTCACTGTCAGTGTCTGTAGCTTCTGCTTCAATCTGATGTGTTCTTTGTGATTGCTTTGTTTATAAAGTTTTGTTTCAATAGTTACGTGCAACATAATAGTGTAAATATTTTTAGTGTTACTGTAGTAGTGTTAGTACAGATTTGGTTAAGCCTACATTATGGGAAACAAAAAGAAACAAGGAAGATACAGTGTTTATAGGAAGAAGACTACTGCTCAAATGAAAACAAATAAACCTAGGCCTACCCACACTCCAGAAGCTGTAGATAAACCTATAACAACTTCTAGCTCTAAGGTAAAGTTACAATCCAACTTTGACTACTATGATAGTAAAACTGAAAATATGCAGTATGATGTCATTGATCTGAGTGTTCTTAACAATACATTGAAGGATATAGCAGCCTGTAATATATGCAAAGGAGTTCTAAACATTACAAGAAAATCCATTGTAGGCCTAGCAATTGAAATCAGCATTGCATGTAGTAATTGTGATAACAATAAAACATTTACCAATTGTAAAGATATTTGTAGACAGGAAACAAACACCAAGTTAGGCCTGAAAACTACCCAAAACTTTTTTGATCTAAATATTAGGTTAGCCTATGGCATGAGGGTAATAAACTCTGAGCGGTAATACTTCCGCTCAGAGTTTATGCGGCATCTTGAATATCCCTTCTCCACCAACTAAGTATAGAAAACATGAAATTTTTATTAGCCATCACATTGAATTATTGTGTAAAGAGTCTATGACATTGGCTGTAGATGAGGCAGTTGCTGAGTGTGAGGAGCCTAATGACAAACATTTATGTGTGGCAGTAGACGGATCCTGGCAGAAACAGGGCCATACTTCCCTAAATGGAATAGTTTCCGTAACTGCAGTTGATACAGGAAAAGTGTTAGACATTGAAGTAATGTCTAAGTATTGCCAATGCCCAGACAGGACCCAAAATATACATATTGATTCGTGTACTGCGAACTATTTAGGCACTAGCGGAGGGATGGAGGTGAAAGGAGCGATTGATATTTTTGCGCGTTCTGTGTCTTTGTATGATGTAAAGTACACAGAATATCTTGGCGACAGGGACACAAATGCATTCAAAGCTGTTTCTGAAAGCCAACCCTATGGCCCACTTACTAATATTAGTAAATTAGAGTGTGTGGGTCATGTCCAAAAAAGAATGGGAACAAGGCAAACTAAAAGAAAGGTCGAAGAAAACGCTATTGTCCGATGGAAAACCACTTTCTGGCAAAAACAGACTGACAGATGCTGTTATACAAAAAATACAAATATTTTATGGTTTGGCTATTCGCAGGAACAGTAACAACCTGGTTGCCATGAAGCAAGATGTATGGGCAACTCATTTTCATCTTTTGTCCAGCAATGAAACTCCTAGACACGAACTCTGCCCTAAAACCGATGACACTTGGTGCAAGTTTGTAAAAGCAACCCGTGAAAATGATACCCATGACCACACAAAGCACTTCCATTTGCCTGAGGTGATACTTCAAGAGATCAAAACTTTATTCAGGGATCTTGCCAAGCCAGAACTGTTGCAAAAATGTCTCGGAGGTAAATCCCAAAACCCCAATGAATCTTTGAACAATGTTATCTGGAGTAAAATACCTAAAAGAACATTTGTAAATCTTGAAACCCTGAAATTTGGTGTATTTGAAGCTGTTTTGACATTCAACAGTGGACACTTAGCTAAAGTAAAATTAATGAAACACTTAGGCTTACAAATTGGAAGGAATTTACTTCAAACTGCAAGACGTCTCGATTTCGACCGTGTTTCCAAAGCTGAAAAAGCTGTTTCCAATATGGAAAAAAAAATTAGACAGTCAAGAAATGTTGCCAAAAGGACGTTAGAGGACTTGTATGAGGCAGAAGATGATCCAAACAATCCTAGTTACTGTGCTGGACATTATTAAAAGTAAGAAAATTTATTTATTACATATATTTTTTGTTTTTTTGCTGTTTACCGAAACTTAAATCTTTTAAAACTGTATGTTGCATATAACCTACACCGATTGAGATATCTTAATGAAATTTTTAACACACATTCCTTGGCTAAAATACTAGTGCCGTAGGAGAGGGTTTTAGGATATAATTATCCTAATTTGATTTAAAAATATTTATATATTAAAATTTTAAATTTTTAAACACAAAAATTTAAAAAATTCATAATTTATTTATTAAAAGAAAAAACTAAAAACCTCTCGTAGGGCACTAGAAAAATACATGATCTTCAAAATAAAACCAAAAGCAGTAAGCTATCTTAAATAGTTTTCAAGTTATGCAACATATAGTTAACATTGCGTTCTTATGGGAGTCGGACTACCCTTGAGAGTGGCAACGATCTATACTTTAGTAATGACAATCTACATCTTAAAAAAACAGAACTTCTATGTGATAAAAAAGACGCTTTTTTTAACTAAATTCTGATTTACTTTATGTATAATCTTCAAAGTTATGCCAATCTGTTCACTGTAAAATGCTTTACACGATTCAGTTTGAAGGTCTTCTGGGTCTGGAGGGTAAGGGTGTCAACAATGACGTGGAGGAACGTTTCCTATTCTTCCTTCACTTCCTGCGTACCTACGGAGTGTATTGTGAGATAGGGCAGGGACTAGTGGGGTGCATCTACCCTTCACTAACGGTCTCACAGTCAACTTTTCTCGCTCGCCTACCACGTCACTATCCAAACAGTTCTTGAACAGAATAGAAATAAATCCTGGGTAAAAATCATTCTTAACAATAACTTCTGATCTCACGTTAGACTTTGGGAATTTACGTTCGTAATGTTTCATAATCGAATTGACTTGTTCCGTTTTACTCTCAATGCATTAACTCTCGGTATAAATTAATTTAAATCCTTTAACTGCTTTAACATGCTAAAGTGACTAATTACCAAGTGTAACTAATGTTGGTTGCTGCAAGGTCGTAATGCGACAAACAACCGAGAGCCAATTAAACGGCGATCAACTCGCCCAAGTTACACGTCTTGGATTGTGCAACACCCTGCTGGCCCCTGACATTTTGGTAATTCCTATGTACACAACTTTCAAACGACACTTATAGCCTTGTCAACTTGGTACAATACTAGGGTTGCCATACGCCACCGGTTTTCCAGGCCTACTCTTACCGAAAGTGAAACTGAGGGAAACTGCATCGTGCGTTGAGGGTTGACATCTTGTGGTGTTTCAACAGACGCCAGCAACCACAAAGCTGAAAAAATACTTCCTCGTTCGATATTTTAAAGAGGGTAACGGTATTGCTAACAAAGTAATAAAATTTGCTTCACTGAAAATTGAAACTTCGGACACTAGCCAGTTACTGCCTCACAAGCTTGGCCGAAGTAAACATCCCTTTGGATAAATGTTTATTGTTTTGTGGAGACTACACAAATACTAATTTTGGTGATGTTAACCACAAAGGGGTGTTTAATTTCACAAACTTAAAGGTAGCATAGAAAGTGATATTGCATGTGTTTGGTGTTCAGCACATATTTTGCACAACTCAGTTTAGAATTGTCATTAATTTAAATTGTTAAACGTTTAAATAAGTCGTGGTAAGTCATAAACCGAAAAGTAATGTGTCATCCCCCCAGGGGTTGGCATTTGGGTAATATGGCAACCCTGTACAATACCGATGATGTTTAGGTTATAGGGTTGTACCTTTCTTTCAACCCTGTCTCTCTCTCTCTCTCTCTCTCTCTCTCTCTCTCTCTCTCTCTCTCTCTCTCTCTCTCTCTCTCTCTCTCTCTCTCTCTCTCTCTCTCTCTCTCTCTCTCTCTCTCTCTCTCTCTCTCTCTCTCTCTCTCTCTCTCTCTCTCTCTCTCTCTCTCTCTCTCTCTCTCTCTCTCTCTCTCTCTCTCTCTCTCTCTCTCTCTCTCTCTCTCTCTCTCTCTCTCTCTCTCTCTCTCTCTCTCTCTCTCTCTCTCTCTCTCTCTCTCTCTCTCTCTCTCTCTCTCTCTCTCTCTCTCTCTCTCTCTCTCTCTCTCTCTCTCTCTCTCTCTCTCTCTCTCTCTCTCTCTCTCTCTCTCTCTCTCTCTCTCTCTCTCTCTCTCTCTCTCTCTCTCTCTCTCTCTCTCTCTCTCTCTCTCTCTCTCTCTCTCTCTCTCTCTCTCTCTCTCTCTCTCTCTCTCTCTCTCTCTCTCTCTCTCTCTCTCTCTCTCTCTCTCTCTCTCTCTCTCTCTCTCTCTCTCTCAGGAGAATCATCGACACTCACTCTTTGTGTCCGGTCTGGCATTGAGTTCAATTCAATTTAAATTAATCCTTTTAATAAATTAACAGGTAGCACCAGTGGTCTCTCCTTATCGTCACTCCATCCCCCCCCCTCTCTCTCTCACTCACTCACTCACTCACTCACTCACTCACTCACTCACTCTCCCTCTCTCGCTAAAAATACTGAGCAAAACAGTCGTCCGAGCGCTTGTAGTCGGCGAGTCACGAGAATTCCTATGAACTTCATGCCTGTGATATTTATTTTATTTTACATTCCAACGGCATAACCATTACAAAACAGTGTGTGATAACAAAGTTACATTCAATTATAATAATTCTAAAATTATGTTACTAAATATTCCCAAGCTGGACAATAACAATGTGAATTAGATAATGTTAATAAGTAAAGTTACAATTAGTACTCAAGTGTTAGACAGGAAAGCAACACGTCACAGGTCTCTCCACAGGTGAACTACGAGTTTAGTAGGGCTCGTCTACTAACTATACGAGAGCAGTCGTAAAAGAAGTTCACCTTTGCACACTATTGAAGGCGCTAATTTCCATCGAAACAACATAAGTCATGTAGTGTAACTGTCGTAATTACTAATTATAATATGTACACTACATAACTTGTGCTGTTTCAATTGAAATCAGCGCCTTCAATATTACAGATGCATGAAGTTCACAGGACTTCTCGTGACTCGCCGACAGTATTTGAAACCATTCTCCTGACAGCAGCACAGGCGCGTCTTTACAGCAAATTTATTGCTTTGGTCTGTTGCAGAAAATAATACAACCTTAAGTAGGTAGAAAATAAGCCAGATTAAAAAACGTATTTACAAAAGCTGTTAAGAGATACTTAATCAAGACGTGCCACTTTGAAGCAACCGGGGCACTTAGATATTAGCAACTGGGTTAAGTCAACATCATGATAATCGACATCACGTTTTAGTACTTATTTTATTCAATGTTGCGATCTTTGAAAATAAATTATGACAATTTAAGAACAAATGCACAACTAAAATATACAAATACAGGGTTGACAAAAATATGGAAACTTTCAAAACAACGTTACTTTTTCAATAGATAATTTAGCCGAGAAATAATATTGTTCACATTAGTTACTTTGAAATTCAAATGACTGCTACTCTGAAAAGGATAAACCTTTCGAAGTCCAATTTGCGGCAATTGAGTTCTATTGAATAGACATTTAATTTGAACCAAACTCGACATAGGCTTACGTTCCTCGTGGGCCGGCCCCTTGAAAAGATGAAATGTCGCTAATGGCGTCAAAAAGTATGATCTTTGTAACTATGAGTACAAGAGTTCACTTTTACAAGTGAAATCATGTACAACAGTTGTGAAAACGTTTCCATATTTTTTCAACCCTGTGTATACTTACATTACCGTTAAAATTGTCAATCACACTTTGAACCACTTCCAACAGTGGGAGAAGTGGGTGAGTAGTCAACTAGCTAGCTGTACGTTATCGATGGGTGAATAGCAGCGCCCAGTTTACGTGTGTATTGTTCAGTTTGACCACCAACAGTGGGAGAAGTGGGTGAGTAGTCAACTAGCTAGCTGTACGTTATCGATGGGTGAATAACAGCGCCCAGTTTACGTGTGTATTGTTCAGTTTGACCACCAACAGTGGGAGAAGTGGGTGAGTAGTCAACTAGCTAGCTGTACGTTATCGATGGGTGAATAACAGCGCCCAGTTTACGTGTGTATTGTTCAGTTTGACCACCAACAGTGGGAGAAGTGGGTGAGTAGTCAACTAGCTAGCTGTACGTTATCGATGGGTGAATAACAGCGCCCAGTTTACGTGTGTATTGTTCGGTTTGACCACCAACAGTGGGAGAAGTGGGTGAGTAGTCAACTAGCTAGTTGTACGTTATCGATGGGTGAATAGCAGCGCCCAGTTTACGTGTGTATTGTTCAGTTTGACCACCAACAGTGGGAGAAGTGGGTGAGTAGTCAACTAGCTAGCTGTACGTTATCGATGGGTGAATAACAGCGCCCAGTTTACGTGTGTATTGTTCGGTTTGACCACCAACAGTGGGAGAAGTGGGTGAGTAGTCAACTAGCTAGTTGTACGTTATCGATGGGTGAATAACAGCGCCCAGTTTACTTGCGTTTGTTCAGTTTGACCAGCAACAGTGGGAGGAGTGGGCGAGTAGCTAGCTGTACGTTATTGATGGGTGAATAACAGCGCCCAGTTTACGTGTGTGGTGTGTGTGTGTGTGTGTGTGTGTGTGCGTGTGTGCGTGTGTGCGTGCGTGTGTGTGTGTGTGTGTGTGTGTGTGTGTGTGTGTGTGTGTGTGTGTGTGTGTGTGTGTGTGTGTGTGTGTGTGTGTGTGTGTGTGTGTGTGTGTGTGTGTGTGTGTGTGTGTGTGTGTGTGTGTGTGTGTGTGTGTGTGTGTGTGTGTGTGTGTGTGTGTGTGTGTGTGTGTGTGTGTGTGTGTGTGTTCAGTTTGACTATATAGCAACAGACCAATTGTAATTCGGTAACATACTTTCAGCACTCGCTAAGAACATTCGCCTTTATCGATGTCAGTGTAGGCCTTACCTTTTTTGTTTTACATACAAATGTTTCAAATCTGTTTGTCACCGACTTCCGGTTCATTGTAGTATACCATCAACTCCGACGAGTAAATAACCACAACTGTAGACTATTAACTAATTTCATATTTTTAAAACTCTGGTTAAATAATCTTATCTCACTAATGTTATTTAACTGTCCGTTTGTTCCAGCATACTTTGTTCTGCTGGCTGCCCTGGTATCCTAAGGGTCTTTGGGTCGATCCCAGAGATACAGATATTGAAAGATACCTATTGGTGGTCTGTGGGTACCACCAACCGAGCAACATGTGAGATCGTTTGTGATAAAACGTTCATCGGACTCATTCGCAGTTTATATCTAAAAAATCCACGTCTTGATGATGAAAAAGAATTTTAAAACGCAGACGGTTCTTTCAAGTTCAGGATGGTATTTTCGTTCATCTGTTTAGGGGCCATCGCTATATTACGTAACGCCTCTGGGGGGGGGAGGGGGGTTTTCAGCAGTGTTATACACCGTTACGGCGGAGTGTAGAGAGTTTATACGCTGCGTTGCGTAATTATTAAACTTCGACAATTTGTTTGAATATATCCACAACATTTGATAGTTTTCCCCAAAATTTGTTACAAGATTTTAAAGTTAGTAGTATATTCTCCCCCCCCCCCCTCATTAGAAAACAAGCGGAACAAAATCAAAACAATGACTATCATAAATCATAATATGCATTAAAATGGACGACAAAATTTTGAATGGGGGTCGGTGACATCGTTACGTAATTTTTGAGGGGATGTTACGTATTGCCGTTATAAGTCCGTTACACAAAGGGGGGGGGGGGTTCCGAAAGCTTGATTTTAGCATTACGTAATTTAGAAACGGCTCCTCATAGAAAACAATAAAGTACGTAAATCTGGCGTTGAATTACTGTCGTCTTGTTGCTATAGGTCCAAACAGAAGCTCACTGGAGCCATCCAGGTAAACGTATCTGGATCCACCTTGCTTGCGTGAAACTGGAGTATCTGACACAAGACAAAGGAAGAGTCGTTCCGTTGTGTCGTTCACCCCAGGACCGCGTGAAATCGGACGTGACTACGCAAACGGCGCCAGGACCTCTGGACACTGCTACAATTCCGATTTCTCAAGACGACTACCGTCAAGCGCGTCAATCACACAAAACTTCACCTCATGTCCACTGACGGCTTGTGGCACAATTTAGGTAGTGACACGTTTTAACCAGACCAGCTAGTACATTTACATGAACGATGTCCAATATAAATATAAAAACCAGAAAACATTACCTACAGTTACAATGTCTGCTGACTGAGTACTATTCTTACAATGTCCGCTAAATTGCTGAATTATGTAGTGTCGATGTCCCATTCCAGGGCACTGACTTTGGTAATATCTTAAATTTATGTGGTTTATTCAATGAGCAACATTTTTACTTCGGATCTGAGACCGTCAACACAGGGGCCCTAGATAAAAGTGGGCTCATTACGAGAGAAGTATTGTGGGACTTCGTGAGTATAGCACTGAGGTTCTTGACAAAACCTCTGGAGCCATTTTGACAACAACGGAGCCCGTGATAATAGTGAGACACATTACGAAAGAAGTGTTGTCGGACTTCGTGAGTACAACACTGAAGTTCTTGACAAAACCTCTGGAGTCATTTTGACAACAACGGAGCCCGTGATAATAGTGACACATTACGAAAGAAGTGTTGTGGGACTTCGTGAGTACAACACTGAGGTTCTTGACAAAACCTCTGGAGCCATTTTGACAACAACGGAGCCCGTGATAATAGTGAGACACATTACGAAAGAAGTGTTGTCGGACTTCGTGAGTACAACACTGAGGTTCTTGACAAAACCTCCGGAGCCATTTTGACAACAACGGAGCCCGTGATAATAGTGCGACTCATTACGAAAGAAGTGTTGTGGGACTTCGTGAGTACAACACTGAGGTTCTTGACAAAACCTCTGGAGCCATTTTGACAACAACGGAGCCCGTGATAATAGTGAGACACATTACGAAAGAAGTGTTGTGGGACTTCGTGAGTACAACACTGAGGTTCTTGACAAAACCTCCGGAGCCATTTTGACAACAACGGAGCCCATGATAATAGTGAGACACATTACGAAAGAAGTGTTGTGGGACTTCGTGAGTACAACACTGAGGTTCTTGACAAAACCTCCGGAGTCATTTTGACAACAACGGAGCCCGTGATAATAGTGCGACTCATTACGAAAGAAGTGTTGTGGGACTTCGTGAGTACAACACTGAGGTTCTTGACAAAACCTCTGGAGTCATTTTGACAACAACGGAGCCCGTGATAATAGTGAGACACATTACGAAAGAAGTGTTGTCGGACTTCGTGAGTACAACACTGAGGTTCTCGACAAAACCTCTGGAGTCATTTTGACAACAACGGAGCCCGTGATAATAGTGAGACACATTACGAAAGAAGTGTTGTGGGACTTCGTGAGTACAACACTGAAGTTCTTGACAAAACCTCTGGAGTCATTTTGACAACAACGGAGCCCGTGTTAATAGTGCGACTCATTACGAAAGAAGTGTTGTGAGACTTCGTGAGTACAACACTGAGGTTCTTGACAAAACCTCTGGAGTCATTTTGACAACAACGGAGCCCGTGTTAATAGTGCGACTCATTACGAAAGAAGTGTTGTGAGACTTCGTGAGTACAACACTGAAGTTCTTGACAAAACCTCTGGAGTCATTTTGACAACAACGGAGCCCGTGTTAATAGTGCGACTCATTACGAAAGAAGTGTTGTGAGACTTCGTGAGTACAACACTGAAGTTCTTGACAAAACCTCTGGAGTCATTTTGACAACAACGGAGCCCGTGTTAATTGTGCGACTCATTACGAAAGAAGTGTTGTGAGACTTCGTGAGTACAACACTGAGGTTCTCGACAAAACCTCTCGAGATATTTTGACAACAGCGAATCCCATGATAATAGTAAGACTTATTACGAGAGAAGTGGCTTATGAAATTAGGACGTATTTCCCGCTTTTTATACTATTTAAATAAAAATCGCATTAAAGCACATTTCTAAGTATTGTATCTAATAAACGTGCCATTACAATCAAAATATTAAATGAAGTTAAGAATGTTACTAAACACAATTTAAAGCCTGTAGTCTATTTTTGTTTATAATGGTATGTAAATGTTGTGAGAATTCTAATAAAGTGAAAACCTTTAAAATGTCGAAAAAATGATTTTGCATAAGTTGGGAAAAACTACGAGTATCTGTTGCATAAGACGGCTTCTTTCTCTATGCAGACACTGTACGTGTATGTGCGGGCGGGTGGGTGAATACCACTGTACGTGTATGAGCGGGTGGGTGGGTGAATATCACTGTACGTGTATGAGCGGGTGGGTGGGTGAATACCACTGTACGTTTATGAGCGGGTGGGTGGGTGAATATCACTGTACGTGTATGAACGGGTGGGAGGGTGAATATCACTGTACGTGTATGGGCGGGCGGGTGGGTGAATACCACTGTACGTGTATGAGCGGGCGGGTGGGTGAATATCACTGTACGTGTGTGGGTGGGCGGGTGGGTGAATACCACTGTACGTTTATAGGCGGGTGGGTGGGTGAACACCACTGTAAGTGTATAAGTGGGCGGGTCAAATATCACTGTACGTGTGAGGGTGGGTGGGTGGGTCAATACCAGTGTACGTGTGAGGGTGGGCCGGTGGGTCAATACCAGTGGACATGTAAGGGTTAGGTTACCAGTCTAACAAAATTATGCCGTGAAATAAATGTACTAACCCACCTGCCCAGCCATACACGTACAATGGTACTAACCCACCCACCCACCCATACTTGTACAATGGTACTAACCCAATCGCCCACCCATACACGTACAATGGTACTACCAATGCCACTGTACGTGTATGGGCAAGCGGGTGGGTCAATTCCACTGTACGTGTATGGGCGGGCGGGTGAGTCAATGCCACTGTAATACCACTGTAAGTGTATGGGTGGGCGGGTGGGTCAATACCACTGTACGTATATGGGTGGGTGGGTAGGTCGATACCACTGTACGGGTATGTGTGGGCGGGTGGGTCAATACCACTGCATGTGTATGGGTAGGCGGGTGGGTCAATACCACTGTACGTGTCTAACTCACCCAGATGTGTATATATATATATGAACGACAGCTGTTTATGTCAGTCGCTAAATTGTCTTTATATTCTGAACAGTGCTATTTAAATTGTGTTGTCTCTGTAAATAATCTACAAATCTGTAAATAACTAAGTACTTCCTTTCCATTATTACAACTTGCCCCCCTTCCTTTTACCCTCACTCCCTCCCAACATGCCAGCCAGTTGTTAATCTACCTGCTGCTAGTCATTAGGTCAGGTTCTGTTCGGAGTTTATCCAAGATACGATCATGAGACAAATAACATTACAGCGGTGGCTTTACATAGAGATTCATACAAAATATTGTTGGCTTTATTTTACTGCATTATTTTTCTATTATAATTATAATTATATTATTATTATTATTATAATAATTATAATTTATTTTCTAATTATAATTATAATGAAAATTGCCAAAATATGTTGTAGCACATAAAACATCTTTATTTGCTTTTGTATGTGTTTTCGATAATTATACACTATTTAGACGCTTCTGAAAATAGAATGCTAGTTAAAATGTTGTAATAAATGAGTTAATATCTTGAATATGTGATTTCAACCACACAAAACTCGTTTTTTGCAGAACAATTGAAAAGCACTTTTAAATCTCAGTGAAAAAATCTTTTGAATCGTTATTTTTCAAAAAAATGTAAATAGGCATATTTTTATGTTGGACATAAGTGTATATTTAATTTTTCAATGAAATTATTTTGTCGGTTTCAAAATACACTTTTTACTTAACCTTACAAAACTAAACCTAATTTATCCTAATTGCCTACTTACTCATCAACAATTCGTAATTTACGTTAAAATAGAGTGCCTGACCACCGACGGGAATATGATTTTTTTTCTTTAGTCAAAGCGCTTATTACCAATGTGCATATGGCAACCGTTAGTGATTTGCCGCTTAAGTAGTTTTCCCGCGATATCTGGTGTAATAATTGTCGTAAACCAATATAGATAACGGAAATATAGTGAAAAATGACATTTCAAATAATATGATTTTTATTTTATTTTTTTTAATAAAAAGTGATTTTTACGGAATAATAAGTGTCCCAGAAAAGGTCTATAGACCTGATTCTACCCACTGATAATAATAAGGCAAAAGGGCCGAAGCGTATAGAAACTGCATAAATACTGTTTTCAAATTAATTTCTTCCCAAAGTTCTTCGATGGGTTCTTCTGTCTGTGTGTGCGTGCGTGCGTGCGTGTGAGTGTGTGTGTGGTTTATTGTTTCAAAATAAAGATTTACACAATCAAAAGGTCACAATACTACTGTACAATAATGACACATGAAATTTTAAAACGGATACCAATAGTATTATATTACCTATTTATTTCACCAATGGTCACTGCTGCTAATTACGTAATGGGCGGAGCTTGCTAATGCGCCGTCAGCAAGCACCTACCCCTCTGGTTGCCATGACAATTTTCAAATAGACTATACAGTGGAGGAAGAGTAATTCTTTGTCTCACTTGCGCTACAACTTTGCATCTCACTCGCACAAGTGGGTCATTTTCTCATCGGCCTATGTATAATCAACTAAGTAATTAATTTAAATTGCTAGAAAATATGATTACTATTGCATTTTATCAACGTTGTAAATATTTCACGACGCAGTAAACGAAACACGAACTATAATGTTTTATATTTAAAAAAAAAAAACATGTTGACTAAGCTAATATTTAGGCATAAGTACGTATTTAAGATGACTAAAATGTTTGAAGAGTAACCGTCTCTTCTTAAAATAATAGTGTTGAAAATCATCATGCAAACGTAATTTCATTCAAGTGAAAAAATTTATATTTGTTTTAAGATTAACAAACAATCTTTATTGGAAGCTACATTTATCGATGAATACATATCTACAGATGTGTTTCATTGGACGTATGGACTACGTGCTGATGTGAGACCGGCAGGATGTGCTGAACTCATTAGAACTACCGACACGGCTTGGGATGTACCATTCAAGTAATCCGCTTAAAATAAGGAAATCCCTGAAGCATTACATAAAAGAGTCGATTGATTACGAAATGTTTCGCTTCAAAGGTCCCAGATTTAATTTTTAGATACAGTACAGTGATACGCAAAAACTGAGGCCATTTGGAAATGGTACAATTGGTCCCTTATCGTAAGAACTAACCAAACCAACCCCGATTTTCGAATATTGAAAAAAAGTTATTTATTTTATTTACTACTTTTAGTACTGCGCATTATATTTCGGTTCTTTGGTGGTAATATGTAATTTTCTGTTGTTGATATTGCAACTGCCCCCGAAAGTATGGTATAGTTTTAGGAAGTGACTGAATACATGAACAGGAGCAAAAAAATATAAACATGTATTAAAATGCTTCGTTACCCAAATATCTGCCATTTTGTACAAACTTTTTATTTCTGAAACTATTTATCCAAGACCATAGACTGAATATTTATAATAAAATAAAATATACAACCAATTCTGTTCAGTTTCAAAATGGTGACCATTTGATTTTTTAAATGGATAAAAAAAGCACAAATATAGAGAATACTGATAATTAATATTTTAACTACAAATCCAACCATTTACAAATAAAAACAGAAATGACAGGAATAAAGAATTGTACTCTAGACTGACACATGTTTCATGATTTTATTTCACTCCATGCACGCATTTATTAACAGATTTCCCATTAAATAGTTAATTAGTGTACCGGCTAGTAAGTAGTAAAAACGATTAATTAAAGAACACTGATAATTAATATTTGTACAGTAATTACAAACACAATGATGTACAATTAACAATGATCATAGTGGAGTTCATTAAACGTAAACGAGTATTTTTTATTTGAATTAATTTGTGACTTTCTTAAACATCTTTAATCATTTGAGTTTAAAAGGAAAATATTGTTAACTTTTATCTTTTATTAAGTATACTAGAAATCCGAATTGTTCTCTCTGAGCAATATATATATATATATATATATATATATATATATATATATATATGTGTGTGTGTGTGTGTGTGTGTGGCTGATATCATCAAATATAGCTTTATTACAATGATAAAAAGGATGTCCGTGAATCAAATGTGATGTTAAAACCATCAGATTGTCATGAGAAAGATCACAGTTTACGTAGCCTATCTTTTTAACAAATAATTTAATCGAGGCCATTTGATATCCTTTTATTTTTTCTTCTAACCGAGCTGTTAAGGTAGGCGATGGCCTACACGCACCGCCCACGGGAACTGGAGTATTCAGCACAAGATGTAACGAAGGGAGGCAGAGCTTCCTGTAAACCCTTAACTAAGGCGTTTTAACCGAAATCATTATTAAACTGTACTATCCAAGGATTATTTCTGCGTCCAACATCTTTCGTTGAGAAACGAGGCAATTTCCTAATGCAAAATTGTGAATTCGATCGACATATGATACCTACAAACATATGATCGACGTCATAATCAAACCATAATTACTATTTTAACAATAAAACAATGATTCCATAACACGACTATCGTAAACCAACAAGAGCCGCGTTTATCTGCCAAAATGTTGACAGAAGATAAGGTAACTAAAGATATCTGCGAACGATAGACTAGAATTCGACCGACAAACAATTGTATTTTTTGAAACCAGTAGCATTTTATCGTACATCTAAGGAGATTTGATTGGTTGCGCATGTCAAGGTCGAGAGTCAAGGTTAATTCGCTGGCATTGCGACATCGGTGCAGTCGTGTGTCGAGCCCATTTGAATACGTCGTATACTATTTTCTTTATTTATAAAATAATATCAATTAATAGATAGTATCTGATTTTCTACCTGTTTACACAAATAAAAAAAAATTGAAATGATATTGAATCTATTGACCACACTGCACTTTGATTCCAATCCAATTGTAATCTGATGAACACTTGATATTTCCTTCCTTTACAAATTAATTTTGATCTGTTCACCACACATCAACTTTACTCGAAATGCAATTGAAATCTGTTAAAACCATAACAATACTATTTCAACAGTCTCGCTATGCCCTGTGGGAACTTCATACCGTCATACCATACTCAAACGTCTTTATTTATTAACAATATTTACATGATGTATAATAGCGTCAAAAGGGAAATAACTTATATGTCTACTACTTGCCTATGTATAACTTAGAACTTAAATATAGTACACACATCAGAACTAAGAAGTACCAACCAGACTACACATACACGATGTATATATGTCTAACTAATACTGCCGAGCTACTTACAAGCTACCAACTCCACGTTGTAAGAGCAGTATAGCAACAGGAGTTTCTTCAATATAGTACACACATCAGAACTAAGAAGTACCAACCAGACTACACATACACGATGTATATATGTCTAACTAATACTGCCGAGCTACTTACAAGCTACCAACTCCACGTTGTAAGAGCAGTATAGCAACAGGAGTTTCTTCAATATAGTACACACATCAGAACTAAGAAGTACCAACCAGACTACACATACACGATGTATATATGTCTAACTAATACTGCCGAGCTACTTACAAGCTACCAACTCCACGTTGTAAGAGCAGTATAGCAACAGGAGTTTCTTCACTCCCCGCTCGAGAACTAAGAAGTACCAACCAGACTACACATACACGATGTATATATGTCTAACTAATACTGCCGAGCTACTTACAAGCTACCAACTCCACGTTGCAAGAGCAGTATATCAACAGTTTCATCACTCCCCGCTCAGACTTGAGGCACTCAGGTAGCTTATTAAAATGTCTTACACCATTAATCGAATATGGTTCTAAAAAAAAGGACGTGCTATGCCTGGGAACGGGGATATTCGAGTTAGCACGTAACTATTTATGGATGGACTCTCTAGTGTTGAAATGAGTTAAATGTTGGTGAAAAATTTGGTTATGTGCAAAATATAGATTGACGGGAATGATAATACCTTGAAAAATGTTTACAGGAAGATCGTTTAGATTTTTTGAAAATAGAACGAGTTGCTTCTTTTTTGTAATCTAAAAACTAGTTCCTTTTTTTTACACAGCATAGGATAAATGCCATAATAAGCTGCTAATAATACATCCACATCGGTATACGAGGCCAAACGTCTCAAGAAAAATACCCCACTTCTAATCTTCTTACAAACAGTGTCTATGTGATTAAGATTAGAATCTATATGAAGCCAAAGAAACACTGTCACTGTACAAGAAGTAATTAATTTGTCATTAATATTGAGGGTTATGTTGTCAGAAGAATTGTTATTTCTGATTTTAAAGACGATGATTTGTGTCTTTTCACTATTTAATAGTAATTTATTATCCTTGAACCATTTCAATAAAGCGCGTGTTTGTTGGTGAATTGCCGTGTTAAATTCAGTGCAATTACAAGCAGACAGCGAAAGAGTTGTCATCAGCAAACATACAGATATTGGTCCTAGATACAACTTTTGGGAGGTCATTGATAAAAAGAAGGAAGAGTAACGGACCAAGTAGGCCTACAGAGCCCTGCGGTACTCCCCTCACTACTTGAGATGATGTGTGGCTACCCAAGTAAGTCAGTGGTTAACCAAATGTATCTCTCAATCTGCTACCAAGACTGATCACGTATGGTTAAACCAAACTGATCAAAGGTATCTATCCAAGACAAATAAAAGTGCCACCCAAGTTAATCACGGAATGCTGAAGTAGGTAAGAGATTAGACAAGTTGATTAGTAAATGTCCAAGTTGGATACGAGTGGCTAAGCTAGTTAAGTTTATAATGTGCTACCCAAGTTAATGGATGCTACTCAAATTGAGTGGATCACGGTAACTACCCAAGTACGTTAGTGTTAGTGACTACCAAATATGATCATGAGTGGCTACCCAAATTAATCACATGTGGCTATTCTTGTTAATCACTGGTTATCCAAACTGATTAAGAACAGTTACCAAACTTGTTCAACAGTTACCCAAAATGATCCAAGGGCTACCACGGTAGGACTGTGGCTACAAAAATTTCAGTCGCTACCCTAATTTATCACGGTTAATCAAAGTTGATAACAGGAAGTTACCAAAATCAATCCCATCCTACCCAAGTAGGTCAGTGGCTAACCAAATAGGTAAGAAATTCTTTGAAATGATTACGGGTTGCTACCCGAGATGATCACGGAGGTAACCAAAGCTGATCACAGTCTACTTGTTAGTGACTACCCAGGTTTCTCAGTTTGGGTAGGAACACCAAAGTAGGAACGGTGGCTATTGGAACAGAACACTACTCAAATTGATCATGGATTAAATTTACCTCCTAAATCACAGGTAGCGGATTCCCAAGTAAGTCAGTGACTATCCGAGTTAACCAGTGGGTAGGCCTACCAACTTGATAAAAAGTGACATACCTATTACCTAAGTTGGACAGTGAGCATCCAAAGGTAATAGGTAAGTTCTGGAAGACGTTTAGAATTTATATACACATACATAGTCAATGTTTTACACATGCGGCTTTATAGATAGTATTATACTCTATTATGATATATTGACCTAACGTTAATTTAACTCAAACTGGTATTGTGACCTGTTAAAGCCATAATAGCCATATCCCACCAGATATTATGATCTATTGACCTAACGTTAACTTTAGTCAAACTGGTATTGTGACCTGTTAAAGCCATAATAGCCATATCCCACCAGATATTATGATATATTGACCTAACGTTAACTTTAGTCAAACTGGTATTGTGACCTGTTAAAGCCATAATAGCCCTATCCCACCAGATATTATGATATATTGACCTAACGTTAATTTAACTCAAACTGGTATTGTGACCTGTTAAAGCCATAATAGCCCTATCCCACCAGATATTATGATATATTGACCTAACGTTAACTTTAGTCAAACTGGTATTGTGACCTGTTAAAGCCATAATAGCCCTATCCCACCAGATATTATGATCTATTGACCTAACGTTAACTTTAGTCAAACTGGTATTGTGACCTGTTAAAGCCATAATAGCCCTATCCCACCAGATATTATGATATATTGACCTAACGTTAATTTAACTCAAACTGGTATTGTGACCTGTTAAAGCCATAATAGCCCTATCCCACCAGATATTATGATATATTGACCTAACGTTAATTTAACTCAAACTGGTATTGTGACCTGTTAAAGCCATAATAGCCCTATCCCACCAGATATTATGATATATTGACCTAACGTTAATTTAACTCAAACTGGTATTGTGACCTGTTAAAGCCATAATAGCCCTATCCCACCAGATATTATGATATATTGACCTAACGTTAACTTTAGTCAAACTGGTATTGTGACCTGTTAAAGCCATAATAGCCCTATCCCACCAGATATTATGATCTATTGACCTAACGTTAACTTTAGTCAAACTGGTATTGTGACCTGTTAAAGCCATAATAGCCCTATCCCACCAGATATTATGATATATTGACCTAACGTTAATTTAACTCAAACTGGTATTGTGACCTGTTAAAGCCATAATAGCCCTATCCCACCAGATATTATGATATATTGACCTAACGTTAATTTAACTCAAACTGGTATTGTGACCTGTTAAAGCCATAATAGCCCTATCCCACCAGATATTATGATATATTGACCTAACGTTAATTTAACTCAAACTGGTATTGTGACCTGTTAAAGCCATAATAGCCCTATCCCACCAGATATTATGATATATTGACATAACGTTAACTTTAGTCAAACTGGTATTGTGACCTGTTAAAGCCATAATAGCCCTATCCCACCAGATATTATGATATATTGACCTAACGTTAATTTAACTCAAACTGGTATTGTGACCTGTTAAAGCCATAATAGCCCTATCCCACCAGATATTATGATCTATTGACCTAACGTTAACTTTAGTCAAACTGGTATTGTGACCTGTTAAAGCCATAATAGCCCTATCCCACCAGATATTATGATATATTGACCTAACGTTAACTTTAGTCAAACTGGTATTGTGACCTGTTAAAGCCATAATAGCCCTATCCCACCAGATATTATGATCTATTGACCTAACGTTAACTTTAGTCAAACTGGTATTGTGACCTGTTAAAGCCATAATAGCCCTATCCCACCAGATATTATGATATATTGACCTAACGTTAACTTTAGTCAAACTGGTATTGTGACCTGTTAAAGCCATAATAGCCCTATCCCACCAGATATTATGATATATTGACCTAACGTTAACTTTAGTCAAACTGGTATTGTGACCTGTTAAAGCCATAATAGCCCTATCCCACCAGATATTATGATCTATTGACCTAACGTTAACTTTAGTCAAACTGGTATTGTGACCTGTTAAAGCCATAATAGCCCTATCCCACCAGATATTATGATATATTGACCTAACGTTAACTTTAGTCAAACTGGTATTGTGACCTGTTAAAGCCATAATAGCCCTATCCCACCAGATATTATGATATATTGACCGTAACGTTAACTTTAGTCAAACTGGTATTGTGACCTGTTAAAGCCATAATAGCCCTATCCCACCAGATATTATGATATATTGACCTAACGTTAACTTTAGTCAAACTGGTATTGTGACCTGTTATAGCCATAATAGCCCTATCCCACCAGATATTATGATATATTGACCTAACGTTAACTTTAGTCAAACTGGTATTGTGACCTGTTATAGCCATAATAGCCCTATCCCACCAGATATTATGATATATTGACCTAACGTTAACTTTAGTCAAACTGGTATTGTGACCTGTTAAAAGCCATAATAGCCCTGTCCCAACTGCCCACATCAGCGTCTAAATAATGATAAAGAAAATAATAGGGTTTCTTGTTTGAATATTTTGAATTAAGTCAGACTGCAAGATATTAAGGGATTTTAAAAAGTTCGATTTTTAGTATATCTTTGGTTACGAGTCTGTGAAAACGTGATTTGTGAAATGAATGAGAACGATGGCACACTACCTAAACTTATAATCTAGGACGCCTTTGGTCCAGTAGCTTTTTAATTATTTTCTGGCTTATTTATTTACAAATTTGTTACGCGTTGTATAAAAATCACGTATATGAAGGGATTTAGTTCAGAATTCGACTTCTACGGTTATGCTGTAAACACAGATAAACATTACTATAAAATAATCATAAACTACTAAAATGTCAACTTGTATAATGTGAGCATGAGTCACCTGAGTGTCTCACATTTTGTCAAAACACCATCATAGTTTCTAAGGTGAACACAGAATGTTATCGAAGTAACGTTGACGCCACGCTGGCAAAATGAACAGAGTCGTGTTTGTGTGAGCCGGCAATATACTGTACTCTCTCTCCAGGCCAGGGGGTGACCTGGGGGGAGGGGGAGCAGAGTACACAGTCTCCCTTCCACCCTCAGCGACTCTTGTCTCATTACGACTGAGGCCCTCTGCATACTGACTACCACTACACAGGCTTTACACTTTTTTTAAAATGAGGTTTCAGCTTAACAAATAAGATCATTAATTATCCTTACTTTCTGCATTCAGAATTCGTCAGTTACTATCGTACAACTATATTAGTTTTAATCCCATAAAATTAACCCTTCCTAGACCAAGACATTTTTTGTCACCTGCTAGAAGAAGGTGGGATAAAAAAAGATCCGCATTGTTTTCCATTTATTTATATTTATTTAATGTAAATTAACCCTAAAAGTGGTGGTTAACATTTGTGTAGTGGCGGGCCATTTTGCACCGTGTCGCAAGAGTATTTTGAGAAATTTATTTAAATTATTAAAATACTATAAATTTATAAATCATTTGTATCAGGTAGTAGCACAGAATACTATAAAAATATGTTTAACCTTAAAATGTTTGTTATATGAAAATAAAAAAATAAAATTACAAAAATTTGTAAAAAAGGGGACCATAACTTGGAAATAAAAAAAAAATATTAAAAAATTTATATTGAAAAATAGCCAAAAGTTGCTAAATTTTGTATAGTTTTAGAAAATATAATGAGTTGAATATTTTTGTTGTGTAACATTTATTTTAATATTTGTAAATACTGAAATGCATACCAGCATTAGTGTTTTACATCAACAATCACGTCTGCAAAACAAAGACGATCAAATTAAAAGTGAGCTGATCAAAAAGATAAACTTGTCCTCTTTCTATTGGTACCTAGATATCTTCGCTACGTTAGACCGAACATACTATACTGTATGACGTGAAATACGATGAGCGTGCGTTAAAAAATAAACGACTATCATTTTAAGGGTCAATAGAAGGCTTGCATAATATATGGATGTTCAATAGTGATGAAAAAAAAAAAAAACTCAAGAAGGCAGTTTAAAATTATTATAAAATTGAAAAAAGAAATTAAACTTCTTTTTCAGCCCGCAAGTTTGGCTACGTGCAAAATTTAGCCGATACTTGTATTTATACTACTCTGGGTTCTCAGTCTGGTGTAACAGGCAATACAACAGTAAGCCTTGTCAATATGTTATCCACACACACATTGTTTGTATTTGCAGCATCTGTTTGCTGTTTTGCTAAGCTTCCTTCTCGACCCGATGACTGTTCAAGACACGCAGCATCGTCCTGTTTTCCCTGTAACTGAGGGAAACTTGCTCTAGGTCGTTTGACAACAGCATTTCCAATTGAAAAAAAATAAATAAAATTTAAAAAAAATTAAGTTTCTAAACGTTATCTCCTCCTCTTGCGAGCGAACGGGATTGATTGCAGGTTCTTGCAGAAAGATACTACGTCGGTTAGTTTTTTTGTCATTCTAAGCAGGATTGTTTAGTATCAACTGTCTTATACTGTACTTCAAACATTGAAAGGTTTGTATGTGCAACAAACATGTACTATGTGACGAATGATTTAGTTACAAATGAAGAAAAACATTGATTATAAAAAATACACTGAAAATGAAAATTGGTCACATGCACGACCAACGGGGACGAAAAAGGCAAAAAAGAGCCACATCAAAATATTTTAATAGTAAAGATAAAATTCTATGATTCGCAACAATTTTAAAAAGAAATAGAGTTATTATGGCATATATTTGGACACACAATTATAATTTCACAAATGTTCAGTTATTCATTGTTCATTTCTAAGGCGCCGATCGTAGAGATATGGGCGAATATAAGGGGTGAATGAGTGTAGATGAACGAGTGTAGTCATTGTTACTATCTGAGTTTGAAATAGCTCAGAGAAGACTATTTATTAATAGCCCAATAGCCAGGGAAACTAGGGCCTAGGAGTTTTGCGTGAAATCCGAACCACATAGTGTTGGTCTGATTTTAAGCCAACTTACAAGTCTGAAACTCGGTTCTCTTCCCTACACAACATTTAAACCCTGACTACCATCCGACATGGACACCCCAGACTTCTCTAGTAGTGTCCACATCGATGGCAACCATTGAGCGGACGCCGTGTCGGTATTAAGAGGACCGAACATGGAACCTATCGTCTACAACCTCCCAAACACTTAGTACCCAAGTAGCTGGGTTACAGCACTGCGCCACTAGTGCCGATAGATTTTATCTTCCTATTTTAGTGGTTTTTCAAGAGCGGACATCCCCCCTCCCCCGGTCTACGGAGGATTAATTTCTATTTAAGATTTATTGATTTACTTATAATGATGTGAAATTTCTTGTTACACCAGATCAAGTCACAAATCAAGTTACTTTTTTCTAAATAAATTAAACTAAGCAAGTAACATAACAGTCATGTAAAGAGAATGTTCAATATTACACATCCACAACAGGTACTATGTACAGAAGATGTGCGACGTACGTCGTACATTGAATTCGTCTAATACACAAGTTAAATGTACTTACAGAGGTGGGAAATGAGAGTGCTTCTTCCCGGCCAAGGACAGGCCATTGCTGGGCGCGAGGAGGCTGCTGCTTCGCTCTGAAACACCGTCAAACACATTGTAACAACAATAAAACACAATTAACAAGCACAGGAAACACGTCGACACGTAAAAATATCAACGATTTAAAATAATAAAACAGCCATTACACAATAAACCGATAAAATAAACAGACAACAATACTGTGCGTGACAGCATTAATACTCAGCAATCAGATATAACCCGCAACACCACTGCAGCAACGGATTGCAACATTTTGGGCAATATCGGTCAGTGGGTGAAGGTTAAGCCGTAACCTTGCCGCCATTCATCCATTACTGGAGGCCAGGCATCACAAGTGTGGACAACCCAACAAGAGGATTGTGTATTAGTCTACAATTAAAAGGATAATTCGACACATAGTCAAATATACGCATAGTTTCGATATTCAAGAAATCCCAAAACTGCCAAGCTACCGCTAGAAAGTCGACAGCCCCAGACGCAGATAGCCATAAAATAGCAATACAATTATACCGGCAGCAGGTAAAAAAATGCTTTTCTATTTTAACTATACCATTCAAGGTTATTATTACATAATGAGTTATAGTGAATGATGTATGATCATTCTAGTGGATCACAAATAAGCTGATATTATATATTAATTTAAAATCGTCAATAATGACAAATAGTCTATCTAGTCAGCTGAGATGGTGCGAGAACACTCCACATATTAACTGTGAAAAGGTATAGACAAATAATTTTTACAAAAACCAGCTTAAGCCTCGTTTTTACGGCGATAGTGCTCTCATGACATTCGCCTCGATAGTAAGATTGTTTAAGAGTAGAGTCTACACTGTGATAGTGGTTTGTGTCGTTAGTGATAGCTAGCACACCAAAAAGAATTCAACCAGTTGAGCTAGCTATCACACAAAAGATATTTGCTATATTCACGGCGAGAGTACACCTGATAGTTCCTGAACTATCGCGAGAGTTCTCCACACTATCTAGTCAGCTGAGATAGTGCGAGAACACTCCCCACTATCTAGTCAGCTGAGATAGTGCGAGAGCACTCCACACTATCTAGTCAGCTGAGATAGTGCAAGAGCACTCCATACTATCTAGACAGCTGAGATAGTGCGAGAGCACTCCAAACTATCTAGTCAGCTAAGATAGTTCGAGAACACTCCACACTATCTAGTCAGCTGAGATAGTGCGAGAACACTCCACACTATCTAGTCCACTGAGATAGTTCGAAAGCACCCCGCACTATCTAGTCAGCTGAGATAGTGCGAGAGCACTCCACACTATCTAGTCAGCTGAGATAGTGAAAGAGTGACCCACACTATCTAGACAGCTGAGATAGTACGAGAGCACCCTAAACTATCTAGACAGCTGAGATAGTGCGAGAACACTCCACACTATGTAGTCCGCTGAGATAGTTCGAAAGCACCCCACACTATCTAGTCAGCTGAGATAGTGCAAGAGCACTCCACACTATCTAGAGAGATGAGATAGTGCGAGAACACTCTACACTATCTAGTCAGCTGAGATAGTGCGAGAGCACCCCACACTATCTAGTCAGCTGAGATAGTGCAAGAGCACTCCACACTATTTAGACAGGTGAGATAGTGCGAGAACACTCCATACTATCTAGTCAGATGAGATAGTGCGAGAACACTCCACACTATGTAGTCCGCTGAGATAGTTCGAAAGCACCCCACACTATCTAGTCAGCTGAGATAGTGCAAGAGCACTCCACACTATCTAGACAGCTGAGATAGTGCGAGAACACTCCACACTATCTAGTCAGCTGAGATAGTGCAAGAGCACTCCACACTATCTAGACAGCTGAGATAGTGCGAGAACACTCCACACTATCTAGTCAGCTGAGATAGTACGAGAGCACTCCACATTATCTAGTCCATATTATATAAATAGTGAAAACAATACCAGGGCATGTTAGATTAATTTCAAAACAACAAAGTTACAGGTCTGCTGAGATAGGGACTACGTACAATCGGAAGTAAGCGGTGTTGTCAAATTGGCCAGTCAAGGCTAGCGAACCGCCGTTGCCGACGCTACTTGTAACTCGTCAGTGATCTCTACTACCGACCGAGCTGACGTAAAGACCATCACAAATTTACATGTCTGCTGTGTCGGAAGTCAGCAGTGTTGTCAAATTGGTCAGTCAAGGCTAGCGGACCGCCGTTGCCAACACTACTTATAGCTCGTCAGTGATCTCTACTGCTGACCGAGCAGACGTAAAGACCGTCACAAAGTTACATGTCTGCTGTGATAGGGACTACGTACAATCGGAAGTAAGCAGTTTTGTCAAATTGGCCAGTCAAGGCTAGCGGGCCGCCGTTGCCGACGCTAAAGTCCGAATAAAATAACTTTGGTACTGGCGGAACGGCTACGCACCACTGGTCTGAAATGACAAAACTCTGAGCTTTAATTTGCTGTCAAACTTAAAATAAGTAAGCAATAATTTTCAAACCACTTGTATAGTGTCTACCATGTTATATTCTTGAAGAAAAAATTATGCTGGATATTTTGCTTAAACTAATTTGCTTTTTTATTGTGATATTTGTGTTTAAGAACACGGTTTTATGAGTGAAATTGCGCGTGAGTCGTCTTTAACCTGTTACTGTAGCGAGAGTAATAATTATAAAATAATTTCTTGTGGATGGATGACAGTTTGATTCATTGTGATTAATTTGGTATAAGTCTCATTTAATAATTCAAACAGGTTAATGAGAAATTAATTTTTTTGTAAAACCAAACTAATCACAATGAATCGAACTGTCATCCATCCACAAGAAATTATTTTATTATTATTATTTTTGCTACAGTGACAGGTTGAAGACGACTCATGCCCAATTTCATTCATAAAACCGTGTTTTTAAATACAAATATCGCTATAAAAAGCAATTTAGCTCAAGAAAAATCTCCGGCATAATTTTTCCTTAAAGAATATAAACTGGTGGACACTATACAATTAGTTTGAAAATTATTGCGCACTTATTTTAAGTTTGACAGCAAATTAAAGCTCAGAGTTTTGTCATTTCAGACCAGTGGAGCGAGGGCGTTCCGCCAGTACCAAAGTTATTTTATTCGGACAGTTTTGTCAAATTGGCCAGTCAAGGCTAGCGGACCGCCGTTGCCGACGCTACTTGTAACTCGTCAGTGATCTCTACTACCGACCGAGCTGACGTAAAGACCGTCACAAATTTACATGCCTGTTGTGTCGGAAGTCAGCAGTGTTGTCAAATTGGTCAGTCAAGGCTAGCGGACCGCCATTGCCAACACTACTTATACCTCGTCAGTGATCTCTACTGCTGACCGAGCTGACGTAAAGACCGTCACAAAATTACAGGTCTGCTGAGATAGGGACTACGTACAATCGGAAGTGAGCGGTGTTGTCAAATTGGTCAGTCAAGGCTAGCGGGCCGCCGTTGCCAACGCTATTTGTCACTCGTCAGTGATCTCTACTACCGACCGAGCTGACGTAGAGACCGTCACAAAGGGGAGGCGATGACGTGTACAGTAGTGACGTCAGGAGTCCTCTGGCCCCCTCCTCTCTCCACAGCAAGCTTCCGTCACACACTACGGTAACAGGACCATTATGTGGTGCGCATCCACAAACTCCCAAGTGTGAATCCAGCTTAAAAGGAAAGTAGTCTACTGATCCTTGGAGTACAGATAAATGCTCTACACAAAACGCAGACTCACAATAAAAACTAAGGGCAAATTGAACTTTTGTAACATAAATAATTACAATTGAATTTTGGTGTAATTATAAAATGTAGTTGGTCTGAAGTCCGTCTTTTGTCAAATTGACCACTATTTTTTCAAACAAAATTAACAAATCCTCCCTAATTTCTTGGCCAATTTTAACGTTTTAGGTGAAAAATGTGCCTCTCTTCGTAGTTGTGCAATGCGGTCTTAGTTTTTCAATATTTTAACCCTGAAGGGTACGGGAAGCCCTTAAAGTACGTTTCTTGGCCACAAGAATAACACGGAGGAAATTTAAATTATTCAAAAATGAATAGCTATTCAAATTTAAATACTGTAATGATTTTAATAATACTGAGTTGCTTATAGATTTATTAATGTTAGAGAGAAAATTTGATTGATTCAGTGGAAGTTTTGTCTGAAAATTATAAATATAAAAAAGCAAATGCATGTGTGTTTATTTAAAAATCATCAGCTTTTAAATAAAATTAATGAAATAAAAACTTTCGAAATGGAAATAGGCTAAGCAATTTGAGCAATTTGGGTGTTTAGATTACAAATAGAGTGCAAATCAAGTGCAGTGAGTGAGCTACTGTAAATTCATTTACATCATATGATTTTACTTAATATAGTTTAGCCGATGATATTTTTAGTCATTTAGCCGTAGGCCAAGGTGTCACGAGCGCAGCGAGCGTGCAGGGGTGTCCCGGAGTAGGAGGTTAATATTGAAGACGTCATTTTTGCAGTTTGTGTTTATTGTATGTTTTGTCAACAGCAGCTTGTAGATCCATTAGCTATTAAGAGTTAATGAATATGACTGTGAATTACTAATGCCATTTAGTATTACGTAGTATTTTTTCATTATCAGTGTTTTTATACTTCCAATGTCCTAACTAACAAATAAATTAGATTTGAATGTGAGTAGCATTGTCTATTTAAGTTTATAATTTTATTTTGATGTAATTCCAATTTTCCCAAAAAACACGTTATTGACATAATTAATTCAACAGCGACGACTAACTAACGTCCTATGGGCTTGGAAAACAAACAACATTATAAAATAAAATTAATAAAACTGAATTTGCTCAGCTGCATAACTTGTCACAATACCGTCATAGAATTGAATAGCTATAAACATGAGAAAAAAGAAGGCTAATTTGAGTTATTTACTTGATTGTTAATGAAATCAGTGATTTTTTTTAATTACAAAAAAATCACTCGACAGTTCACATAGGCCTGCAGGCCTGTGCGTGGCTTTTATTTAACAACTCAAAACATTAACCACTCAGCTACCATGACAGCAACGTTTGAAGCTTTAAAACTCTTCATTTAATACGATCATTTATATTTCATTGAGAAGGCAAAAGATGCGACTTAATGTGGATCAACTACCAACACAGTTTGAAGGTAACTTTATGTTGTTATAAACTACAGTTTGTACGCTCTTCGTCAGTTATAATTACTAACCTTCATTTAACACGATCATTTATATTGCATTTAGGGAGAGATTACTTGAGAAGTGAAACGATACGACTTAAAGTCGATCAACTAGTAACTTTATGTTGTTGTAAACTTGTTTGTACGCTCTTCGTCAGTTATAATTACTAACCTTCATTTAACACGATCATTTATATTGCATTTAGGGAGAGATTACTTGAGAAGTGAAACGATGCGACTTAAAGTGGATCAACTAGTAACTTTATGTTTTTGTAAACTTGTTTGTACGCTCTTCGTCAGTTATAATTACTAACCTTCATTTAACACGATCATTTATATTGCATTTAGGGAGAGATTACTTGAGAAGTGAAACGATGCGACTTAAAGTGGATCAACTAGTAACTTTATGTTTTTGTAAACTTGTTTGTACGCTCTTCGTCAGTTATAATTACTAACCTTCATTTAACACGATCATTTATATTGCATTTAGGGAGAGATTACTTGAGAAGTGAAACGATGCGACTTAAAGTGGATCAACTAGTAACTTTATGTTTTTGTAAACTTGTTTGTACGCTCTTCGTCAGTTATAATTACTAACCTTCATTTAACACGATCATTTATATTGCATTTAGGGAGAGATTACTTGAGAAGTGAAACGATGCGACTTAAAGTGGATCAACTAGTAACTTTATGTTTTTGTAAACTTGTTTGTACGCTCTTCGTCAGTTATAATTACTAACCTTCATTTAACACGATCATTTATATTGCATTTAGGGAGAGATTACTTGAGAAGTGAAACGATGCGACTTAAAGTGGATCAACTAGTAACTTTATGTTTTTGTAAACTTGTTTGTACGCTCTTCGTCAGTTATAATTACTAACCTTCATTTAACACGATCATTTATATTGCATTTAGGGAGAGATTACTTGAGAAGTGAAACGATGCGACTTAAGGTGGATCAACTAGTAACTTTATGTTTTTGTAAACTTGTTTGTACGCTCTTCGTCAGTTATAATTACTAACCTTCATTTAACACGATCATTTATATTGCATTTAGGGAGAGATTACTTGAGAAGTGAAACGATGCGACTTAAGGTGGATCAACTAGTAACTTTATGTTTTTGTAAACTTGTTTGTACGCTCTTCGTCAGTTATAATTACTAACCTTCATTTAACACGATCATTTATATTGCATTTAGGGAGAGATTACTTGAGAAGTGAAACGATGCGACTTAAAGTGGATCAACTAGTAACTTTATGTTTTTGTAAACTTGTTTGTACGCTCTTCGTCAGTTATAATTACTAACCTTCATTTAACACGATCATTTATATTGCATTTAGGGAGAGATTACTTGAGAAGTGAAACGATGCGACTTAAGGTGGATCAACTACCAACACTGTTTGAAGGTAACTTTATGTTGTTATAAACTACAGTTTGTAGGCTCTCCATCAGTTATAATTACTAACCTTCATTTAACAAGATCATAAAAACAAACCAAATATTGTATTGTAATTTTCTTACCTATGTGTAATACATACATATCAATTATTCTAAAAATTCATTTCATTTTTATCATAATTTCAACGCACCGCAACGCTTACACAATGCTTAATTATGGTCCTTCGAGCGGGATTACAGCAATTAAGATAAAACTATAATTTATATTTCATTTCGGGATAGATTCTTTGACAAGTCAAACGATGCGACACACTGTGGGTCAACTACCAACACAGTTTGAAGGTACCTTTACGTTGTTTTAAACTACTGTTTGTACGCCCTCCATCAGTTATAATTACTAACCTTTAAGTAACAATAATTAACAGGGCTATAATTTCAAAAACGTTATTAATTATTTTAGAAAACACAATTGATATAATGTTTTTCTATTGCTTACAGTAGATATTTTTAAATTAAAAATCTATTGTACTGTACTAAAAATCATTAGAAATTTAGTGCCAACCGTCTAGAGTATTCTACAATCGGATTTTATCTCAACTAACAGGGGTTTTCTATAAATGACGTCAGTAAACAGCAATAATACTGGTATATATGGCAACAATTCGGTTACAGAACGTGCGGTGCTTTGATGATGACGATTTCGTAGCGAAAGTCGTTGAATGCAGACTGAAATGCCGCAATCCATTAATAAAAAGCTCACATTGTCAACTTTACACACGAAACGTTTTTACTGCGAATGACAACTGACAAAATAATTAAACACTCTAAATGGAATTATCATCTGATATCAGTTGAAACGATGTCACTCGCTGGTGATATGTGTCCTGACCCCTGTAAGGTTATCTTGGTGTCACGGTGAGTTATAGGGGTACAGAGAATAAAGGTCGCTGCCTTATGGGTACTGAAGAACGGTGTCACACACTCAGAACGTCTCTGCAGTTATCTTGTTGTCATGGCAAGTTATAGGGGTACAGGGAATAAAAGCCACTGCCTTATGGGTACTGAAGAACGTCTCAGAACGTCTCTGCAGTTATCTTGTTGTCATGGTAAGTTATAGGGGTATAGGGAATAAAAACCACTGCCTTATGGGTACTGAAGAACGGTGTCACACACTCAGAACGTCTCTGCAGTTATCTTGTTGTCATGGTAAGTTATAGGGGTACAGGGAATAAAAACCACTGCCTTATGGGTACTGAAGAACAGTGTCACATTCTCAGAACGTCTCTGCAGTTATCTTGTTGTCATGGTAAGTTATAGGGGTATAGGGAATTAAAGCCACTGCCTTATGGGTATTGAAGAACGGTGTCACATACTCAGAACGTCTCTGCAGTTATCTTGTTGTCATGGTGAGTTATAGGGGTACTTGGAATAAAAGCCATTGCCTTATGGGTACTGAAGAACGGTGTCACATACTCAGAACGTCTCTGCAGTTATCTTGTTGTCATTGTGAGTTATAAGGGTACAGGGAATAAAAGCCATTGCCTTATGGGTACTGAAGAACGGTGTCACATACTCAGAACGTCTCTGCAGTTATCTTGTTGTCATGGTAAGTTATAGGGGTACAGGGAATAAACCCACTGCCTTATGGGTACTGAAGAACGGTGTCACATACTCAGAACGTCTCTGCAGTTATCTTGTTGTCATGGTAAGTTATAGGGGTACGGTGAATAAAGCCACTGCCTCATGGGTACTGAAGAACAGTGTCACATAACCATGACGTCTCTGCAGTTATCTTGTTGTCATGGTAAGTTGGGGGTACGGTGAATAAAGCCAACTGGTTTATGGTTACTGAAAATCCTTTCTTAGTACTCATAGAGTGTATAAAGAATGTTTAGGGCAACTGTAAACAGTCATCAATGCTATTTAACCTTTATAATTAAAATAAAGGACATCCCTGCACGCTTCGAGTGCCTACTCCGTCACCGCTAGGCTTGAGACACCTTACCCTTCGGCCTCAGCACGTGTACGGGAGGGTGAGTGGGTGGGTCAATAGCACTGATGTTTAGGGGCGGGTGGGTGGGTCAATACCACACGTGTAGGGGTATTTGTAGACTTTTGACTACAAATAGGTGTTAAACTGTATTAAATAAAAATCGCATGTAAATTTATTTACACTTTCTCAGTCACTGCACTTGAGTTGCAACTTATTCATAATACTGTAGTGTAAATATGAAAACACAATACTTTGCACTCAGGGTATTCAAATTTTTTAATTCCATTTATTGTATTTAACAGCTGATGATTAAATACAGACATTCATTCGCTTTTTTATACTTATTGATCAAACAAACTTTCACTGAATCGATCAAATTTAGTCTTTCTTCTTCATCTAAAACCTATAACGTTCTCAGTATCGTAAACATAATTATTTACATTTAAAAGCTATTAACTTTCGAATAAATCTCTGCTCCATGTTATTTTTTAAGCCTAAAAAGGGCATCTCGCACCCTTCGGGGTAAAAATAATTGACAATGAAGACCTTACTGCACAACTCTGAATAAGGGTAATTTTGTTGACACCTCAAAAATTGTTAAAAATTATCAAGAAATAAGGGAGGAGTATATGAGGATATAATTGGAACGGCAGTGCTTATTTAAAAACTACAAAATATCTTTTTTTTAAGGAGGTTAATCTACGAGTTGTGTAAAAAATCGATGTATAGATTATATTATTTTTAATTTTGTTAGTTCTTTCTGAGCATTTTGGTAAAAAAATATAAAATTATATTATATTTTATCTGAGAAATTAGCAAAAAGTTTATCCGTGCATGTCCTTTTTTCGCGTTGCTAATGTGGCATACCAAGTGTTAGTTTAAGTTTGTCATTCTATTTTGTACAGTAATGTACAATGTATATATCGTGGTTTAAGTACCAGAGGGCAGCATCAAACCAAACAGATGTTTCTTATAAGTATACAAATAATATTCCAATTGCAATAGTGGATTTCATCAAGCCTATTTTTAATTACCTGAGCTAGCCTGAACTTTTTAGAAGACGTTTGAAAGAGAACACTCAACATGCAAATGATCTTATGTGCTTTGGAGCATTTGTCCAAGTCATAGAGATAGCAGCATATGAAGCAGTCTTGGTTTATAATAAAGACAATAGTGCTTGAACATTGAGCCAGGAGACTATTGTGTAACCAAGCGTTCACTTAGAAAATTTAACAAGTTACGAGTTTTTTTATATTGATAAAAGGGTTATGTTGGAATCAAGAAGAGTCAGAAGAAGAAAAAGATTGGACCAAGAAAGCCAATTTGAAGAGATGGAAGGGATTTCTTATGCTGCTGGAGAATTTTAGGTAGGATGTATGTTCAATAAATATTTCATTACTAATTTCCCGAAACTTGCGTTCTTTATTATAATTTAGATAATACCCCAAAAACTAATATTTATATCTTTACTAAACTTTTATAGGATGCTATACCATTATTATCTATGACCAGCACTAAGATTATGTCAGAAGAAGAAGTGTCTCAAACAAATAAAATTTTTAGTTCAAAATATTTTAAAAATTAGCCACTAAACAACATTTTTATGACAACCAAATATTGTGGTATAACCACATGAATAATTGAATATGAATTGGTAAGTTCTAATTCATGCTATAGCCCTAGGTATAAGGAAATCAAATCATATCAGATATGTTTGTAAATCCTAAAATAACAACAAAAAGGCGTTAAGAATACCTATAAATTAATTGTATTATATATTTTTGCTAGTGAATATTTTTTTTATTTTTTTCGATATTTATTTACCTAGCTTTGTACTAAACATTTACTGAAAGTTTCAAGTTTGCAAGTTAAGAAGTCTCTAGCGATGAATCACATAAAGGTTGCGTTTCCCGCAGGTTAGCCACATTAAAGAGTCTGTAGAGGCTGTCGGAAGTTGTCGGCCATGATGGTTTTATTCCCATAATAACAATGTTATTTTCAAGCCGAACATACGATCACGCGTATACAAACTTAACAGTTATTTTTAAACGGATTTTTCAAAACAAACTTCATTTGATCGAGAATGAAGTCGCGCGTTGGAATTGCTTTACGAATTCCTAAATAAGTTTATAGAAACAATTTTAAAATATTTAGATTAAAGCTTTTATTTTCAATTATTTTTTCAAAACTAGGCGTAACTATTCGAAATATTAAAAGCAAACCAACGTTTAAAATGACACCTCATACACAACTTTTGGTCAGTAAATAACGAAAAATTGTGGATACGCAAATAAAATTGTTCTTATGGGATTTAAACCAAAATGGCTGACAGCCTCTGCAGATCCTTAAACAAGGGAATAATATAATAATTGAAATGCAACAGAGCAGTCGAAAAAATGACGAAACTATACTGACTTCACCAACACGTGGTGAGTTTGATGTGATGTTGTATCAGATAAAAATGTCAAAACTATATTGACTACACCAACAAGTAGTAAGTGGTGAGTTGGCAGCGGTCTTTGATGTTGTATCAGATAAAAATGACAAAACTATATTGACTTGGAGTAGTCAATATAGTTTTGTCAATATAGTTGTTGTACACGTAGTTAGTGGTGAGTTGGCAGTGGTCTTTGATATTGTATCAGATAAATATGACAAAACTATAACTAGAATCTACAATTTCCGGTGACAACCGCGTCAAGGTACTATCTACAATATTTACAAGATGACCAGACGTTTCGCCCATACTGTGATGTGGCATCCTCAGTGGTATCTCTGAGACTGGTCTCAGAGAAACTACTGAGGATGCCACATCACAGTATGGGCGAAACGTCTGGTCATCTTGTAAATATTGTAGATAGTACCTTGACGCGGTTGTCACCGGAAATTGTAGATTCTAGTTATGACACCGGCCGCTTAAGCCTAAGTTCTAAGATGACAAAACTATATTGACTTGGAGTAGTCAATATAGTTTTGTCAATATAGTTGTTGTACACGTAGTTAGTGGCGAGTTGGCAGTGGTCTTTGATATTGTATCAGATAAAAATTACGAAACTATATTGACTACACCAACAAGTAGTTAGTGGTGAGTTGGCAGTGAGCTGTGATATTGTATCAGATAAAAATGACGAAACTATATTGACTACACCAACAAGTAGTTAGTGGTGAGTTGGCAGTGGTCTTTGATATTGTATCAGATAAAAATGACGAAACTATATTGACTACACCAACAAGTAGTTAGTGGTGAGTTGGCAGTGGTCTTTGATATTGTATCAGATAAAAATTACGAAACTATATTGACTACACCAACAAGTAGTTAGTGGTGAGTTGGCAGTAAGCTGTGATATTGTATCAGAGCACGCACGAGACCGAAGGCGTATAATCGATGCGTGAGGGTTGGGTCACCCCCTCTAACACCGACAAGACAACCCCACCACAACGCTGCGCTCCAAGCTTATAGGACTCTTACTACATCAAACAGAATGCAAGAAAACTGTTAGACAATTTTCTAAGGGGTTTTAGAAAGAAAAGTTCATATACCTCGTGGACACATATTTGATACCAATTTTATAACTAAAACGTAAGCAATTAAACTGAAGTACATAAGTTTGTTAAGACACTATTTGAATTTATCAGGAAAATAATTGAATAAAAATAAACAACAAAAAATGTTTTAGCTGTGGCAAAAATATGAGATTTTAATCTAAGGTCGCACCTCCCGAGGGATATGGCCTATACGAATATCTGATCGAGCGGGAATTTGAGTTGTTTTTTTTTAACTTACGTCTTCTGTATTTTGCAGTCATATATTTTTAAAATTAAGTCTTACGTACTATTAAGAATGACATAGTAGCTTTAAGATGACACACGGCTGCCGTTGCTACACACAATACACTCGGGCTTTTTTTCAAACAGACGCAGAAAACTTTCATATATCATGAGTTTTTTACAGTATAAAAATTAGCACAATATACTCGTACACAGTTGTAAAAGGCTAGCGGTCTTAAGCTAGGATTACGCTATGAAGCCAGTTTTAATTAGACACTAGCTATGTAGCCGACAGCCCTAGCTTCTCTACGAGGCGGTTCTCTACGCTTGCTTACCTTTACCTCCGTAGTTCTCACTACACTATCAAGTCAATACGTGCTGCCGTTCTCCTAGACATCATAGTAGGGCATCCAATACCCCTCAGGATGAAAATATTGAAGAATTAACACCTTATTGCACAGCTACGAACACAGGCATTTTTTTGACACCTCACCGTTTAAATTTGTCAAGAAATAAGGGAGGAGTTGCATTGACGAAAACTGCTTCACGTATTATATATATAAATAAGGATTCAACATCACCAAAGTTATTTAACTGCTAAATGGATACAAAAATTACACTGTTTTAATTTCAATGTTGGAGTTATGAATATCAGTAATATTTCCCTAATTGTTCAGTAACAGAGCGATTAGGTTCTACCAGCCCAGCCTGCCGGAAGTCTTCGGTCGTTGCCGGAAACAGCGCTAACAACCATACAGCTGACGGAGTCGCCAGCTGTGAGAATCATGATCTACATGGCGCGCCTCTGCAAAGGCTACACAGAACCTCTGCAAAGGTAATGTCTGAAGAAGAATTCACTAAACTGAAGATTGTGGAAATGAGCAGTATAGAATATGTTTTAAATCGTTTAACAGTCTTTCAGTGTGAAGGTCGGTTTCATATACAGATGTTACAGATAAGGGTTACAACACTTTGCACATTGCTGCTGGACATAAAAAGCTATTTTACCACGTATCCAGTGATCCACTATTTTCGTAAGGGGACGGCCCACTAGAAGTCGAATGAAAAACTTAAAAGTAAGCATAGGTCGATCGATATACATACCATTATAAAGGTCTTAGCTAGTAGAACATCATACCGCAAATTAGACCACAAAAAATTAATTCAAAACAAAATGGCGGCACTCGACAGTTTCAATACTGATCTTATGTGTATGTACAAGAATGACTTAATTTTACTGTAACCACATCGTATAAATCAACAAAACTTCACATATGATTACTGTATACAAAAACCTACTTTAAGATGTATTCAGTGTCCTGTTATTCTTCTATGTGAACGGTCCACGAGGAGTCAGTAGAAAAGTTTTAAAGTAACCATAGATTGATATGCACAGAGTTTTAAAGGGCTGGTCAAACATATAAAAATGCCGCAAACCGCATTTCAAAGGCTTTATCCGTCACAAAATGGTGGCGGCTTAAAATCTTGCACATAAGATCAGTATTTGCACATAAGAAACTTTCGAGCGCCGCCTTTTTGTTCAGGATTAACCTTTTGAGGTCTGATGTTCTACTAGCTAACAATTTAAAAAAGGTAAGTATATCGATGTAGGCTTACGTTTAAGACTTTCTTTCAACTCCTAGTGATCCGTCCCCCTACAAAGGTAGTGAATCACTGGATACATGGTAAAATAGCTTTTTATGTCCAGCAGCAATGTTTTGAACCTTTTATCTGTAACGGTCTAAACAATAAACAACCGTCCCCGGACTTTTGGAACAGCCTGTATAACGCGCAATTATTCAACCACGATGATAGCGTACCTTATTAATTAAATATTCTAATATAAGTAATGAGATTACGTGTGCAAGGAGTGACCCTGATACCCAGTGCTGGCGGATATATCTTTCATACGTTTTGGAGGACGGCTGGGACACGTTCATGTTTTTGCATCGGCTGTTTGAAATAAATTATTAAATTAAATCAATGTTAGTCTTGTGGAAAAAGTGAAAGTTAAGGGGCTGTTTATACACCTTAGGAATGAAATTTTGTGAGATCCTTTCTTAGCGGGTTTCCATGATCCAAATGCTAACTTCCCTCCGAGTTTAATCAAAATCCGTTCAGCGGTTCCGGAGGTTCGTGGTGAGTGAGTAGATCGTTTTTGGATTTTATATATATTAAGATTACTGTCGTAAGAAGAGCATTTTATAGTTTCATGTAACATTAGGTAATAGTTGTTCCATACAATTTCAAAATTAAGTACTTTAAGCGATAAACCCGTTTGAAGACGCTAGTTAAATTAGTATGTGATATATACCTACTATCGTTTTATATACAAATAAAAGTTGTAAGTAAAAAAGTGAATACGTAACTAACTGGTCAAAGTGGAGGCGTGAAAGTGAACGCTGTCATCCACCTCAGTTCCCAGGTTTAATTACTCAATTAACTGCCAATTTTCCAAACAGAATTGATGAATCTCAGCTCATCCCCTCGGGCCTTCAGTGAAAGGCGTTTTCTGAACCTATTTTAAACAGCAATAGCACACAATATTTTACAGTTTTAGTAGATCCACGAAAAGAACTGTTGCCGCCACGATGATCTGTAAATTAAAGATCGCGACACAAAAGAAGCTATGTTAATTTTCTTTTGTTAATCCCTCTGGTCTAAGGGAGGTAAGGTAGATTGCCAACATCGTTCACCATAGCATTTGTACATTTTGTACTTAAATTGTAGTATATTTGTACACTCGTAATAAAATATATGTGCGTGGTGATATTCACTTGTACTGTATATGTACCAACACCTATTTGATCTATAATACATATAATAAATGGTTCCAAAGAATTGGCACAAACTTTCCCTCATTTTAACACTAAAAAATCAAAACTTTCATAATCGTTAGAGCCGTTTTGGAGAAAATTCCATTTTTTATGTGTTTTGTTCACAATAAAAAAAAACTAAAATTTCAATACAGTTTTAAAAATGGTCTGGAGATATTGGCTAAATACACCTACATCCAAATTTCATAAAAATTGATTAATCAGTTTGGTCTCTAGCGAACTGCACATACACACAGACACCAAAAAAATTTTTAATTCACTTTTTTGGGTTCAGGGGACCCTAAAATGAATTTTTAGACTAACTTGTAAAAAATTTTGTTTTTTGAAGATCACAAATACCGTACTTTCTCTATGCTAACGCATATGGGAGAAAGTAAAAAGGGGAATGCATATACTGTGTCTGTGTGTTTATAAACACCAGATTTTAAATGAAATAACTGAAATTAAAACCTTTGAAATAGGCTAAGTAACTATATATATAAAACATAGTGAAAATAAAGTGCAGTAAGTGATCTACTGCAAATAACTTCAAATGATCTCCATAACACTTTATTGATTTATTACATAATTTTACTTATTACAGTTTAACCACTAATAAAAGTGAAATACCGATGTTGAAGGCCGTGCAGTCACGAGCACAGCGAGTGATGGGGATTGGCACACGAAGCGTGCAGGGGTTTTCTCAAGTAAAACTAGCTTATACATCTTTCTTTACTTTTTATTTTATTTAAAAATTCGATTAAAATTAACTTGTAAAATATAATTTTTTTAACTTGTCAGAATTTGACATGTTGTGCACCGCCATTATCAAACCATCACTGTACAGATGTAATGAGATCTGTACACGCCCTGTCACGTTTGAACCATTTAACACAGCACAATATTTAACAGAGCAAAACTCTGATGATGTGGCTAAGACGACAGTTTCGTGCTGACAGTAAGTGCATTTGAAACTATCTTATTTATTCTTAAGACACCGATCGTCAAGATTTAGGCGAACACGGATTTCAAATGAGTGTGTAAGAACGAGTGTAGTCATTGTTACTATCTGAGTTCAACTTAACTCAGAAAGTACTATTTATTAATAGCCCAATAGCCAGGACAACTATGGGACCTACAACTTTACGCGGAATCCGAACCACGTAGTGTTCGTCTGATTATCAGCTAACTTATAAGTCTGACACTCAGTTCTCTTCCCTACACAAAATCTGAAAATTGACTACCATCCAACATTGACACCCCAGACTTCTCTAGTAGTGTCCACGTCGATGGCAACCATTGAGCGGAGGCTGTGTCAGTATTATAAGAACCGAGCATAGAACCTATCGCCTACAATCTCCCAAACACGTTGTCCCCAAGTACAGTAGCTGGTTACGCCACTGCGCCACCAGTGCCGACTGTTTCGTTTGATAGGAAGAGTGGTTTTGTTGTATATTTACTCGTTACATGTAAACATAATATGTAATGTATTCAAACAATGTTGACTGGCCACTGGATTACGGTGAATACTCAAACCGGCCAGCCTCAACTGAGATGCATTAAATATTCACTGCCACTTGCTCAAGTATCGAGGGAAACTACAAGCTGTACCTCAATTAAGACTTATACAAGGCTAGAAAGCCATTTCAACAGCAAGAGATAGTAATGACTTAGTGTCCTAATGATTTTATTTACAAATAGTCACCCGTTTAAACATTGGGCTATTAATTAATGACACTTTCTACGGAATAGTCGGCCTTAGTTTTTATCAATAACTTCATCCGCTCATTTACACGCATTCGAAATCCATATTCATCCATGACGTTCGGTATCTTAAGAATAAATAAAACCACTTCCCGATTGTTTAGCAAAAAACAAATTTCCGCGCGATGAAATAAACTGCTTTAATAATATAACTCAATTTTAATACTTTTAACAGTAAGCCTAATTTGTATTTTATTTATTTAGCCTATTATTATTATTTAATTATATATTTTTTCGTGCGAGTTGAAAGTGTATAATATAACATCCAAACGACCCCCGAAATGGTTACTATTGATTGAGAAGTCGTGATTGATGTCCAAATCCTTACTTTTTGCACCGCAGCAACCTGCTAAGTGGGTAAGTCAGGACCTTCAACTTTAATATAAGGAAGCTAACAGTTTAGTTACTAGGCGTGAATCGCCAAAGCACATTTCTGATTTCATATCCCTTCATAGGCTAATCGCAACTCCATCCATACATAATTCGCTTGATTCTGTAATTCTTCGATTACTATAATCTATATTTATAAAAGAGGATGTTTGTATATATATTTATAAAAGAGGATGTTTGTATATATGTATATATATATATATGTTTGAAGTTTATGCGCTGCCAAACCATCCAACCGATCGCCATGAAACTTTAGGATGTTGTCCTGTATACTCCCGAGATGGTTTCTGTGAAGTTTGATGCAGATCCGTCCACAGGGTCCCACCCCACGGGCTCCTAAAGATCCCATGTTATTCAAATGGAGAATCTGAATTGTTTTCAAAAAACATATGACTGTGTGGTTTAATGTAGTTTCACATGCCATAAGCAGATTGAAGTTCTCACAACAACAGTACTGTATATGTTTTGATTTATTGTAGTTCTACATTTCACCTTGAGAGTGTAGCACACACTACAAAAAACCTTTACATTTATACACCAAATAAGAAGACAAAAAGTATTGTTTACCCTCTTGCACTCATTTAATAAATAATGGTTTTTTTCTACAATTCTTTTTATTGCTTTATTTTGGTATGTCAATGAAAAATGAAAGGCGTAACAACGTCCGCCGGGTTCAGCTAGTATATATATATATATATATATATATATATATATATATATATATATATATATATATATATATATATATATATATATATATATATATACAAACATCCTCTTTTATAAATATAGATATAAATATCCCACAGTTCGTCAACTTAAGTGGCTTCCTCCTCCATCAAACAGCTGAAGTTGTCAACACAACTTCGTCTTGTGTTCGAAGCGCACTGTGCGACAAATATAGTTTGAGTGTGATCTAGTATATATATATATCTATATTTATAAAAGAGGATGTTTGTATATATATATATATATGTTTGAAGTTTATGCGCTGCCAAACCATCCAACCGATCAACATAAAACTTTAGGATGTTGTCCTGTATACTCCCGAGATGGTTTCTGTGAAGTTTGATGCAGATCCGTCCACGGGGTCCCGCCCCACGGCCTCTTAAGGATCCCATGTTATTCAAATGGAGAACCTGAATTGTTTACAAAAAACATATGACTGTGTGGTTTAATGTATTTTCACATGCCATAAGCAGATTGAAGTTCTCACAATAACAGTACTGTATATGTTTTGATTTATTGTAGTTCTACATTTCACCTTGAGAGTGTAGCACACACTACTTTTACTTGATCAGGTGATCTGTATTTGGTGTTAACCTTTTTTCCTCGGTAATTAAAACATGTAGTGACAAGTGAAAATAAATTATAAATAATTTTGGTATGTCAATGAAAAATGAAAGGCGAGACAACATCCACCAGGTTCAGCTAGTATATATATATATTTGAAGTTTATGCGCTGCCAAACCATCCAACCGATCGCCATGAAACTTTAGCATGTTGTCCTGTATACTCCCGAGATGGTTTCTGTGAAGTTTGATGCAGATCCGTCCACGGGGTCCCGCCCCACGGCCTCTTAAGGATCCCATGTTATTCAAATGGAGAACCTGAATTGTTTACAAAAAACATATGACTGTGTGGTTTAATGTATTTTCACATGCCATAAGCAGATTGAAGTTCTCACAATAACAGTACTGTATATGTTTTGATTTATTGTAGTTCTACATTTCACCTTGAGAGTGTAGCACACACTACTTTTACTTGATCAGGTGATCTGTATTTGGTGTTAACCTTTTTTCCTCGGTAATTAAAACATGTAGTGACAAGTGAAAATAAATTATAAATAATTTTGGTATGTCAATGAAAAATGAAAGGCGAGACAACATCCACCAGGTTCAGCTAGTATATATATATATATATATATATATATATATATATTTGAAGTTTATGCGCTGCCAAACCATCCAACCGATCGCCATGAAACTTTAGCATGTTGTCCTGTATACTCCCGAGATGGTTTCTGTGAAGTTTGATGCAGATCCGTCCACAGGGTCCCGCCCCACGGGCTCCTAAATATCCCATGTTATTCAAATGGAGAATCTAAATTGTTTACAAAAAACATATGACTGTGTGGTTTAATGTAGTTTCACATGCCATAAGCAGATTGAAGTCCTCACAACAACAGTACTGTATATGTTTTGATTTATTGTAGTTCTACAATTCACCTTGAGAGTGTAGCACACACTACTTTTACTTGATCAGGTGATCTGTATTTGGTGTTAACCTTTTTTCCTCGGTAATTAAAACATGTGGTGAAACGTGTAAATAAAAAATAAATAATTATTTGTTTTGCAGTTTACTTTTTATGACATGCCTCCTAAAAAATCTAATATGGGTAGAAAAAGCCAAAATGCTCGAATTCTTTCAGCTATTAGGTTCTAAATCAAACTCAATATTATGACCGGCGAAGCGGGCGGGTACAGCTAGTACACATTAAAAAATGATTTAATCTGCAAACACTACAACAAACATTTGGAAAATGTATGCTTAGCAATTTTTTTCATGATTTGACAGATTAGTGTATTATATTATAATACACAGAAATTTAAAAAAATAAGTTACTATTTTGTCAAAGATAAATTGATGTTGGCAGCACTGTTACCATTATCAGCTGTTAAACACGACTTCTAATACAGCTGTTGATCTGTATTGGAAGTTGCCTTAAACAGCTGATAATGGTAACAGTGCTGCAAACATCATTTACATTTGACAAAATAGTGACATATTTCTTTAAATTTCTGTGTATTATAATTTAATAGTGTCAAATTATGAAAAAAAAGAATAGCTAGGCATACATTTTCCAAATGTTTGTTGTAATGTTTGCAGATTAAATCATTTTTTAAATATGTATTAAAAAAATTATTTCAATGGTATATTGGAAAATGGCCATTTTTCAAAATTTGAAATGTATATTTTTAATTAGCATAATACGTGTTGGTACATATACAAGTGCTTATGTAGCCTATGTTATTATTTTGGACCAACAAGTTATATATAGTCTATAAATATGTTTGATCGGTCTAAAATAGTATTTAGCCGAAGTGTTACACTATATACAACCCAATTCCCAAATTTGTACTCTAAACCAAAAACATACGATTTAACCATTTGATATAAGTATAATTTTTAATTTAAAACAATAAACGCACTATTGTATTTTTAACATATTCCTAATCATCTTTTAGTGTTGAACTGATATGTTTTTGGGAGGACTCGTACCGTATAGCCAATAAACTATAAATATATCTAAATTTCATTGTTTTTGTATATAAATAGATCTAATGTATGTATTTTAGTATGTAACTAGTCTAATTGTCGAATGGCAAAACGTAAAAATAAAATAAATTTATTATTTTCTTACATGTTATTAATATTAAAGTTACAAGTATTTTTCACAAAATATAAACATTTGTCCATTAATATTCTATTAATAAAATTTCCGTTTAGATTTAATGGAACAATGAACAAACATTAACACTTGATTTACGTTTGTAGGATTGTAAAAATATTTAGTTTGTGAATTTAAGGAAATTACAGTGGATATACATACACAAAAAGTATAATAAAAGTTTCCCAGTTCAATTTTTAAACTGAATAATTTAAAATGTGCTTAAACGGAATAAAACATTATAGATAATGAAAATGGTTCATTATACAGTACTGCAAAATGTATATGGGCAGTTTCTGTTCGGTTAAAACAAATTGAACACTTATAAAATATTTATTTCATTAAAACTCGATCGAGGCACTTTCACGGAGACTCATACAAACATAATTCATTCATAAAAATGTTAAATTTATTTATATTGATTTATAATCAAGTGAACGTTGTTTTGATATGAGCTAGTATGTTTATAATTCGCCTGATTCAGTAATTCTAACATACGGGTTCGGAACCACAGTAATATTTCCTGTGAGAAACGACGGCATATCTCCATCTGGCACTTCCTGGTCACATTAAACAGTTGATGTCGACCCAGCCCAGCGTTGCAGGTTTCCTTACCTGCGGAAAAAGAGGCCTTGTGTATTGACCTATTAGTAACTAACCGACTTTTTAGATCACACTTCCTTTCTCAGAGAACAACCCATTCGATTGGCCTGGGAAGTCAACGTGATCTACTGGAAGGGTAAGATTCAATTCTTAAAGTTTAAGAATGCAGGCGACCTAAATTATTACTGTAATTAATTCTAAAACTTGTCAGTTTTTGTAAAAATCTGGGGCGGAGTTGAGGTGCTATCTGCTGCGGGCCTAGCGAGAGTAGTGGCTGGTGGCGCTGTGGCTTGGTGGTGGCGGTAATGAGTGATTGTGCCGAATAAATGTAGTTTTGAATAAATGTTATGAATAACTGTAGTTTGGTTTGAGATAGTCGAAATATTTTTAAGTTCAAATATAATGTTTCACATTTTTTGACTTTATATGTTTTACCTCGTACATTGCAATTTCTATTTTGTATTTCCTTGTAAATTGTTATTTATATTTGAAAATATCTTATTATGTATGATGAGGTTAAGTGGTAGAGAGGGCTTTGCAGCCCTAACTTCGCCTCTTGAATATAAATAAAGACGTTTTTCATTTCATTTCATTTCAAAACGAAGAACGCGATAAAGTAATTTTGGAATATTGCTGCTCAAATTTGTTTTCTTCATCACTGCAGAAACTGATATGGGTGCTTACTACTGGGAGCGGCAATGGGTCATATGAGTTGTGTCACGCCGACAGGTTTCAACTGCCTTAACTTGGATCAGCTGTTAAAAAAGTGAAATAATATTGAATTACACACAAATAAAAATTAATTACTCGGACTACTATTCTAGAATTTCAAAAACAAAATCGTGAAAGCATAATGTTATACTACGATCGCAGGCCTAATAAATTAATTTAACTAAGCCTTCTACATGTAGTAGATTCGTAATGTGAGCGGAGGGCACCTGGTTGATAACAAGGCCACAACTAGTTACGTCATTGCCACGAAGGTCACAACACTACATTGATCGAGGAAATGAAGATCAGCGAGAAGTGATTCAACAAGACGTGTAGGCTTGTTACTTCTCCAACAGTGTCAGTATTGTATATCCACCGTCCACCAAGCTCCCAAAACACTACGTACGACTTTCTACTCTTGCAGGACGTGTGAATCAATCCAACGTCACAGTGCTTAACCGGTTGTGTTTTTACTAACGTTTATGTAACCTAGCAATATATGTACAGTCACATAGCAGCATGAATGACTGACTAAAGTGTAGTAAACAAACAATTCAACGTGTATTAAGAACTTTTCTAATTGAAAACTTCTGATTTGTCTTTTCCAAAACTTCAAACTTAACTTCATTAGTATAAATTTTGTTGCTGGCTGAAACGATTCTACGAACCAATGACTATTTACAGTAATTTAAATCTCTTGATTTAAATCAGTGTTTTGTATCATAACTACTGAAGAAAACAAATTTATATGACAACGGAGTGTGAAAAATATGGAATTGATGGGGTAGGCAGGAAGATATTCCGCCGGGAACATAAGTGGCTAGGTGCTCTAAAACACGATTCACTACTGGAAAGTTACTCACACAACTTGCCATCACAAGTTTTAACTTTTAGTCTTTTACTACTTTTCGATTGCCTAGACAGAATACAATTGTGTCTACGTTCTCAAACTAAATTTCTCACGCCTTATTTTTATTTTCATAACTATGAAAGGTCCTCTGTTCTACAATACGTTGTTTAACATTGTTTTTCATTAACAAGGACGCTTTTAATTTTAAACTAGTGTTAAGAATACAAATGATTAAAATGCAACTTTTTTGTTACAATTATATAGGACCTATGTAACGAAATTAATGACGATATTACTGATGAAATTTGACTATTACAGAATAATAACAGCGATACACGGTAAATGCTACGACGCACTTGCCTGAATAGGGTCAATTAAAGGAGAAATGATGAAGCCCATTGTGAATACTTCGCCAATATCGGAGAATGAGTACAATAAAAAGGCAGTCTCGCCAAGGTAAATGACTGGGCTTTTTTCCTTAGACTACATGTAACTACGCATATTCTTTGCAAGTTAGATTACTTGGCTGTAAATTGTTTGCGACTTTTCTTAGAAAAGTCAGAACTCGGTTGAATGACAGAGCTGGATAACGCGACAAAAACAGGCATAGACGACAAGACAAAACAACACGAGTAAACCTACGTTGAGACGCTAAAGTGGGCACTCACTTCCTTGGGGTTATCCGTAAATCCAATATTTGAGGGGGTGGGGTATCCAATCACAAGACACGCACTCACACGCGCGGACACAGAGCGGTCAGTCACTCTGACCAGGTGACATTATAAACAAAGACGACACAGTGGGCACTACGGTACACTATGTTGTGACTGCGAGAACAGTGTTGAGGACAGTGGAGGTGCGCGCGCAGCCAGAGTGGAGGGGCCGACAGCCACGGCCTCTCTCTCTCTCTGGTAAATAATGACATTCAACACACCAGCATACGGACTCTTCCGGCTGCTCGTTACCTACTGCAGTACTGACACATAACTCAGCGCATGAATAAACCAACTTTGTAACATTATCAGACCTACGAACTACGTTTTGCAGCTTCTCATCTAAAGTCAAACGATTTCTTTTTGCTGTTTAGTAAAATGAAAACGCAAATAAACCGACAAAATACACGAAATATCCTTGGAGTACGAAAGAACAGATTTCATTTAATAATTACAATTGGCATTTATTAATTACGAAACGAATCAGAAAATCGGGAAAGAACACTGATATATTAATATTGCATTTAACAATTACAGTATTCCTAAAAATGTGAACTTTTAGAAAAAGCTACTAAAACATCATTTCTTGTGATCTCATAGGTTTATAAAGTTTATTATAGACAAATACAAGTCTATATTTTACTTTAAAGTCTAATAACTTATCAAACTTATGTACAAAAAAAGCATAAACAATTCTACCAAATTCCTAAAGCAGATAAACTTTTTTAAAATTAAATAACTTTTCCAGAGATAATATATAAGAATACTGTAAACATGTATGTAACTATAAAATATTGAAGCAAACTGCTGGTAAGAAGTTCGAAACAGTCATCTTTAAAAGGAAATAATAAGTTGAAGTTAATTAATTATAATAGGCACTTTAAAATTACGAAACTTTTCGAGGTCAGTCGTTCTCGAAATAATCATTCATTTATAATGATATTATGAAATTCAGTGTTTTTTCTTGGGAGACGTAACTTTACAGGCGGTATTAAAGAGAAAACTACAATAACTGACGAAACACAGAGATAATCAATCGGAATGGCAGTATTGTAACTTTCTCAACGTGATAGTGCCCCTTGAAGTCGCGAGAAGACCACGTGTAAAAGATCGCCTGCTAGGTATTCTCGGCGTGAGCAAGATAGTGAAACTCGCTCATGTGTGATGGACTGTCGTAAGTTGCGCACGAACAATTGTGAACAATCGCCTGCTAGGTATTCTTGACGTGAGCAAGCTAGTGAAACTCGCTCATGTGTGATGAACTGTCGTAAGTTGCGCACGAACAATTGTGAACAATCGCCTGCTAGGTATTCTTGACGTGAGCAAGCTAGTGAAACTCGCTCATGTGTGATGGACTGTCGTAAGTCGTAAACAGACCACGTGTGAACAAACGCCTGCTAGGTATTCTCGGCGTGAGCAAGCTAGTGAAACTCTCTCATGTGTGATGGACTGTCATAAGTCATAAACAGACCACGTGTGATCAAACGCCTGCTAGGTATTCTCGGCGTGAGCAAGCTAGTGAAACTCGCTCATGTGTGATGGACTGTCGTAAGTCGTAAACAGACCACGTGTGAACAAACGCCTGCTAGGTATTCTCGGCGTGAGAAAGCTAGTGAAACTCGCTCATGTGTGATGGACTGTCATAAGTCGTAAACAGACCACGTGTGAACAAACGCCTGCTAGGTATTCTCGGCGTGAGCAAGCTAGTGAAACTCGCTCATGTGTGATGGACTGTCATAAGTCGTAAACAGACCACGTGTGAACAAACGCCTGCTAGGTATTCTCGGCGTGAGCAAGCTAGTGAAACTCGCTCATGTGTGATGGACTGTCGTAAGTCGTAAACAGACCACGTGTGAACAAACGCCTGCTAGGTATTCTAGGCGTGAGCAAGCTAGTGAAACTCTCTCATGTGTGATGGACTGTCATAAGTCGTAAACAGATCACGTGTGAACAAACGCCTACTAGGTATTCTCGGCGTGAGCAAGCTAGTGAAACTCGCTCATGTGTAATGGACTGTCGTAAGTCGTAAACAGACCACGTATGAACAAATACCTTCTATATTATTCTCAGGGTGAGCAAGCCAGTGAAACTTGCTCTTGTGTACGCTACCAAAGTGTAATAGAGCGGACGTTCACGATGCCAATCGTTGGTTTATTTTTATCGAAATTATTTAGCGGCCTATACAGTCCCCTAAGAAAGAATGCATTATACAGTATTATATGTACACGTGAGCTATCGCTGAAGCTATAAAAATGTTCTTCGAAATTTGGTGAAACTGAATTCAAAATACCTCTAAAGTTTGGGCTAAATTGTCAGAACCACATCCTCAATATTCATTACACATATTTTTGTTATATCCTTACAATCATAGGCCTAGCCTATTGGAAGAGTTTGTTGTTGAGTATGACAAGCGGAAGCAAACCTCGTGCATATCGATCGGGCAACGCCATCTCGGACTGCACGGCGTTATATAAAAAACACCGCACGAAATATAACAAAAACGTTATCTACATTTAAAATGTTATGACCTATAAGGGAACCGTAGGTAAACGTAGAGCAGCTAACTACGTAAAGAACTCCTTTAAAAGAAATTAGAATCTAGAATGTAAATAGGGGACTATTTCAAAAACTTTAAAAGCTAGTTGATAATATGTTAATGTTGGTAACACATACATGCAGTAGCTACAAAACTCGACTAATGCAATACAGTACATAAAGTATCAAGTGTTTGTGAAAATTGACATGTGCCAAATGAACAGGAGATTCAGGTGTAGAAATATCAGTTAACAGGATAGGCCTGTGATTGGGTGGCGACCTGACGATCGGGGATGGGGAGACTCGGCCGTGCAGTCCGAGACGGCGTTGCCTGATCGATATGCACGAGGTATTCTTACGCTTGTCACACTAAATACTAAACTCTTCCAATAGGCTAGGCCTATGATTGTAAGAACGACCTATCGACGATGGAGACGGGGGGACTCGGCCGTGCAGTCCGAGACGGCGTTGCCTGATCGATATGCACGAGGTATTCTTACGCTTGTCACACTAAATACTAAACTCTTCCAATAGGCTAGGCCTATGATTGTAAGGACGACCTATCGACGACGGAGATGGGGAGACTCGGCCGTGCAGTCCGAGATGGCGTTGCCTGATCGATATGCACGAGGTATTCTTACGCTTGTCACACTAAATACTAAACTCTTCCAATAGGCTAGGCCTATGATTGGAAGGACGACCTATCGACGATGGAGACGGGGGGACTCGGCCGTGCAGTCCGAGATGGTGTTGCCTGATCGATATGCACGAGGTATTCTTACGCTTGTCACACTAAATACTAAACTCTTCCAATAGGCTAGGCCTATGATTGTAAGGACGACCTATCGACGACGGAGATGGGGAGACTCGGCCGTGCAATCCGAGATGGCGTTGCCCGATCGATATGCACGAGGTTTGCTTCCGCTTGTCATACTCAACACTAAACTCTTCCAATAGGCTAGGCCTATGATTGTAAGGGCGACCTATCGACGATCGGAGATGGGGAGACGGCCGTGCAGTCTGAGATGGCGTTGCCCGATCGATATGCACGAGGTTTGCTTCCGCTTGTCATACTCAACACTAAACTCTTCCAATAGGCTAGGCCTATGATTGTAAGGACGACCTATCGACGACGGAGATGGGGAGACTCGGCCGTGCAATCCGAGATGGCGTTGCCCGATCGATATGCACGAGGTTTGCTTCCGCTTGTCATACTCAACACTAAACTCTTCCAATAGGCTAGGCCTATGATGTAAGGGCGACCTATCGACGATCGGAGATGGGGAGACGGCCGTGTAGTCCGAGATGGCGTTGCCCGATCGATATGCACGAGGTTTGCTTCCGCTTGTCATACTCAACACTAAACTCTTCCAATAGGCTAGGCCTATGATTGTAAGGACGACCTATCGACGATCGGAGATGGGGAGACGGCCGTGCAGTCCGAGATGGCGTTGCCCGATCGATATGCACGAGGTTTGCTTCCGCTTGTCATACTCAACAACAAACTCTTCCAGTGATTAAGATTTTATCTGCTGAGCTCTTGACTAGCTAGCTCACACGACTAATTAAGAAACAACTACCGTACCGTAGTTTTAAACTGGCTAAACTCTAACATAAATCTAATGTAAACATTTCTCATCACATGGTATTAAAATTAAAAACCTCAAGTACTTGCAAATTAGGGAAAATACGTAATGAACGAAATTCAGAAATAGCTCTTGAGATGACTTCCGTAGAATATGTTGTGGACATGTGTTGAGGATATAAATTTGACTTCTTTTTAAACAGAAGACTTTAATGTTGTCTTTAATTTCTTTCCAATAAAGTACGACTAAAGAGTTCAGAACGGACCTCCCTCGGACTGTTACAATTTGGATTTTGAAAACTTTATTAAAATGTGATGAATATCCTCACATTATTATTCCAAATCTAAATAAACAATGTATATACGCAAAATAATTTCAGTTCACACTTTCATTAACCACTGTGTTTTGTTCTTCTGTTAGAATAAATTCCTGGTTAACTTCTGAAGCTTTAATAAACTTAAATATTTTATAAGATTGTTAATCAAGAAAAATCGCAAAAAAGCAGTAGCTCTAAATTCAAAGTTAATCTTAATTTATTAGAGTAGATATCACAAATTTTTCATATGTTGAGATTTAACTTGTAAACTTTGCTAATAAATTTGCTAATGGTATCTGTCATAATTTTATCTATTTATCATAGTTTTTAAAATAAATATCTACGTATTTGTATTTTTAAATAATTATCTGCGTACATAAAGCGATTAACACTGAGTTTATAAAGTCAGGATTATCGTTCATGTAAATATTGAAGAGTAAAGACCCAAAAGAGAAACTTGTGTAACTCCATACTTACTTTCTTAACCTACTGAACATTTATTTTTTATTTCAACATATTGGAAGCTTTGGAATAGATATGATCAAACTAATTTTAGTGAGTTATTTGAAAAGGCTATTATGGTTTTGTGAGTAAAATGCCGTTATTTATAAGTCAACGGCTTCAGAATAATCAAAGCTTCTAAAGCAAATTATTTGTCCACCTTCAACTTTTTGGACACGTTTTACTGTTGCACTTCCTTTTCATCTGAGCCCTAATTCTCGTTTAGTAAATAAGTAGTTAAACTAAAAGGTGTCATTGTGTAAAGATTAATAAGTCAAATACTTTAGAAATATTCTGGACTGAGTCGAGTATTAATAAAATTGTTAGTACCTCACCAACTTCAGAATGAACAATATCGTTGACTACTGAAACAAGTGACTGTCCCTAAAATTAACAGATTGCCAATGAATTTTATTTAAATAATTCATCATAATTAATTTAATTTTTATTTACAATCACTCTTATGTTCATATATGTAAGCATTTGACGTTTTTAAACTGACAATAAAGATTTGTGGAAAAGCATATGATTGAGGTGTGTATTATTCCATTATTTGTGCAAGGACGGGTAAAACGATTTTACGTTTTAAAGTTCAGAGTACTTAACATAATTTTTAATAATTATTGTTGTACCAACTCTAATACTTTAAATCTGCTAAGCAGAGATATTATATCATTCATGTATAGGTGTTCAATGTTCAATGTGTGAGGTGCTGTACATTAGACGCTAATATCTTTTTCAAAGAGGTGGCAATGTACAAATTGTACATTTGCATTGACCCACCCACCCACCGATACACGTACATTGGTATTGACCCACCCGCCCACCCATACACGTACAGTGGTATTGAGCCACCCACCCACCCACCTATACAGGTACTGTGGTATTGACACACCCGCCCACCCATACACGTACAGTGGTCTTACGCCGATCGTCAAGATATGGGTGAATATGTGTGATGAGTGTAAATGAATGAATGCAGTCATTATTACTAAGGTCCGACTGTTCCTCAGAAAGAACTACCGGTACTGTATTTGTTATTAGCCCAATATCCAGGTCAATTAAGGAATCTACAGCTTAATGTGGAATCCGAACAACGTGATGTTGGTCTGATTTTCAGCTAACTGACAAGACTGACACTCGATTCTCTTTTAAGGACATCTGAGATCCTTGACTAACATCCAACATGGACACCCCAAACATCTCCAGTATAATCCAAGTCGATGGCAACCATTGAGCGGAAACCGTGTCGGTATTATGAGTACTGAGCATACAACCTATCGCCTAAAATCTTCACAACACTTTTCCCCAAGTAGCTGGGTTTAATTTATAATGCTGACTGAATCCTGCGTGGGATTTTAACAAATTCTATAATATTAGTGTTCACCCAGTGTTCACTGTCGTAGAAAACTTATACATTATAAAATAATGACATAAATTAATACATCGTTTTTTTGTATTTCGACCTTGTATGTTCAAAACAAAGATTGTAAACAATCTAAAGCTATTATGTTGTCTAGCTTTATATCTAATATTTGAACGACGGAATTTGCTTTCAAGCAAAACAAATTTCACATGAAATAATAGGCAGCCCAAAATTCCGGGATGCGACGAGAATGGACAGGTAATTGTAGTCTTGTTGTCATGCCACGTGACGTCATTGTTGACGACTGTGCATGACGTCGATGGAGTGACCTCATCTTGACAATTCCGATAGCTGATGAGCGTGTAGAAAGGAGAGGGGGGTTGTCAGGTTATCGAAGAGAGAGCACACTGTGATGTAGTAAACTATATTGTTAGTACGAACACAAACTTGTCTTGCCATAAACTTCCTGGGATATTATAAACTGTCAGTTTACAAAACGGATATCCTTAATTTATTTTAATAATTTTTAAGTTTATGTTACACAGACCATTGTGAAACACGGGACCTATTACAGTAAGATAATGTGAAAATAATGTGTGCAACAATAGTCCACATCAATCTAAAACGAACTAGTTACTAGTTACATAAGTATTTAAATAATTTGACGATACATATGAGAAAAGTATCATCAGTTCAAGAGTATTGTCACAATATTATGACCGTGTTCTCTGGATTGAGGCCTACTCTCTGCTCTTATCGTTGCTTTACATGTTTACAGTACTTGGATTAAAGAATGTCGCGTATGATGAACGGTAGATAGTGGATTCGCGATCTGAGCCACGTAATAGGGGGTTCTCAGGGGGGATTGGACGTTTGAAAAGATCGCAAGGACAAAGAAATTGTGAACAAAGGCAAGGAAACTTACCGAGAGCGATCTCCGAGCAGAATGAGGCGAAAGCTGTGAGTGTGTCGACCCCTGAGTGGAGCATAGCCGCCATCACCCTACATCACTTCACTATCACCAGAGATAACACTGATACGGTGACCGGCACCTGGCCAGAGGGGAGGGCAGGTCGTGGGAACGGAAAGCGAGTTGGGGTAGACCGCTCACTTATCCGACCGGTAATTACAGACCTGTTTCTCTTCTGGTGAAATACCAAAACACACAGTAAATAGATCACTCGAATCTACGTTTAGTAATATTTATTCACTGCACATAACTAAATTCCACAGGGAAAAAACGAACTTGCAATAATTTAGATCGTTAAAGGGGTCTATTCTTTCAAGCTTCAATGGTGTTTTATAAAAAATAAACAAATTTTTTAAACACAAAACTGACAATAGGCCACATCTATAAATAAACACACTTCTCGACTATACTGGCTACACAATAGGCCACAAGGCAGCGCACGATTCATCACAAAACACAAACACGGCGCAGCGGCAACACTCAACTGCTCAGTACGCACGCTCGACAGGGAGTGCGGCGTGCGGCGCGTCTGTCTACGTGACTGGCGCGAGGGTTCCTGCCGCCAAAAGGAGGGGAGAACTGCGCGCTGCTACCCTCCGACACCGACTCCACTGCAAGTAGTCATCGCACAATTACAGCTCGCTAAATAATTTTCACGTTTTCATTGGATTTAAACCTTAACAGGCACTGAGGGTATATATTACCCCACAATATAGTTCTAAAACTGCTCCACATTGGTTGGGAACATTTTGCCCCTCAGGCTAGCAAACCAAATTCGTCACTGGTCTTCAGGTTAGTGACTGACATAGACTTATATGTCCACCGGGGTACTAAATGGCCTTGCGTGCCCTTATCCGCTACTGATTGTACCATTCAAATGCATTTTCTTGCTTTCCTAACAAAACGTGTATATTTACGTTTTTTCTGTTACATGATTACGTATAACTATTATTGTTATTTAATTTTCTTGTTCCCAATATCGCACAATTTGGAGAGACAATATTACAGACTTTAAAGCTAATTTATTATACAATTTACAGGATGTTTAAATAAACCAGTGAATTGTTAGGATATATGTTGTTATATTTTGAATAAAAACTATAACTATCTAATTTCATCCGTTTAGAATAAATATCACCGTTTTTCGATAGATATTTTCTTAGTGAAGTACAATATACCCCGAGTGCCTTGAGTTCAGTGTGCCGCTTGGGATTAATATACATTTAGGCCAGGTTTTTTTTATAATATCCTGAACAATCAAATTTAGTAAGTCTTGAATTAGTAAGTAAGATTTGTTTTCACGGTTACAATAAAATGGTTACTTATTTCAAGAAACCCCCATTTCTGATTGCAATCACTAGTGTGTACTGACTGAGAAATCTTCTCCCTATACGTTCGTGGAATCCAATATTAACTGAATTTTACTATCAGGCTAATTATCCCTCTGTTTCCCTCTGATAATGCAATCTGAATACATAATTTCAAATTTGAATACATAAATTTGAAGTTATAAATCTTCAAGGACTCAATTTTTGTTCGATTACAAAAAAAGCAATTAAAACCATTTTTAAGAAACCAAATAGTTTTCATTGTACAAATATTTTAAATCGAATAAAATATATATACATACTTTTACACTATAATGTTAAAAAAAAAACTGTTTAATCACTTAACTGCAACGCTGTGTAATTTTCGTAGCAGAAATATTTTGCCAATTCCAAAACAAAAAACAATTTTTTTCACCGAACATCTGTTATACAAAGGTTTCATATTCTACGACGCACTGCTTAGGGCTGGTATCGGTTGCAGGTCTTTTGTTAATGCCTTGATAGATATGCATTACTTACTACAGCGTTAAGGATTATCTCTCATGCTAAACTGACATATTTAGTAAGTAGTTAATTATATGTTTTAACTAAAGTAATCAGTAATTAATTACGCAATTGAATTACTTACTATCTATACCATTTTGTATACTAAATAAAAATAACTTATGACGCTATTATGCAGTTGTTTTTTTTTTTTTTTAATGAAGTTTTGATTTGATCAAAGTTAAAATAAATTTACAGAAATGAAGAATGTTATTTCCAAAATGTTACAATTAAACGTTGTCTTAGTTTAACATAACAGGCCCATGTCTAGTATGCATTAGCCACCGTCGTGAGCACTAAAACGTAATGCCGGAGAAAAGCACGCTCGATAAAGGAACAAATGCTCCACGTTGGCGTGAAACCCGTTAAAACATTACTAGTTTAACGGTCTTCCTAACACCAAGATAACTGGCTCAATTTTACTGCCAACTTACAGTAAATACACCACTCCTTATTGTTTCTCTAATGGATATTATTATTTGAGTACATGTAAAAGGTTGCGAGATATTTACAAAAGTGAAGTCTTAGAACTATGTTTTTAAACGTCTGAGGCACATATTTAATAAATGGTTCAATGTAATTGGCACAACATTTCCCCCATATTAAACAATAAAACGCTTTGAAACACTAAAAAATCAAAACTTTGAAAATTACCAGTTTGACTACCAAATCTTTTTTGCTAAAACTAAAAAACTAGTCAAGTTAGAGACATGGGGTTTTTAGTAAAATATATTTTACTAAATTCACAACTTTCCCGAAATTTTAATCAATAACGTTAGAGCAGTTTTTGTGAAAATTCCATTTTTGTATGTTTTTTGTCCATAAAAAAATACAATTTCAAAAAAGTACAAAAATGGTCGGGAGATATTGGCTAAATTTCAGTACTTACCAAATTTCATACAAATCTATCCATCCGTTTGGTCTCCAACGAATTGCACATTTACACAACATTTTTCCAAAACCCCTTTTTGGGTTCAGGGAACCCTATAATACATTTTTAAACCAACTTGTAGACAACATTTTTTACGATCACAATACTTTCACTAAGTTAACGCATATGGGAGAAAGTAAAAAGCGCTTTAAGAGTCTGCAGAGGCCGTCTGCTATGTTGGTTTTCATCCCATTGAACAATTTTATTTGCGAATCCAAATGGTTTCATTATTTGTTGACCAAAAGTTGTGTATAAGGTGTCATTTTAAACGTTATCATATGGGATTGATTTTGATATATTGAATACATAACTCTAGTTTTGGAAAGTAGGTGAAAATAAAAACTGCAAATTAAATACTTTTAAATTTTTCTATACAACTAATTACCAATTCTCAAAGTAATTCCAACGCGTAATTTTATTCTTGATCAAATGTAATTTGTTTGGAAAAAAATCCGTTTAAAATAACTGTTTAGTTTGGATACGCGTGATCGTATGTCCGGTTCGAAAATAACATTGTTCTTATGGAATTAAAATCAAAATATCCGACAGCCTCGCAGATTCTCAAGGTAAGAAACAGTTTCTGATATTCTTCACTATCAATTTTAGTACAGCTTCTGGAACATTTTGAGATACGACCAATATTTTATGCTGGCTATAAGACTTCACGAAGAGTTACAAGAAAGCCAATAAATGTGTTTGAGAGATTGTAGGCGATACGTTCCATTCTCGGTCCTCTTAATACCGACACGGCGTCCGCTCAACGGTTTCCATCGACGTGGAACTACTAGAGAAGTTTAGGGTGTCCATGTTGGATGTAGTCAATGTTTAGATGTTGTGTAAGGAAGAGAACTGAATGTCAGACTTGTCACATCAGACCAACTCTACGTGGTTCGGATTCCACGTAAAGCTATAGGTCCCATAGTTGCCCTGGCTATTGGGCTATTTGTATAATAATAATAACGTATAATTTGTATAAATAGTCCTTTCTGAGCTAAGTCGAACTCAGATAGTAACAATTACTACACTCGTTCATCTTCACTCATTCGAAATCCACATTCGCCCAAATATTGACGATAGGCGTCTTAAAAATAAATAAATAAAAATAATACAACTACTAGCTATATTATTTGAAAATGTTGACATCAGATTTTCAACTAGTGAGAAACACAGTAATAAACAACAATTGGCAAGAACGGTCGAAATTAGCCTTTACATGAAAAAAAAAACTAAAAAAAAGAAACACACACACACATATAAATATATATAATAAAAAATATAAATAAATAAATACAGGAAAACTGTAGCAGTGTGATCACTTCCACGGTCGAGGGAGGGGGGGACGATTACACGGTTGGCCACGCAAAGCGAGACCTGGCTGTGGCAGATGTTACTCTGTGAATCCGATTTCCTCTGTCCTCCAAGCCAAAACTACAGTTTCTCACACTTGGCAAACTTTTATAGCGAGAATAGGTTTCAGTAAAGAAATTGAAATGTAGGCTTGCTGCAACCTTTTAATTACGAAATCGTGTACGAATTGCGTTTTACGTGTGTTCATAACTTGCGATGACACAACAAAGACATTTGGTGTAAGACGACAACCCAAACAACCCCTGACGGGGTACCCGTAAGTTACAAGCCAAGCCAGACTACTTCATTTGGATATATACATTAAATATATCTCAGGAGCGATTTTATTAATTTCGTACATTTTATCATATTGAAAACTATCAAAGATGTTCTTTCACTCAACGTCTAAAATTCCAAAAAACTACTGTTCTGAGCTGCAAAGGCACATAAGGACAATGTGTAAAGCACTAGAGACAAGAAAGTTAATTGTAACGATAAAAGATAATCAATCAACCTACTTGAAATATATCGTAAAAATATCTTGTTCTGTTAAAACTTAAATTGCAACAGTCAAAAGAGAAAATATCATGTTTAAATGACTTCAAAAATCATTTTATAGTAATATGTCACTACTGACAATCGATAACTGGTTATCATTCTAAAAATGAATTCAAAAAGTAAAACACTCCGCTGAACACGATTTATACGAGCAAAGTTTGACAAGAAAATTGTTGAACACCATAGTGACTGAGTGAGTCTAACAAGGGTGGGTGGGGGTGGGTACACCCTCAGGAGTGTGTTGTCGTCATGGCAACCCCGCCGTATGTATAATCAGCTCACTGGGTCATTCATTCATCTCCGCTGCGGCCAACACCTTCATCTACGAATAATAATAAACACGGCAACTGAGATACAGTTACTACCGCATTTTAGCAGCAATTCTGGGGTTACCCTCAATTTTACACCCAAACCTATCATAGCAGTGCTTTAATACGAACTCACGAGGACAACACGATACAGGTGTAAAATACAGGTCTTAAATACGAACCCCTCCAGCACGCAACGCGTACTGAATGCAATACAAGGGTTTAATACGAAACCCTCCAGCACGCAACATGTGTGTAACACAGTATTGTATGAAATACATGTGCTAAATACGAACACCTCAAACACGCATCACGTGTGTAATACAGTATTGTATGAAATAAATGTGTTAAATACGAACCCCTCCAGCACGCAACACATGTGTAACACAGTATTGTATGAAATAGATGTGTTAAATATGAACCCCTGCAACAGGCAAGACGTGTGTAATACAGTATTGTATGACATAAATGTGTTAAATACGAACCCCTCCAGCACGCAACGCGTGTAACGCAGTATTGTATGAAATACACGTGTTAAATACGAACCCCTCCAGCACGCAAGATCTGTGTAACGCAGTATTGTATGAAATAAATGTGTTAAATACGAACCCCTCCAGCACGCAAGATCTGTGTAACGCAGTATTGTATGAAATAAATGTGTTAAATACGAACCCCTCCAGCACGCAAGATCTGTGTAACGCAGTATTGTATGAAATAAATGTGTTAAATACGAACCCCTCCAGCACGCAAGATCTGTGTAACGCAGTATTGTATGAAATAAATGTGTTAAATACGAACCCCTCCAGCACGCAAGATCTGTGTAACGCAGTATTGTATGAAATAAATGTGTTAAATACGAACCCCTCCAGCACGCAAGATCTGTGTAACGCAGTATTGTATGAAATAAATGTGTTAAATATGAACCCCTCCAGCAGGCAACGCGTGTGTAACGCAGTATTGTATGAAATAAATGTGTTAAATACGAACCCCTCCAGCACGCAAGATCTGTGTAACGCAGTATTGTATGAAATAAATGTGTTAAATACGAATCCCTCCAGCACGCAAGATCTGTGTAACGCAGTATTGTATGAAATAAATGTGTTAAATACGAACCCCTCCAGCACGCAAGATCTGTGTAACGCAGTATTGTATGAAATATATGTGTTAAATACGAACCTCTCCATCACACTGCAAGTATGAAGTTCATGGATTTATAACCAAAATCTGTATGAATCTTTTCATATTTTTGATACGACATATTATGATCAATACAGTTTTCCAGAATCTTGACTTAAATGAAAGAACACAAAATTCATCAATACATTTAAAAACATTCATTAACACTGAGTATGTTCAAATTTTAAATCTAAAACGTATCGAGTTATGAGGAAATTAACAACGTTCAGTATGGAGACAAATGACATTATTAGTCAAAGAGATTATTGTAGGACCACATACATTGCTATGAATAAACAGTTTGAGAATGAAAACTACTTTGCCAGCGCCGCTGAGTAGCATATTGAGAGTAACGCCACTGCACGCACTACTACTTGGACGCAGTACACATATTGATACGCAGTACTTGGACCCACTCTCACAACGTATCAACAGGTGAGGTAGCGACATAATTATGCAGGCTAGCAGCTGGGAAAACACCTGACATCCCTTAGACCATCTGTCAGCGACCTTCGACAGGTAGCCTTCGGAGGCACCCACCTAGGGAATTTATTGTACAATATATTATTCACAAAATGAGGGAGGGATAACAAAAATCATCAATCGAGACTCCTTCCGAATATGAAGGATTCTTGTACACGCTGTGCAGGTGACCATTCAGTAAGGAACATCCACAATACGGAATTCATATCATGACATTAGCCAACACATTTTATACTCTAAGCTCTGTCAACGATTGTCGCTGAGCAACAAATTGTATCTTTGTTGTTTAGTGAGGTTTAGGCCGATGGGTACTGTAAACACGCTCTGGCAACGATTGACGGTGACCAACAAATTGTATCTTTGTTGTTTTGTGGGGTTTAGACCGATGGGTATTATAAACACGCTCTGGCAAAGATTGTCGCTGAGCAACAAATTGTATCTTTGTTGTTTAGTGAGGTTTAGGCCAATGCATACTGTAAACACGTTCTGGCAACGATTTTCACTGACCAACAAATTGTATCTTTGTTGTTTTGTGAGGTTTAAGCCGATGGGTACTATAAACACGCTCTGGCAAAGATTGTCGCTGAACAAAAAATTGTATCTTTGTTGTTTGTGAGGTTTAGGCCGATGGGTACTGTAAACACGCTCTGTCACCAATTGTCACTGACCAACAAATTGTATCTTTGTGAGGTTTAGGCCGAAGGGTACTGTGAACACGATCAGTCAACCATTGTCATTAACCAACAAATTGTATCTTTGTTGTTTGTGAGGTTTAGGCCGATGGGTACTGTGAACACGATCAGTCAACCATTGTCATTAACCAACAAATTGTATTTTTGTTGTTTGTGAGGTTTAGGCCGATGGGTACTGTGAACACGATCAGTCAACCATTGTCATTAACCAACAAATTGTATTTTTGTTGTTTGTGAGGTTTAGGCCGATGCGTACTGTAAACACGCTCTGTCACCAATTGTCACTGACCAACAAATTGTATCTTTGTTGCGTACTGTAAACACGCTTTGCCAATCATTGTCACTGACCAATAAATTGTATATTTGTTGTTTGTGAGGTTTAGGCAGATGCGTACTGTAAACACGCTTTGTCAATGATTGTCACTGAGCAACAAATTGTATATTTGTTGTTTGTGAGGTTTAGGCAGATGCGTAGTGTAACCACGCATTGTCAATGATTGTCACTGACCAACAAATTGTATATTTCTTGTTTGTGAGGTTTAGGCAGATGCGTACTGTAAACACGCTCTGTGAACCATTGTCGCTGAGCAACAAATTGTATCTTTGTTGTTTGTGAGGTTTAGGCCGATGCGTACTGTAAACACGCCTTGTCAACCATTGTCACTAACCAACAAATTGTACCTTTGTTGTTTGTGAGGTTTAGGCCAATGCGTACAGTAAACACGTTCTGTCAACGATTTTCACTAACCAACAAATTGTATCTTTGTTGTTTGTGAGGTTTAGGCCGATGCGTACTGTAAACACGCTCTGTCAACGATTGTCACTAACCAACAAATTGTATTTTTGTTGTTTGTGAGGTTTAGGCCGATGCGTACTGTAAACACGCTCTGTCAACGATTGTCACTAACCAACAAATTGTATTTTTGTTGTTTGTGAGGTTTAGGCCGATGCGTACTGTAAACACGCTCTGTCAACGATTGTCACTAACCAACAAATTGTATTTTTGTTGTTTGTGAGGTTTAGGCCGATGCGTACTGTAAACACGCTCTGTCAACGATTGTCACTAACCAACAAATTGTATGTTTGTTGTTTGTGAGGTTTAGGCCGATGCGTACTGTAAACACGCTCTGTCAACCATTGTCATTGACCAACAAATTGTATATTTGTTGTTTGTGAGGTTTAGGCAGATGCGTACTGTAAACACGCTTTGCCAACCATTGTCATTGACCAACAAATTGTATATTTGTTGTTTGTGAGGTTTAGGCAGATGCGTACTGTAAACACGCTCTGTCAACAATTGTCACTGACCAACAAATTGTATCTTTGTGAGGTTTAGGCCGATGCGTACTGCAAACACGCTTTGTCAACCATTGTCACTAACCAACAAATTGTATCTTTGTTGTTTGTGAGGTTTAGGCCGATGCGTACAGTAAACACGCTCTGTCAATGAGTTTCACTAACCAACAAATTGTATCTTTGTTGTTTGTGAGGTTTAGGCCGATGCGTACTGTAAACACGCTTTGTCAACGATTATCACTGACCAACAAATTGCATTTTTGTTGTTTGTGAGGTTTAGGCAGATGCGTACTGTAAACACGCTTTGTAATTCATTGTCACTAACCAACAAATTGTATCTTTGTTGTTTGTGAGGTTTAGGCCGATACGTACTGTAAACACGCTCTGTCAACCATTGTCGCTGAGCAACCAATTCTATTTTTTATTTATGAGTGTTTTATCTATGATAGTCACATACCAACTAACCGAAGGTGAAAATGGTGATTTATGGAATATTGTCTGTTCTAAAACACGTTAATATATATGTCGTTCATAAAGTTTCTGATTAAACAATATATTCTAAAAACATTTAATATAGAAACTAAACAGTAAGGCTATGTATGTCCAGAGAAATTAGCATCTACGAGCTAATATGTTAAAAACCTTTGCACAACTTGAGGTTGTTAAAAGTTTGTCAATAACCATGTTGCAAACGTTTGGAAAACTCAAAAGCAGTATAGGAGACCTACTCATACATAAAAAAGGGAACCAATAATAAACAAATATAATTCGACTAGAAACAGGAAATGGTCAATTCTTATGATATGTAAGTTGTGTTTAGGTGTAATAACTTAGAATATGGTATGTCTGACACTCGAGAATTTAAAAGGGAACGGGTAATGATGACACAATGAAATCTCAAACAGCGAAGGTAGTGCCGATGGAAGTATAGGATGCGGGTATTCGTGGGACACCCGAAGTAATTGGTGATACAATTGAACAGAAATAGGAAGGTCGAGCAAAAAGTCAATCAACTATGTGGCCTTCCCACGGCTGATGGCAGTGAAAGTGTATCAGTGGGTGGCGTCGGTGTGTGTCTCTGGTCATCTCCGACACCGTGAAGGCCGCCACGTGTCTACGATACAGATACGACTGATAGGAGAGTCAAAACTGAAGTCGGATATTTTCCGTTAATTAGCTACCACTATATTTTTGTTACCGTTAATTTACATCCGCTTGTTAAATATTCTATTGCTCTAAAAACTGTTCCCCTATCGTTTTCGGTCCACTGTGGTATTCCTTATCCGCCAGGAATCTGATATCTTTAAGTCTTGCATTATCGCTTTCCAACAACTTACACACGAAGAGCGCATTCAGCTGTAAACAAACATTGGATTAACAGTTTGTAATCAACTTTAGTAGCCACCTAACCTAACCGTAATTGAGATAAAAAAGTAGTGGTAATGAATTAACGGAAAAGGTCCCTGAAGTAAACCCTGGGTTAGGGAGAGTGTATCAGTGGGTGGCGTCGGTGTGTATCTCTGGTCATCTCCGACACCGTGAAGGCCACCACGTGTCCGCGATTGGACTGACAGGACATTCAAAACTGAAGTCAACCCTGGGTCTCAGAGAGTGTATCAGTGGGTGCCGTCGGTGTGTATCTCTGGTCATCTCCGACACCGTGAAGGCCACCACGTGTCCGCGATTGGACTGACAGGACATTCAAAACTGAAGTCAACCCAGGGTCTCAGAGAGTGTATCAGTGGGTGGCGTCGGTGTGTGTCTCTGGTCATCTCCGACAACGTGAAGGCCACCACGTGTCCGCGATTGGACTGACAGGACATTCAAAACTGAAGTCAACCCTGGGTCTCAGAGAGTGTATCAGTGGGTGGCGTCGGTGTATGTCTCTGGTCATCTCCGACAACGTGAAGGCCACCACGTGTCCGCGATTGGACTGACAGGACATTCAAAACTGAAGTCAACCCTGGGTCTCAGAGAGCGTATCAGTGGGTGGCGTCGGTGTGTGTCTGGTCATCTCTGACATCGTAAAGGCCACGGGGGCTACATGTCCGCGATACGTCGGACAGGTGGATCAAACCTGGGTCTGTATCTCACCTCCAAGAAGAAACACTTTTTTATCATCGCCATGCCGTAACAACATTTGATAACCTCCGGAAGATGGAATACTACTAACAATATAATACATCGATAAACTATTAGGCCCTAACAACAACATCATCACCTTATGATTCAGATTAACATAAACTACACGTGGCAGAGAATGTTATCTACCTTACGTCTGTCCATTACTGTTCGATGATTTACATTAAATGCTGTAGACAAAATAACTTGTATTGTGTAATTTAATTCTAAAATTATTACATGATATAGCCTTCAACAGGATTCTTGATCTTGGGGCCGTACCGTAGTATTGTCTGGCCAGCCAGTCGGCGAGGAGGACCCCAACGACAAGACGGTTGGAGCAGCTGTGAAGGGAGCGAGGGACACACCTGCCCGCACCTCGCGCACGTGCCCCGCTCTACATCTGGTTCAACTGCCGCCGTGCGGGTTTACTTCACTCGATTACAGTGCACGACCTGACATGTGAACAAAAGAAATAACATCATTTATCTGGATACCAAACAGTCGGTATCGGCATTAACAAAGCTCGTCTCTGAACAACATTCATGACAGCTTCTGCGGGTCGTAACTATTTCATGCGTCGATACGACGACAACTCCGTAAAAACTTAAACGACCTTTCCTGAATTACTGGAAAATATATATGATAAAAACAATCTTTTACTAGTTACTGGTGTGTTTCATTCAGTTACACCGACGCTGTAATTATATAAATTATTTTACACGAATGCTACACATCTTTGGTCATATTAAAATTGAAAGGAACTTGCTTTCAAAACACGATATAACACGTTATCCTGATACTATACGAGCTTATTTGAAAGGAAACCAAGTCAAATATTACCGTAACCAATCAGCAACTGATTCTCATGTTTACATGTACTTTCTTGGCTCCGGGAAGTCAAATGTGTACAATTGGATACCTTCGGGACTTATAAACACACACTGTATCTTCAATAAAAACATTTCTTTCTTCACTTGCACTTCGACAACCACAACAGTATTTTATACCAAATGATTTTTTTAAGAGCATAACAATCCAAAAGGTAATAAATTAACAAAAACGTTTAAACATTCTATGTAAGGAAGTTTTTTTTAAGGGAGAATATGTTTCAGTTCAAAACAGAAGAAACGTAAATACTTTTAAAATAACTGAGTTGGGATTTTGCTTTTCTAAGATATATTTATCTCCTAAATGTTTCTTATCTTAGAAAAATTAAAGGAAATATGTCAACCCTTCTAGGTTTGTTCTATATCTAAACTTGGATTTAAATGTACTTTTTTTATTATAAGAAATGCTTTACATTGCATTCTGAGTGGGACAAAGTTTGACGTTTAAATGTAATCTTATATAGATGGTTTAAATGTAACCTGACGTTTTGTCCTAAAGTAACCTTATATAGATAACACTACAGGAGGTGGTTTTATCAACACTGGACTTATGATTGTTTATATTATATGTATTTAATCGAAACCCTTTCCTATTGTTTGACAAATAGCGAATGCCTATGCTGCGTAAAACTAAGTTTGCTAAAATAATTATTTATTATTTCATCCATTCTTAAACAACTAAGGTAAAAAACCAAACAAGAACAGAACTGTCAGCCCTAGGTGTACCTTTAGTCTGCAGTCATGGAATTAACAGTAACCAATCCAACTCTGATCTTACATATTCTTGAGTGTACAACTTTTAGTCATTTGAGCAAGGAACACTTTGCAGTTTCCTCCTCTACAAAGTGTACACCTCGTATAACTTATAACAATGTAATTTTTTTAAATAATAACAAAATACTAGTGTAATATTTTTTAACTTTATTTTGGGATTTTTGAGTGATTTGATTTATTTCGTAATGGTACAATAATTACTCGTGTTAAAGTTGTCATACTTTCTAAAAACTACTTAACTTAAAAATAATACATAAAACAGTTTTCTGTTTACACAGTCAACATTCATTCATCCCAAAATTTACACAAACACACACAAATTCTTATGTACACAATTATTAACCGTACCAGAGTTGGCAGCCCGATGAATAATTTTATTCCCAGCGGCTGTCAATGAATTAGTCCATTTAGTAAAACACCTTGGCAACAAAGAATTTCTTTAGTTGAAATTTAAATTTCTTTTGATCCAACAATTTTATAATTTCGGGGAGCTTGTTCAACAACTTGACCCCGTAGGCCCTCAAAAGCAGTTGTTCTGTGTTTGCCCATACAATATGCATATCTACATTAGTCACATGTCGATTGACGTCCCTGCCCTGAGTCAGGTTACACTTGAAACAACAGTATTGGACCACCTCTAACATATACAGGCAAGTCAGAGTCAATATGTCCATCTCCATAAAAGCATCTCTACATGACACTCTGAAACATAATTTTAAGATGATTCTCATACTTTTTTTGAAGTTTGAAAACTCTCTCGAACTTATTTTTAGCAGAGTACAAATGTGCTCTCTTTTATACCCACCACAATTGACCTTTTTGTTGAGTATATTGAGTATATCACATTTTTGAGTATATGAGATTTGCCTGAATAAAAATGAATTTATTTGAAATTGATTGAGGTGGGTCCTTCCTAAAAACCGTCCACAGTCCAAATATCCAATGAAATAATATTTATTTACTAAGATAACTTCTTAATAAATACAATATTGGGCAATGTACAAAATCTTTCTTTGAGAAAATAAACAATGAAGCACTTTATTTATAATTCATTTACTTATTGTCATGAGTAATCCATCGCCATTACATTAGTACCTGATTGAGACAGGTAATCACAATCAATTAATAACTGGGCTGAGCTGGTAGTGACAGGCCACTCTCTAATCAATATCACTCACTCACACATTCACTGGCCTCTGGACAACTGATAGCAGGAGGTCACCAAACCAGAAATACATGTAACTAATTTTAGCATTTCTCATTTTAAAGTCAAACACTCTCACTAAAAATAAAATGTAAAGCATTTCCTCTAACAAAAAATACATTTAAATCCAAGTTTTAATAAAGGACAAACCAAGAAGTTTCTTATTTTGTTTGTTTTTTTAAAGATTTAACTCCATAGATAAACCTTTACTCAGCTATTTTTAAGGTTGGCATTTCTTCTGATTTAACTGGAAAATATTCTCCATTTAATAAATAACTTTGCCATACATAGAATAATTGAAATTGTAAAACTTATTACGTTATTTTTCTAATGTCTATGAACATAAAAACATCTTTGGTATAATTTACTTATGTCAATTGTAATACTACATATAAATTGAACTTATTATTAACACATCCAACAAAATTATTTACCAATTATTGATTGAGTCACTAATCTAAATAAAAGTTGTCCTTACATTATCATATCTATTTTAAAAAAACACGTCACCCAATTAGAAACACACAGAAAAAATCATCAAACATCTACATACTCTGAAAAAAGAAAGTCAAGCTAATAGAAACACAGAATATAAAACTTGAAACAGATTGTATTCTGTGAATGATACACTGAACAGAGAATATCAAGATACTAGAAACACTGAATAGAAAAGATCAAGCTGCTAGGTAGAGTACAAAGTATTAGAAAGGTAAATAAATTGAGGTATCAACACTGGACGCACCAACTTCCATATTCTGGAATGTGCAATGCGGAACCATAAATCTAGCCTAAGTAATTTTCTGGATTGCTACTATCACAATCAGATGGAACATATTCACTTTCAGAATATACAAAGTCCACGATTTTCAAACTATCTGAACATATTGACCGGTGAGATCACGCAATAAAGTTATAAAAAAACATTTACAATAATTTTGTTGGCTTACGGTGAGGACAAGCCTTTTATATAGTCATTGCAGGCCTTCCTGTGCAAATAAAACATACAATTATGTCCATTGGTCATATTTTACAAAAACCTGTTTGTCCTATGGCAAGTACTGAATATTTTCGTCGTAGTGAAAAAATTAACTATAAAAGATTTCCCAAATGCATCAATGTGTCAGTTACGAGAATATACTATGAAATTGAGTGACAAAAGAAGCAAATTTCAGATAATCATATACTATATATTGAAATATCTGAATGGATTATAGAGAAAATGTTATGTCCTCTTGTTGACATTATTATGGCCACGAATCTTCCTTCTGAATGGCATGATTGTTCAATACAGAGTGCACTCTACATTTAATACGTATTTATACTACATGAAAGGGTTGTACAGATAAACCCACAAAACAACAATGTGTTACATTTCTCCACATGTACAAACAGCCGTATCTATATTGCTTTTTTTACTTGGCACTGATCTGGAGTAAATGGAGTAAGCAACCTAAATATATATTGCCTGACTTTAACGCTAGAATCATGTTTTTAATACGACTTTTTTTACATTACCTATATTTTTAATTAATGTTATCTGTCCATATTTTTAAACTGGCACAAATGGGCACCAGAATACGTAAGCTTCTCAAGTTATTTAAAGCAGTTATATCTGCACCTATTTCAAAACTGTAAAAACATGCTCAGTTCAAATATGGTATAATTTTCTATGGTTTAATTCTTACAAAAGCAATTTTTCTAGATCTAATATATTGAAAGTTAGAACTGACTCACTTTACACAGTTTAGTTTTCTTTAGGCGTAAGAATCATCAAATATAACTTTTGTAAAAAACTTAATTATTTTATGATGCTAGCAGTGTATATTGAGAACTACATGAGTGAAATGCCAACAAAGATATTCAAACTTTGTCGAGCGACTACAGTGTCTACTTTTTTAAATCCTTAATAAATGGATGATCACCTAAAGCTTTATTGATCTTTTATTTGGAAGCAGATACAAAACATTGAACATTAAGCAATTTGGTGTTAAAAATGTTCACGGTGATTTTGTTTGTATAGTTATTATTATTCATTTCTAAGACGCCGTTCGTAGAGATATAGGCAAATATGAGGAGTGAATGAGTATGAGTGTAGATGAACAAGTGTAGTCGCTGTTACTATCTGAGTTCGACTTAGCTCAGAAAGGACTATTTATTAATAGCCCAATAGCCAGGGTAACGATGGGACCTACAGCTTGGGACTACGCGGAATCCGAACCACGTAGTTATTGGTCACACTTTGAGTAAAATGATACATAAATATAAAACTGCTTTCATGCAATTTTACATATTGTATTGTTGGAAGACAAATATTTGGAACACAAAACTAGCTATATCATTGGTATTAGAACAATTATTGAAATAAAACTACAGTAGAAACCCTATTTTCCGTCAGGGGTCGGGACTGCGGCCATGACGGATTGGAGAATAGACGGATTATAGAGAATTCACTCAAACACACTTATATCACTGGAAACTTATTGTAAAATTAATTTATTGTAACATTTTTTATTGATCTAATTAATGGCATTGTAATTTATTAATATCAACATATTTTAATTGTATGTTTTTATTTGAGCATTTTCAGAATAATTGTCTTGTAATATCTTATTTAAATATTTATTAACCCACTTTTTATATGTTTAGTTTGTTGTAATGATTAAATAACCTAATAGATTTTGACCGAGCAAAATCTCGTCTGTTTGCAAGTTTAATATATTTATTATTTGTTGTTTGCTTTTCTGTATGCTTTGAAGTGATTCTTGAAAGACTACATTCCTCGATATTTATACACTGTATTATTTTAATGCAACATTGTAATTGGGTTTTAATGCCTGTAATGTATGCATTTTGTCAATAAATGAATTTGAATTAGTGCTTGTGCACGTTAAATTTAAATGCTGTACATATTGATTAACAAAATGAGAATGAAAAGGTTAGAAAAAATACAATTTTCAGAATGTATATACTGTAGGTCACAAATACCCTTTTATTACAGTAGGCCTAGTTTTAATGTAAAACATAATGCTTGTACATTATGTAATAAGCAGAAAAATTAATTATCAAAATTATTAAAATTAAACTGCATTACAGTGTAACATATTAAAGCCTAGTTCCCACAGCGTGTGTTTCACAACACAGGCCCAATGTCGGTACACGGGTAGTGTGTTGCCGTGACTCGCCAGTGTATCATCAGACAGGAAAGCCGTTCCAACAGCCTGTGACCTGTGTAGGCATTGCGGCTTAAAACTTCATCTTCAACAACATGCCTTTGTAGTGCCACCTCTTTCCCCATGTTGTATGAGACCTGTTCAGGCAGCCCCGGACGGCCTGTCCGTACGTCAGGCGTACTCAGGCGAGCTGTTCCAACGACCTGTAACCTTGAGACGGCAGATGAGGCCTTACAGGTGGCAGGCCGTTGGAACTAGGCTTATGTGGGCTAGACAGCTGGAAGGGGAATTGTCGTCTTCTAGACAGATGAGTCATACGGCAACTGTCATATTGTGGCGCGATGTACCCAAACGCTGACGGATAACAGAACCTGGCGGAAAATAGGGTGACGGACAATTGGGTTTCCACTGTACATACATTTTATTTTACATTATATTTTACAGGGTTTTTTCTAATATCTTTAATGATGGCTGATTTTTTAATTGAAGAAAGTAAATTGTTTCTATACAATTTTTAATTAATTTCAAAATATGTAGATTATAAAAATATACTTAAGAAAACTAGAGTAACTCATGTAAAAAAATTGAAATAACATGAAAACTAGTGTAAAATCATATAAGATTGTTCTCCTCTAATATTCCATTAGTTCGGAAAGAATAAAAAATTACATTCTGGCTTAGTACAGTGCTTTTTTACAAATAAAACGTAAACAGATTCCATGTAGCTTAAATGTCCTTAGAGTGGTATATTTTGCTCATATTCACAGTCTTTTATCTTATGGTACCTTATTGTGGGGTCATCAGTCATCTGCAGATAAGCTGTTTAAATTACAAAAGAGAGCTATTAGATTAATTTGTAACCTTTCTTTCCGCAGTAGTTGTAAGTCTAGTTTTATTGAATTGTGTATAATGAGTCTTCCCTCCTTATTTGTATATCAATGTCTAATGTACGCCAAAGAAAATTATGTAACCTTAGAAAAACTTGGTGATACTCATGACTATTGTACTAGATTTAAGAATAACTTAAGTATTTTTAGATGTATTTATACCAAAACACAAAAAACATTTTGTATGTATCATTGAAATTATTTAATTTTCTTCCTATTGATTATAAAATGCTGCCTATTGATAAGTTTAAGTATAAAATTAAGAATTTACTTACTAAAAATTGTCTGTATAATACAGAAGAGTTTTTTGAATTGGGTTTTGAGTAGATAATTCCTTATTTTTAATTAGTTATAATTGTATTGACGCTTGTAATACATTTTGTGAAATGTTCTACAGTAAAAAATATTTATTTATTTATGTATAACTATTTATATACATCACTTAAAACACAGCAAAGTATTTAAAATCATTTTGCAATTAATGCAATAAATATCAGTTTACAACTAAACTACAGTAAAACAAAATACTCAAAAAATGTTCATTGACAGACTAGACAGCCCTTGTTTCAGTTTGTAGTTGAGCAGTAAGAACGTACGTGAGCAGTGGCATAAAGCCACGTGCAGTGGGAGGGGAGGGGAGGTTTGGTCAATAATCAGTGACCAGTGTACAGAGGCCCTGGACCTGATTGATAGGTCTTTCCAATATGTACTATTATCACTTTCTCACTGAGCGGAAGTGATATATCTTCAATTATGCCTTCTTGTCATTATCAGTCAAATACTTTATTCTAACATTTTAAGAAATTTTTGCAAGTTAAGAATAAGATATGAGCAAATAACAATCTTAAAAATATCTTATTTTAAAAATGTAATATGTAGATATTTAAGTTCTGCTTGTAATCAAACAGAACTACAAATCATCGAATTTATTTTATAACTAAAAAATTAGCTTGATTTAGAGATATAAATAATTTATTAATATCACAACTGTCAAGACAACAAGAGGTTAATGTTGAGTAAGAACCATATTCAATCTTTATAATTGAGAAGGAAGATTATAAGACTTAGGGAAAATGTCATTTATAGGAACAGTGATAACAAAAATGAGGAATTCTAAGATTATTTTACTGTATCCGCACAGTTTTAGTATATGTATATAATCTACAACAATTACTGTGAACAAGTAGCAAACCATTTTCAAATTTGACGTTCAAATATGATTTTCAGTCGAATAAAGTTTAGTTTAGGCAGTAAATATATACAGGAAGAATTTCAACAGATGTAATACCTGGATGCACAAGATCGATCAGAACACCAGAGCTAGGTTGATGTCTGCTGTGAGTGCTTTGCGTCCCACTTGGACTGTATACTACCACAACAATGTGCCTAACTATTCCTATTGTTATTAAATACAATGTTACAGAAATTATTTTTAACAGTAATAACTAGTACATTAGGAGAGATAGGAAGTCCGCAAACTTACTTTAGAAGACAAGTCCACTAACACCATAGAAGTAGTAAATAAATACAATAGTCACATGTGCACAAATTTTCAGTGCCTCTTCCACTTTCTTCAGGCGAGTAGAGAGGGAGACTAACTTAGCTTCCCTCTCTTTCTACGCACCTGAAGAAAGTGGAAGAGGCACTGAAAATCTGTGCACATGTGACTATTGTATTTATTTACTACTACTATGGCATTAGTGGTCTTGTCTTCTAAAGTAAGTTGCTGATGTCCTATCTCTCCTAATGTACTGATTCCTAGCCTACTGCCCTTTAACCTAATCTCACAATAATAACTGCGTTTTAGTGTTTAAAATTTATAATAATTTAATTTACAACAAACTAATTTTAATGTTATTATTCAGCAAGAACTGATTTTACAAAACATTTCCGACAATAAATTATTCTTAGTGAACCCTTTAAATTTTGCTGCTCTTAAAAGAGTACTAATAATGCAAGTGACACTTTTAGTAATTTGTAAACATAAAAGAGGATAACATTCTTAAAATTAAAATTTTAAACTACGTGTACAATAATGATGATGGAAAATATTATTAAACCATGAGAATGATGGATGAATCTTTACCAACTATTGTTATTAATCATCAAACTGGCAGAGTGCGCTTTTAGCACACTGCTGACATGGCCGCAGATATCTGTTATTATCATACACATTTGTTAAGCTACAACAAAGTTTTTGGTATTCATAGAATATATGTTAGTTGCAGGTTACGGTATTGTGCACATCGATTATTTGACATGACACATTGATTTCCAATAGGAGCAGTTTGCCATTTTTAGATTGCTAATTCTATGTAAATATATGACCAAGGATATTTATTTATTATGTAATAATCTGTTTATATGTTGATCAGTGTGTATTTGGGAGTGTATTTAGTGATATTATAATAATATAAAGTGAAATATCAGTGTAATATATGAGGCTAAAATAGCTCAACAAATATTCATATACGTCATAGGTCATTTTGGGTATAACTATTTTTATGGATATAAATATTTAAATAATCTTATTATTTACTTATTTATTTGACAGATCATGTTTTTAGCTAAATTTTAGAATAAAAATGAACTCTATAGTGTTTATACTCGATGTAGGAAATTTTTTAACATTACTGTTTCCATTTTAACAAATGCTCATGTATTGTTTCTGGCTATAAATTTCTAGTAAATTTATTTTTTCCCATGCAATTTATAATGTATGTATTTCCTAAAACTAAATTATATTAAGAATATTTTGGCTATTTCACATTTTTTATTTTATTATCCTATAACATTCTTCCTACGGAGTACCCTCCCCTTTTCATGATTTATGACAGCAAATTTATATACAGGGTGTCTTAAAAGTCCCCCCCCCCCTATTAACTTTCTTATCAATACAGATAAAGTGATTTACTTCTGGGAATGTTTATATGACCAACTAAGGAGTTTTTTTATGTATGCAAATTTTTTACACCCCCTCTCAAAAGAGGGTAGAGTTTGGGGGTAAGTCAAAATTTTTAAATAGGAACCTCTATCAAATGACACATCATTTTAAAGGTAATATTAAAAGATGAAGAATGGCGGAAACTAGAGGTCTCTAACATTAGTCTATCAAATTTGGTGGCAGTTTAAAGTTGGAATTATTTCATAAAACCCCCTAAGTAATTTTAGAACGGGAAAAATGGTCAAAATGCTGAACTCTCACCTCAATTTCACTCAGATGAGATGCTCGAAATGGCTGCCATGAACTTCTTGATAGTAAAAAAGCCTGGATTGAAAACCACGTCTCACATTTTGTAAGATTTCAGGCGTGATAAGGTGGCAGGCCTCTTCGATCCTTAATTCATGGAGGTTTGCGGGCTTTGTGTCGTAAACTTTACTTTTGAGGAAACCCCAAAAGAAAAAATCCAGAGGTGAAAGGTCAGGTGAACTGCCGGCCACTCTACCAAAGTGCCACGTCGACCTATCCATCTATCGGGAAACGTTTGGTCTAGGAATGTCCGGTCAAGCATATTGTAATGTGGAGGAGCACCATCTTGCTGAAATACAGGCTCATAAGTACCTTGTACTACCTCATTTATTGCTGGGACAATGCCGTTCCGTAACATGTCCAAGTATTTAATGCCAGTTAAATTACCATCAATAAAGAATGGCCCAATAACAGAGTTTCCCAAAATTCCAGCCCATACATTTAATTTTTGTGGCTGTTGCGTATGTGCTTCAACCATCCAGTGGGGGTTACTGTTTGCCCAATAACGGCAGTTGTGCCGATTGACTGTCCCATGCAAAGAGAATGATGCTTCATCACTTAAACATATCTGTGATATTAAATTATTATTCTCTTCAATCTTCTGCAACATTTGCTCACAAAACTGAAGTCTTCGGTCAGGCTCGTCTTCATTTAATTCTTGATTTAACTGTACTTTGTACGGGTGGAACTTGTGACGCTTTAACACTTTATGAACAGTATCTTTTGAAATTCCAACAACAAGGGCAGTGGACCACAGAGATTCATGTGGGTTTGCAGCATAATTTGCTAAAACTTGAATTTGGATCTCTTCTGTCGCAATAGCAGGGCGCCCTGATCTTGGTGCATCTTTGACACTAAAGTTTGTTGAGAATTTGTTTACTAAACGTCTAATGTATGCCCTGTCTACTGGTCTATCCGGATAGGCAGCATTAAATAAACGAACTGCTTCACGAACATTTCTCCTAGCTTCCCCATAGAACAATATCATCTCTACTTTATCTTCATTTGACCGAGCCATTTTTATTAAATACGAATAAAAAGAAATTTAACACAGTAACTGAATTGAAAGTGTTACACGTACTAACTAGTAACCTAATAAGAGATAAGGAAGGAGCCACTGGTATTCGCAGGTTGCCCTACTGGACTTTGGTCAGACAAACCAAAACCAAATTAATGCTATGTTATTTGTGGTTTTTGGTGTTTGTTGATTCTTGTAATAACTTGTTTTATGATTAGCTGTCATCAGTTCTCAAAACTAACTGGTGGGTGAATGTTTTGTACCTTACAACAATTTTAAATGTAACATAAGCTGCGGGGGTTTTATGAAATAATTCCAACTTTAAACTGCCACCAAATTTGATAGACTAATGTTACATACATACATACATCCTCGGCGCTACAGCCCATGTAGGGCCCTGGCCTCCTCGACAACAGACCTCCACTCTTCTCGGTTTCCAGCCACTCCCCTCCATCCTCTCACTCCCATCCCTCGTATGTCCTCCTCCACGCCGTCCATCCATCTTCTCCTGGGTCTTCCCCTCGGTCTTCTTCCCCCGGGCTGTTGTTCCATCACCTTTTTGGGTACTCTTCCTTCATCCATTCTACACACGTGTCCAGCCCACCTCAATCTCCCTCCCCTCACTTCCGCCAAAATTCCTGGCTGTCCATACAGCTGTGCCAATTCATTATTTGTTCTTCTTCTCCAGTTCCCGTTCTCCCTGACTGGCCCAAATATCCTCCTGAGAATTTTTCTCTCCCATCTTTGTAGCAGACTCTCTTCCCTTGACCTCAGTGTCCAGGCCTCCGACCCATAAGTTACCACCGGTCTTATTATGGTCCTGTAAATCTTTATTTTTGAGTTCCTACTCACCACCTTGGACCCCAATACCTTTTTCAGTGCCCAACAGCTCCTGTTCCCCGCTGCTAATCTTGCCCTCACCTCCCTGTACACGTCATTATCCTCCGTTATCACTGATCCCAAGTAGTTAAAATGGTCGACTCTTTCAATGTCATTTTCACCAATAACCACCATTTGTCCTCCCCGTTGGCCACTTCTTGTCATTACCATAGATTTCGTCTTCTGTACATTGACCTTCAGCCCATACAACCTTGATGCTTCTTCCAACCCAATATAAGCCTCTTGCATTTGTCTCCCATTCCTTGCCAATATTACAACATCATCTGCATATGCCATGTGCTGCTGCATTCGATTGAATATCGTTCCTCCCCTATTCTCTACCCCCGCCAGTCTCATTGCCTTTTCCAACACCAAATTAAACAGCATGGTCGACAGTACGTCGCCTTGTCGTAACCCTCTTTCTATTTCGAACTCTGTCGAGTACTCTGCTCCCACTTTCACCATGCTCCTAGTCCTATTTAATGTCAATTTTATTAGCCGTATGAGCTTCTTTGGGATTTGAAAGTCTCTCATTATCTGGAATAGTCCTCTCCTCTCCACTGAGTCATACGCCTGTTTAAAGTCAATGTACACTTGGTGGATGTCTATATTATATTCATAGCACTTTTCCAGAATCTGTCGTATACTGAAAATCTGATCAATCGTTGCTCTCCCCTTCCTGAATCCACACTGGTATTCTCCTAGTATTTCTTCTACTATTGGCTCTAGTTTCCTTGCCAACACTTTCGTAAACACCTTATAAACCACATTCAACAGCGTAATCCCCCTATAATTACTACAAACCGTCTTGTCGTTCTTCTTATGTATAGGGCAGATTACTCCAACCCCCCAGTCTTCTGGCATCTTTTCGCTAATCCATACCTGTTCTATTAAACTATGTATTCTTTCCAACAGTACCTCTCCTCCGTACTTAAACAACTCCGCTGATATCCCGTCATGTCCTGGTGCTTTATTGTTCTTCAACTTCAGTATGGTCTCCCTTACTTCTTCTCTTGTCGGGGTCTCTACTTGTATTTCTTCTTCCCTTCTCATCTCTTCCATTTCATCTCCCTCTTCCAGCCCCTCTCTCTGCCTGTCTTCATTCAGCAACTCCCTGAAATATTCCTTCCATCTGTGTAAAACTTCTTCTTTACCCCCTAACAGGTTTCCCCCCTTATCCCGACAAAATTCCACTTTCGGCATGAATCCCTTCTTCTCCTCCTTTACTCTTTGATAAAAACCTCTTATGTCTGCATTTCTTCCTTTCTCCTCCATTTGCTCCATCTGTCGTTTCAGGAATTGCCTCTTCTGCCTTCTGCAAATTTTGTCTGCGTTCCTTCTCCTATCTCTATAATTCTCCACCTTTGATAGACTAATGTTAGAGACCTCTAATTTCCGCCATTCTTCTTCTTTTAATATTACCTTTAAAATGACGTGTCATTTGATAGGGGTTCCTATTTAAAGATTTTGACTTACCCTCAAACTACCCCCTTTTGAGAGGGGGTGTAAAAAATTTGCATACATAAATAAACTCCTTAGTTGGTCATATAAACATTCCCAGAAGTAAATCACTTTATCTGTATTCATAAGAAAATTAATAGGGGGGGGATTTTTAAGACACCCTGTATATGTCACATCAAACGAAATTTGTTTTGATATGATTCATAATTTATATGATTGCCTACATATTTATGAATATATTGATACCTAATATAAGTAGGTTTATAGTAAATAAACATTTTTTATGAATTTTATAACAAACGTCTACACTTTAGAACCTTAGACAAAAAAGGCCTGCCATTCTGAGAAAAATAACTGCCAGTTCGAGGGTTGAAAAACTAAGTAATGAAAATCACAAGCAGAGGTTTAATTTTAGAAATCAGTTACTTTTAACTAACTGTCAAGTCAAATATTTTTAGAATAAGAACACTCTTCCGGAGGAAACCTAAAATTTAAATTCACTATACAAAATAAAAGGTATTTAATTTCCTACAAATACATATAACAAATGTGATTATGTATTTGTAATTTGTATTTGTATTATGCATTTAGGCCACATTGGTACTGTATTTTTTAATGCATTCAATTATTTATTTTTTCCAGAGATTACATTATCATAATTAAACTAAAAAACCGAATTTTTTATAATCTGCCGACATAAATGTATTTGTATTAAATTTAAAAATTTTTTTTTTTAAATCGCCTAGTTCTTACTCTTACCACATAAAAATTATAATAAAACGATAAAAATTGAGGGATCAACTATTTTTCTAATAACAATACAAAAATTACATAATCAAAAGAACAATGAATGTTAATTTGTGCTATAGACAAAAGTTATTTTTTTTTGTTTTTTTTTTTTTTTTGTTTTAGTTTCTTTGACTCGGTACCTACAGTTGTATTGTGCAATTGTAAGTGAAAATTATTAAATTAAGAAAGTGGCTTGATAAAAGTGATTGGTAATTTGAATGGGATAGGTAACAAATCTAAATACGTCTAGGATCAGAGGACTGTGTAAGCAATCTTATTAGGAGGAAATGTCTGCATAGGAAATTGACTTTGTGAGCATAATGAGACGTATCTTTCTAACAATTTGCTTTGTACACATTGTGATAGGTTAATACCTTATTTTGTCCTTCACACCTCTTCTTACGAATAGATGTGAGGTATTGGTGTATCCCAGTGATATTCAAGTATTTTTTGTTTCAAAAGAAAATCATTAAAGCAGCGTCAAAATTATATTATCGGATATTAAACGGTAACAGATTACACAAATTGGATTGCTGCCTTGAAAACGTCTCTGAACTGCCTATTCTGATACAAGGCTGGGACATTCACTCGAATAGGATAAGAAGGAATGATGGAGAACTCAACAAAATGGTAGAACAATTAGACATGAAAGTATTATGTGGGACTAACGTCAAAGTCTCAGTCACACATGATCAAAAGTGTATGTCAAAACTTCATTAAATCGTTTACCAGTGTCTTATATTCATTCATTATTTATTAGTAAGATGCCGATGGGCAAATAAGATGAGCGAATGACTGTAGATGACCGAGTGTAGTCAGTGTTACTAAGTAAGGTTGACTGTTCCTCAGAAAAGCTATTTATTAATAGCCCAATAGACAGGGCAACTAAGGGACCAACACCTTTACGTGGAATCCGAACCGTGTAGTGTTGGTCTGATTTTCAGCTAACTAACAAGCCTGACACTCAGTTCTCTTCACTACACAGCATGTCAAACTTGACTAGCATCCAACATGGACTTCTCTAGTAGTGTGCACGTCAATGGCAACCATTGAGTGGACACAGTGATCGATCAATATGTTCCTCTGTGGATGGCTTATTGCTCTTATACTGGAATTACTGAATATTACCAGATATAGTAAAACTGTAATCTGTATGATGTAATACAGTTTGTACTTACTGTGATAGATGTTTTATGACTAGTTGACTTATTCATGATAAGTTTGTTGAGGTCCATTCTCGCAAATCAAACTATTTCTCATATACGATATCAATGTTAAGTTTTTAGGTATAGAGATAATATTCTGAATACAGAGAATAGTCCTAATTATTTTTAAAAATTAACAATTTAGGTATATAAAGTATTTGACGTACTAAGCAGCAAAATACAAGTACTAAGCAAACAAATCTTAATGTAACACGATAGATAAAAGGGAGGTTACTCGTTGAGTACGGGCGAGTGCATGACTCTCAGATGCAAGGAGCGTAGATGTAAAGCTTTGCCCTTTTGTGCTGGAGACACACGCACCTCGAATCTGAGCAACTCTCACACGTGTTAATGTATTAGCAGTATGCATGCCAGCTTATAAATTGGAGAGATGGAAGCGCATCAATTGGCGTCTTGGTGGGAAACGCACTACATAATGTTTGTCTTGTTGGCAAGGCATCTCTACATTTGCCTGCAGTCTCATCTGTGATGTTCTACTGTCTTACTACATACATACTAACTTTTTGTTGCAATGTAATCAGTAGAAGTTCCAGAACCCTGTATTACCAGTTTACAGACGTTAGTTAGGAGTACAACATTTTATGTTACTCTACAAAGGATTAGTATTTTTTTGATTGTTCATTTGCAGAGGAGCTCAATAGATAGATCCCTACAACAATTGGATCACTCACTCCATGTTGAGGGAAAGGTCCAAAGTAGGGATGGCCCGAAACAACAACATTAGGTTTTTGACATTAGTTTACTTCACAAAACTGATGTGCTACGAATCTAATTTGTAAAATCCACTAATGTCTTGCTTTATGTAGCAACTAGCAATAGCTGTGTAAACCAACTGAATTGTCCACATTTACATACAACCACTGCCTGGTTAATGTTTGTTCTGATGTCGATGTGAGTCGTCAATCGTCAAAAATCTAGACACATCAGGTTACATCGCAATATTTGCATCCCCACGCACAACAGGCAGTTCAAAACCTAATATCACATATTAGTTTTATTTAACTGATGTGGAACGGCAAATGGTGCAGACAACAGCAATCAGATTTGCAGAAACAACTAATATGGCACATTCATAGTCCAAAGCAGAGAAGCGCCTGTTACAACTGTAAGTGATTCTCATCCCCCAGACTCATTGATTCAATTATATTTTATGCACACAATCTCACTTATAGTATTAGACGTTGATTTTAAGTTATTAATGAAGACGGTTTGTATTGGATAGTAATTTATAATTATGACATCTCTTCTCATCTACTCCTTTATTCAGGTCCTGGAATACAACAGAAAGAAGATCCTGTATTATTTTCAGTGTTTACTATTCTATTGCCAAGTAGTTGTAAGTTAGAAAACTATGATCAATCTTCTCCTGAAGAGACTTAACACTTTCACCCGCAGGCCTATTAAAGCAGAAACTTCCACTCAGCTCAGGCTCGTTTTACATTAACTTTTCGTTTATCCCATGTATATTTATTAAATACACGCCTAAGCATTCCACACAGAATGTAAGTATTTGTAGAGTGCTCAATGCTCATGTAAGAGTCTGTTTTAATACTTGTGTTACTCTCAGATACTCAGCTAGCATCTGAGTATATTTTAAACTCACTTTTGGATAGGTCTGGGCCCTGCGAAATTTCAAGTCCTACACTGAGTATATGTAAGCTTTTCATAGGCTGGAGGTAAAAGTTAAATGTTTATCTTACAGACAATCATGGGGTTCAAAGTGTTAATGAAATCAAAACAGCGGACCCGGTCACAGATGTTCATTGCGCTAAGTACTTGGGATCCAACTCCATGCGCCATAAACATGTACGACCGGGTCTGCTGTTTTGACTTCATTAAGTCTCTTCAGGAGAAGATGGATCATAGTTTTCTAACTTATCACAACCTGGCAATGGAATAGAAAGAAAAATGAAAGAACCCAGGATAATCTTCCCTTGTACTCCAGGGGTTCTTGACCTGGATAAAGGAGTAGACAAGAAAAGATGTAATAGTTATGAATCCTTATATATAATACATGAAGCCGGTGTACCGGGTTTTTTGACAGGTACATTTTTGGTCACTCTTCGTTTTGGTTTGCCAGGCTGCCTGAGCTCGCTTTTGTGCTGTCGTTTTATTACTTTCATGGCTGTTGCTCAGGCCTTGGTCTGTTCCATGGTCTGTTCGTGGCTGTTGCTTTCGGTTCACCGGTTCGCCTGGATTTTGTGGTTAGTTTCGCCTCCTTCCTGTTAACTTCATGACCGGCTAGAAAGGCAATTAACGTAAGTTGTTCAATTTTGTTTAATTTCGAAGACCTAATCATCCTTTTGGTGAAAATATTTTTGTTTAAAAAATAAACAGGTTGATCTGTTGTTGTTGATAAATTGTTTGATAAGGTTTGTCAAAGTATTCATGGATAATTTTTCAATTTGATGTACAATTTTTACTATGCTTCTGTTCCTTGAAAATATCCTATTCTACCTGTTTAATTTTGTTTATTCATTAATGCTTAACTTATAGTTTCTACCACCCTTTCAGGTTCTCTTTTATATCTACCGGTTCAATTAGGTTTTTTCCTGTAAATCTGTAGTTTATTGTAAGTTTGTTTCTAAAATATTATTTTTTTTTTTATATTTTGTATTGTAATGTGTGTTATTTTGTTTTGGCTGACCCTCAGGCCAGTCCTTTCCAAGTTTGTTCATGGCGGCTGACCTGGGGGTGATACATTGAACATTTTTCTGTTGGGCGGAACTTTTTAATAATAGGCCTAGGCCAAGCAAGAAAAAAAGAGCCAAGAATGTACATGAACTTATTTCGCACAGCCCAAACATTAATAGGACAATTTTTTTAAAACCAGTTATTTATTTTTAAATTTAAGTGATATATTTGTTTGACAATGTTTATAATATAATGTTAATAATATAATTACCGTTAAATATTATTTAATTTGTTATTTCTAAATATTTAGGTACATCTTTAAAATTTGATATCTCTGCCGTCTTTAAATTATAAATGCTTTTCTCTGTTATGTTAGGCCTAGTTATTAAGTTGGTATTTATTTTGTGTATTAAAATGGTACCGTGCTATATTTTCTTTTTAATTTCTTAATTTTCAAATTATTTCACCAAAAGGGGATTATTTAATAAAGTTTTACTTTAATTTCAATTCGGAGCTGCCCAGGGATTCCGGCTGACTACCTTGCCTCGGTGGGATCATGGGATGTGGGCTAATATGCCGGTTATTTGGCGTTGTTAAAATTTTCAATGTAAATTCTTTTAAATTTTGTTGTTATTTTTGTCTTTCAAGTAATTCTGCAGATAGGCAGATCTGTAATGTCATTTTTGGTATTTGTAGCTTTCACCGAATTTGTGTTCGGTATGTTATTTTAAGTATAATTTGTAATTCATTGTTTATTATGTGTTTCATACTGTTTATCTATTTTGAGTCTAATTTTTGATATTGTGGCCTACCAAAATTTATTGAATTCTTTGTAATAAATAGTTTTTTCTGCTCAGCTGTTGAGTTATGATTCAACCCTCCGACTGCCGCCCGTGATCCCAGCGCTTGTCTTGTTTTGAGCCATCCCCCTGTGCTTTGACTTCCAGTTTGGTGGGGGGACGTGACTCACCATTTTTTGTTAACGCAACTCCTCTCTTATATCTTGACCAATTTAAACGGTTGAAGTATAAAAAAATTTGCCTCTGTTCGTAGTTATGCAATAAGGTCTTAAATATTTGATATTTTTACCCTTAAGGGTACGGGAAGCCCTCAAAGTATGTTTTTCACCCATAAGAATAACATGGAGTGAGATCTAAATGAATCAAAAGGTAACAGCTGTTCAAATGTAAATAATGATTTCTATAAAGTGTTAACAGCTGTTGGAATGTAAACAATGGTGTTTGTAATATTTAGGAGATTGGATCTTTCATAATGTTACACCAGGGAAGGTTCTAACCATAGTTTTATCAACATTCAATTGTAGGACTCCGCTCAATCGGTTTTCTTCTAAAAAATTTTAATCTATGAATTAAATATTGTTAATTATTTTGTGGTGTTACTAAATTATTCTTGAATCTTGTATACTAATTGTGGCTTTCTCCTACATTGAGAAGGATTTACAGTGCTGCTTAGTGAACAGTATTGCTGGTAAACTGTCATAATATCTATTTAAAAAAAACTCTTTAACTGAGTCCTGCCAATATAGTTGTAACAATTCTGAGGGCTCTCTTTTGTAGTAGCAGAATTCTGTCTAAGTTCCTTTTTGTTGTTGCTCCATACATACTTATACCAAAAGCTATCTGGGTCTGAACATGTGCAAAATATATTGTCTAAAGAGTATCTACATTGCATATAGACACTTTACAATTCATCATATAATATAAAATATATTTAGATTTTACAGATATGTTTTCTTTCAGCATGTGAATTTGAGTGGGAGTCACTTTCAGTGGCAGTCATTCATGTTTGGACTATTTTCTGTGCAAATTTAGCATTTTATAGAATGATTCAGGTTTTATATACTGTATAGAGCTATAGCTAACTATTATCTATAAAACCAGTTTTTACTGAGCATATATAACTTGTTCCTTATATAACTTGACTATGCAGTAGATCTTGTTGTAACATCTGACTTTTTTTATTTAACTCAATCATGATTGAGCTGGATAACCATATCTACGGATCAAACTGTAATTTTAAATGGTATGCAAAGTGATGCTCCTAAAGACAGTGAATTCTCCTCACTTTTATTACTGTGATGTTGTTGTCAATGACATGACAGTTGAGCTCTTGGACAGATTGCTATGTGTTCTAAATTATTGCAATCGTCTTTTTACATTCAATCTTAGGCAAAGAGATCATGTAACAACCTTTTTTAACGTCTTATCTATACTAAAATTGAATCAGCTTCATCAGTTCCATATACTTTCCACTTTGCATTCTGTTCTTTTTAATGATTCTCCTACCTATCTGTCCCGAGCATTTCTATTTTATTTCAGAAATTAGTGCTAGGATCACTCGGCGCAGATCTTCATTGTTGCTATTCCTTCTCATAGATCTTCTGGATACAACAATTCATTTACAGTAATCGCTTGCCGATTGTGGAACAATCTACATGATCAAACCAGAGGCATCGACCGGTGCGCTCTGTTTCGGACTGAGGTAATGGACTCACTTTTGGCCTTGCAGACTGACAGCATCGAGGCGCTGAACTAACGGTGTGGTATGAAAGATGAAATGAAAAATGCCTTTATTAAAAGGGCGAAGTTAAAACTGTACAGTCCTCTCTAAAACTCAACCCCATAAAGATGATGTATATTTGGACTAATTCAATTATCTTTTTGATTTTATAGATACCCTTTTTGAAATATTATTATGTTTTTAGGTATAATATTGCTTTTTTCACTTAGTAATTTTATTATTGTAAATTTTCCAACTGTTTCTATACGTAATTTGTTTATCTATTAATGTACCCACTTTTATATTTTCATTTAAAAATTGAAGTAATTCCTATTAGTTAATCATGTGTACATTTATAATATGTAATTTTAATAATGGTTAGGTGTAAGAGAGGACTATGTAGTCTTAACCTCGCCATTTGTACATACATACAATAAAGACAATTTTCATTTCATTAGAGAAAAATTTTAAAATCTCAAGATGAGAATGATGAGTCAATAAATAAGAGAAAGATGAAAATACTCACTCGACTTGTGTGTGGGAGGTGCTTTCAGTGCAGCCAGAGAGTCAGGGGAAATTGGTCGAGTGGGAGGAGTAGGGGCCACCTCGGAGATCTGAAACACACAATCAACTCAAATTGGTTACTTAAATAAGAACTATGGGCACATCTCATGTTAGGAGTGATATCTCACTACTAAACAATGCTGTCCATATTCCGCATGAATCTGTTTACAAAAATTATTTATAAAATGCATATACCGATATAAAAAATTTAAAATTATTCTAATAAAAAATGTATCAAATACATTACATTTAGATGAGTATTTAGAATTTTTTAGATACGGGATTTTCCAGTTCGTTCTATCTAATTGGTTTAACACTAGCACTAAATCAGCTGTTCAAGTTATGTGCATAATATGCAAATTTATACTAAAATTGTGTTTAAACACGCAAGTTGTGCACAATTCTTTGTATAATGATGTATTCGAGTGTATGTTTGTGCTTAAGTGACAAGTCAGTGTACAGCCATTATTCTGTCATATTGACGAATTCGTACAATTTTCAACCAATTTTTGTGACATTATTTTAATTTCAGAATCATGATTTAAACCAAACATCACTCACTGATGAGACTGATACTAGGCTATACCTTCTTTAAATAGGAATAACAGAGTATAAAAAGGTGGTGGTGAGGTTGCTTCTTTCATTAACTCCAATCAAAATGCTTTAGTTTTGCAACTTTCTGACACCTTTTGGCTGCTCAATCTGAATTTATGTTCTTGGAAGTACGTTTTACTTGAAAACCTATTTCAGAACCTGCTACATACAACCAGACGTATTTGATGACTATCTACTTGTGACACTTGGCTGAATGTCATGCATGGCTATCAGTGAATCAACCCATATTGTAGCCAAACTAAATTAAAAATAAAAAGAAAGCTACAAGCTATCCCCTCCAATCCTCAGCGTCAAACAATTCGCTAGAGGGATTATAAAGGCATTGAATGTTTCATGAGGATGCATTTAGAGAGCCCTGCGATGAAACTGTCTCAGGTTTGTAGAATTCTAATTGAATTTAACAGAGCCATGATCACATTATTTGATAAACATGCACCGATTTTAACCTAACGAGTTTAAAGAAAGCCGGCTCCTTGAATCACTCACACTATATACAGCAGTGCAAAGGCAGAGGGATTCTGCATTCCCCAAGTCCGATAAACGATTTTCTTTATGATTGGATTGCTAATAAAAGACTGAGAAATAAAGTTCAACAGCAGTTTTACAATGCAAAAATCTGTTTCTTCTTTAACTTTTTTTGGAATTAAAAAAAGTGGTCTAAAGAACAACTATGAAATAATAAATCTACCTCAATGCACACTATTTCTTTTGATCTAAGTGAGATATATGATTATTTTAACAATATCATCAGTCCTCTTTCATTGCTGGAACGGAGTCCGAAGTGCTGAGGGCTACAAAAGTGAGTCCTGCTGGAGGCCTATCACCTATGGGGTACCCCAGGGCTCTATAATAGTTTATTACAACCTCACATGTTGAATATTATAGCTATGCTAAATATTGAGCTATCATTTTTTTAATTACTTTGTATTACAGCAACATAATTTAACTTAAGATGAATAAAACAGCTCATATATTTAAAGATGTTTTTATTTGATAGTATTAAATTTACGTTTGAGGTAAAAAGCACTTTAAAAAAAAGAGAAGCCAAAATAGCATTTTATAAACTAAAATTGTATATTATTTGGAGAATACTGAAAATGTTACAAGTATGTGAACTTTACTTGTATGTTAATTATGGAAATTATGTTAAGTATGGAAATTAAAGTATGGAAACTTTAATTTCCATTTTTAAATGAAATATGGAAAATAAGATAAATTAAATAAAACACTACTACTATTAAAACAATTAGGTCTAAATAAAGTAAATCCTTGTGTGTAATAAATAAGTGGAGTTGGTTTTTGTTAGTGCAACTCCAAGCTTACTTTTGTTGTTGTGACAATTTTAACGATTCAGGTAAAAATATATGACCCTACTTGTAGTTGCGCATAAAGACTTTCATTTTTTAATACTTTCACCCTGAAGAGCATGGACAGCCCTCAAAGTAAATTTTTGGGCTGAACATCGATGATGAACATGAAGAGAAACATAAATTTATTGAAAATTGTAACAGTTGATAAAATGTAAATAATTATGTTAATAAAATTTTAACACTTGTTGGAATTTAAATAATGGCATTTAAAATATTCAGAAGGTTAACTTAATTAATGTTATTAGAGTATTTGTATTCTCAATTGTATCTTCATTAAATGTATCTCATTTGTCTCCTCTAGATTAAATTGATAAAAAAGGTAATTATCATAATTAACTATTGTTTAACAATTAAAAACTTTTATATATATTAAAAAAATATCATCAAGCAAATTCTGTTGCATCGGTACTCTTTGCATCTGTTAAATATTGTCATAATAATACTAAAACTATTAAAATTCATTTTTAAACAGGAAAGAAAAAGAAGAATGAAAACAGCTGATTCTACAAGCCTTATAAATCACAATATTTACATAGCACAATGATAACTACCTTTAGATATTATAATATTATCTGCATTTGACATAAAAAATTGTTCTTTTCTCAGCAAAACAATAAATGATTTATTTGTAATGTTCAATACTAAAACGTGATAACGTTGAGTTCGCTGAGTCACTAAAATGGCCCTTGGTGCTGAAAGGGTTAAAGACCAGTTTAGAAGGAACTGGTTTCAATCTCAGTACTATCCCAACTATTCATTTGAGATTGTACTATTAATTTTATTATAAAAAAGCAAGAATTGATGTGCGAAATGATTAATTTATTTTCAAGCAATATTTAGATCATACTTTCAAAAAAATTAATTTGGTTTATTTCTTAACAACTTGATATTCACAAATTGGTTCTCAACTCCGGAAAAAATTGGTTTTTCCTGTAATTTAGTTTATTGTTTTTTTTAAAATTTATTTTGTTATTTTTTATGTAATTTTATTTTGTTCTTCTACCCTCAGCCAGTTCATTTAAGATGCCTCTTGTGAATTTTTAACAATTTTGTGGGAATTTAAAATGCCTAGGCAAGGAAAAAAAGAGAAAATTACTTGAAAACTTATTTACATCCCAACTTAATAGGACATTTTTAAACCCAGTTTTTTATTGTTTTATAGACTGGTTTTGTTTAAAAAATGTTTATAATATAATTTAATAAAAACCAAATTTTTAAGTTTTTTAAAATATTTAGGTAGGATTTTAAATTTAACTTGGCAAATGAAAACATTTCTCTGTTTTAGCTATATAAGTTGGTTTTTTTGGCATTAAGAGGTTTTTTTTTAAATTTTTTAAATTTTCAGATCTATTTCACCAGATTATTTAAAAAGTTTCCAGTTTGGACCGTGTTTCCGTGCTACGTGTGGTAGGAGTCAGGGGAGGGCAATACGGGAGGTCACGGCTTGTAAACAAGAAATTCACTAAAATTTGTTAGATGCTTATAAGGGAAAATTCTCAAAAGGCAATGTAATGATTTGGTAACTTTACCCAAGCATTAAAGTAGATTATTTCAAGTATATTTGAACAGTTTATTGATGTTTAATCTGTTTATCTATTTGAAATATAAATAATTCAATTGTGCCAAACCAAAATTATTAATTTTTAAATAGTTTTTTACTGCTCATTTTGTTATGTTCAACCCCACTCAGCTACCCCACGCTTGTATTGTTTTCCACCCCTGATTTACTTCCATAATGGTATTTCAAATGTTTTAACAGCAATTCTCACTCTCTAATTTGCCTTTAACTTTTAATTAATAAAACCTTATTCTTATTGTGCAATAATCTCAAATGATGATTTTCCCCAAGGATACGAATAAATATTTTCACCATTGAATTTAAAGGGGTACATAATAAAATGTAAAGTTCAAATTAAAGAAGTTTGTATATAAGGTAACACTGTGGAAAGAAAACAATGGTGTTTGTGTTTGGGGGTTGGTAATTTTTTTTTAAACCCCAGAAAACCAGTTACCTTTTAATGGGTATGTAATTACAAATAATTTTATTTTAGAAATAAATATTGTTAGTGTTTCACAAATTTTCTTAATCTTTGTTTGCAAAGTTTCTCCTACATTGATAATGGCTTTAACAGTTCTTAGTAAATATTGCTAAAATGTATACATATCTATTTTAAAAAATCTTTAACTGGTGCCAATAGTAATCTTGTACCTTCGAGAGGCTCCTTTTGGTTAGAAATTCTGCTGATTTTATTTTTTTCTCCAAATCATAAATTCCCGGGTTCAAATGTCAAAATTTATATGTCTAAATTATTTAACACCTGTATATATGACATTCTACATTCATTTTTATAATAAAATTTACGTTTTAAATAATGTTTTCTGATTTAATTGAAGTGGGAACTTTCAGGGGAGTATTTCATGTTCATTTTCCAAATTAGCTTAAAATGAACAGTTTTAAAAAATAATGGCTTTATAGCTAATTAAACTATCTAAACATTTTTACTGAGAAGTAACTTGTTACAATAATGAATTGTTGGTTAACTTCTTCGCTACTAAATAAACGTTTGGGAGCTGCAGTAATTACCACAGGTTGTTTAAGATGAAGTTACTCTAAAGACAAATCCTAATTATTACTGGATGTTTTGTCAATGCCCAAATCAGTAAAGTTTGGAAAATTTGCTTGTGTCAAAAACAATTTTTTTAAATTCAATCTTACAAAAATCATTTAAAAACTTTGTTATTTACTATATTTTAATTCAGTTCATAAGTGCCAAATTTGCATTTTCATTCTGTTCTGCTTAAAGATTTTACCTATCTAGCTTCCACACTATTTTACGTAATTTATCTTCATTTTCCGGCCATTTTCGCACGTCTCAAATCGGAACAATCAATTATTTAAGTATGTTTGAGATTTTTGGTTACGTGCACCAGAGCATGACAGGTTGCGTTTCTGTTTGCTGTGAGGTAATTGCAAAAACTTTTGGCACCCAGTATTTGACACTCGACAGAACAACGTTTTATAAAGATGTGAAGCTTTTAAAAGGCGTAGTTACAAAATAAATCCCTCTACAACTAACCCATAATAGATATGTTTTTATTTAGGACTAACCAATTTTCGGCGAGTCTTATAGATTATTTTTGAAATATTAGCTAACTGTTAATAAAAGTTTTCATTAGGTTCATCATTCCATTAGTAATTTTCAACCCTGTGATACTAATTTGTTTGCTTAATGTAACCACTTATATTTTCATTTAAATTAATTAAATGCATGCTATTAATATGGTTTTAAAAGTATTTTAATAAAGGTTTATGTAATATAATTTATGTAGTTCAAACCTCGTTCATTTTTATATACTCTTCAATAAAGTTTTCTTTCCATTAGAGAATTTAAATCTTGAAAATATATTAATAATAAAAATAAAATTTACCAATCATTTGTGTGTATGTTTCATAAAATCAAATTTTATAAACCCTTTGAAACCACAATAATCAATTTTAACAAAAAACTATACATCCTTGAGGAGTGTATGTCCTTTGCTCCCATTTCGCTCTTAATCTGTTACAATTATTTATCTATCCTGTTTAAATTTAAATTTTCTATAAAATGTCTTTTTTAGTGGTTTTAAATTTCTTTTACGGATTTTCCTTTCGTTCATTATTGGTCAACACTACACTAATTTCTAGCTTTCGGTGGCATAATGCATTTTATACTAAAAGTTTTGCTCTTCCGGGGCAAGTATGACGGCAACTGCATGGTATTATGAGGGTTTTCGATGTATGTTTGTGCAATTACAGGCCTGTGTACAGCCTCTACTACTGTCCATAGACGGATTCACACCCACTTTTTGTACATTTTAATTTCAGTCTTTTTAACCAAACCATCCTGATCGCAGAATGATGGGTCTATCCTAAAATAGGAAAACAGGTTTAAAAAGGTTCTGGCCGTTGCTTTTAAACTCTAATGAAAATGAAGTTGCTACTTTTGACACCTTTGGTTTTGTTTTTCTTGTGAAAGTGTCATTTTACTTGAAAATTTTAGAACTTATAAATGACGTATTTGAGGGAATATCTAATTGTGGACAAATTTGGCTAATTTATGCTGTTGATAAGTGGATAACATTTGTATGGCAAAATAAATTAAAAATAAAAAATAATACAATAATAAATAAGCGCAAACTTTGTAAGAGGGAAAAAATTAATTTCATGAAATTAAAATGGTGAAACTGTTATTTTAAAATTTAATTTGATTAAACAACATTCACTTTTTTTTAACTGCAATTTTAACCTAAATTTAAAACGGAAAGCCGCTCTAAAATTTTTACAAGGGGTAGAGGGATTTGTGAGTACCACCATTGTAGATCGGATTTGCTTTTTTGATTGTTTGAAAATGGGTTTTGACTGCAAAAATTTTTTTGTTTAAATTTTCGATTATAAAAAGGTTAGTTTTAATAAAATTGATAATAAATTCCGTTTGCTATTTCTTTTGATCACGTGAGGTAAATTATTTTATACAATATCATCAGTTTATATTGCGGAACCGAGTCCGAGTGCTGGGGGACGAAAAGGCAAGTTGCTGGATATCAATATGTCCCCAGGGCCAAAGTTTTTTCCGCATTTTAAGCTCTCTGATAAATATTGAGCATACAATTACCTGCTGGTCAGCACCATAATTTATTTGAAAAAAGCTCTTATAAAGATGTTTTTATTTGATAATATTAATTTACTTTTGGGTAAAAAAAAAAGAGAAGAAAATACATAAAGAAAAGTTTTATTGGGAGAATAGAAACTGTTAAGGTAGTGAAATTTACTTGTTGAATAGGAAACAATGTTAGAGGTTAGTATGGTTTTTCCATGAAAGTCATGGACAAATAAAATTAAAAAAGACATGACCTTTCAGGAATAAGTCAACCGTGGAATGTGGATTCGGTTTTTGAGTTGAAAGCCTTAGGGAGGACAATTTTAACGTATGGTCAGATATAGGACCTACTTGATTTGGAAAGACTTCATGTAATACCGCCCTCATGGCACCACGCCTCGACATGTGCCGCACCCACCTGTTTCAAGCCCGCCGATATATACGGTTGATGAACTAAGAGAAACGGTAAATTTTGCATTGTAACGGGAAAAATGTAAGATATAGGGTCATAAAATTTTAAACTTGATTGGAATTTAAAAATGGCTTTAAAATATTCGAAGTGTAACTACATTAACTGTAGAGTGGTATTTGTATTTCAAGGGAGCCCGGTGTCCACTAAATGTATCTCACTTTGTCCCTGCTAGACTAAATTTTAAAAATAAATCATAATTAAATTTGTTTAAATTAACAAAATTTTAAATATATTAAAAAATTCATGAAGCAAATTTTAGTCGCATCAATGTTTTTTTTAAAAGCATTCTTAAATATTTTTTTTAATAATACTCTTTAAAATTCATGTTTACACGTTATTTTTAAAAGGAAAAAAAAGAAAATGAAAATAGTTGTCTTTAAATTAAAGTACATATTTACACAAATTAATTTCTTTGATTTATTATTATTTTTCTTTACAAAATTTTTCTTTTTCAAAAAATATGATTTATTGTTGTTATATTTAAAACGACAAATTAGTTCGCTACCCTAAATTTCCCTTTCAAAGGAAAGCCATTTAGGAAACTGGTTATTCCCAATTTCTCAGTACTATACAACTATTCACTTGGATTGACAAAATTGATTGTTATAGTAATAAGCTCAGTTGTTGTGGAAAATGTAATTTTTTTAAAGTGTTTGTATATTTTAAAAAATAGTGAGTTTTTATTGATTTCAGTTTTGTTTTAATTTCCCAACATATTTAACCTGTATTTTTTACGTATTAAATTTGATTATAATTATGAAACCCTTACTTCTCATTATCTGAGCATTTATTGAGTGTCTTTTTACAATTTTTTATGTATTTAAAATTAAATCAGGAAACATAATGTGTAAATTTTTCTTCATTTAATTTTTTTCCCAAGTCAAACCAATTTAATTACTAGGGTTTTTAGTTGACAAAAAGGAGACCATTAGTAAAACAAGGCAAAATTAAAAAATTCATATTTATAATGAAATACAAATACATAAAAAAAGTTGTTTTATGCGTAAGATTGTTAGGTTGATTGTAGTATGATGGTGTGAATGGTCCTCCAAAATGTTCCGTTGCCGTGCAGTTGTCCCCGTGGGTCTACGTCATGAGCCGGATCCCTGAGGTCCCCCGGCCAAAAGAAATTCATAACATCTGCCTAAGCCAAAAACAAAATGTCACCTCCTTAAAAAATACTTGTAACATGCTCAACATTAACAGTGACAATCCATCTTTTGTCATAATTGACGAATTTCCATTACAATAGTTTAAAATTCTCTTTATTCAAAAACATATTAAATTTTATCAAAGACTTTCTTATGTATTTTGCTTCAATAGACAAAATGTCGAGCTAATTGATTTCATTTATTTATAAACGAAGTATTTCAAATGTTTGTACACAATTTTCATCAAGTCTCTAATTGACTAATATATTATTTATTCAATAACTTTTATTGTATTAAACCTGAGTTAGTTTAAATGACGTTAAACAAAAATTTTGGAAATTTACACGTTTTTAGTTGGTAAAGTTGGTTACATGGCACCAAAAGAGTAACTTTAGCTGATTTTGAATTATTTTCTTCTCAAAACCTTTACTTTTTATAGGTATGTAATTGTCCGATGGGGAAACTTCCCACACACGATTTTAGGGGGGTCCACATTCATTAAAAAACAAAAAAAAATTTTTAACTACTAGATAAGACTTCCCTGTTCAAATAAAATATTTTACCGATATCCAGTTTTAGTCTAAACCAACCATTGGTTTTATGCAACCCGTTGGAATTACTGGTCTTTAATTTCTAAACAGTTCGACACCATGGACAACTCCCTTGCTTGCGTGTGTATCAACTGACCCCCCAGTTTTTTGTGCGAACAAAAGGCTGCAGCCTCTAAATCACACCAAATATAATTCCATAGCGAATTATAAACATAGATTTTTGGGAAGCATCCTTTTGTTTTATGTAAATAGTGCCCGTTTTGTACCATATTATAAAACATGTCAAAACAACTAATTACCTTTGTATTCCCAAGCATAGTTTTCTTTGATTACTAAGAGTTACAAGAACGTGCTCCTTGGTTTTGATTTATTAACTTAATTGCAAAGATATCTACTTACAAGAGGAAACCCTAAAGTTTTACCTTTTTTGGGGGGAAAACTGGGCTTATTACCCTTTATAAATATTTAGAAATAGTTATTTCTAACAACAAATACAATTTGCAAAAGTAGGGTGATTAACTATTAATCCTTGTTTGCATTTTTCACAATTTTTATGTAAAAATAACTTGATTTAAGTGTCAAAAAATGACTAGTAAACCATAATAGATAAAATGTGAACATCGAGTGTCAAAATACCCTATATACATTAATTTGTTAAAAAAAATAACCAAGAACCAGTCAAATCAGCAACAATTCATAAAACTTCATAAAATTGCCATTTTATTTGAAAGCATTTTTCCGATTTCTTACAAACGGAAAGGCTGGTAGTAGGCGTGGTCATGAGAACTTCAAGTATGCACTCCGGCGGTCAGTTTTTTAATATTACTATTAAATTTTTTTCAAAGTACTGTGCTGTCACCACTCCCAGGAAAAGATAAATGTTGTAAACCGTCTTCGGATTCCAAACATTTGTCAAAAGGGTGACGGACATTAAATAATTTGTTTTCTCCCCAGTAAGATTACTTTGATTTTTGACTTATAATATCCTTCCAGTATTTAATGCCTTGGATTTCATAAAATACTATATATAAATCAATTTATAATTTGTAAAAATTCATTTTCCAAATTTAAAGATTTCAGAAACAAACAAAGTACATAATTTATGAAACTTCTTATAAAAATAACTGAATGTTCATCAGTATTGTAATAGGCAAAATTATATATTTTTAGAAAAAAATATATTTGATTTTCTAATACCCTTCCTTCGACTGCTTGTTACTCTTTGATTAGTTCAATTTGAAGAGAGTGAAATTTTCTGATGGTTTTTGTTGAGAAATTGGTTGGTCAAATCCTTTTCTGCCCGTGACATAAAAAGTATGGTAAAGTTTCACACTAAAATCACGTTACTAGAGGTACCTAATGGTAACAAATAAGCTACGTACCAGTTGTCTTCAACCTGTTTGAAATCAATAGACATAATAAATGTTATTTTTAAACACTAGATTTCACTTGTACCCCAAATGATTGATATTCAACTTTTCAATTTATTTTGACTAGGAAGCTAAGTGGTAAAAATTTATGGACCCTCCCCACATACAAGCAAATTATCTTCTTGGGCCCTCCGGAAATGGAGTGCTGATCCAACTATCAACCCTAGTCATATTATCTTGGTTACGTAATTATTTATAAATTAACATTCAATGATAAGAAACGTTATTGTAGTGAATCACCTAAGGCAATTGATTTAAAAAGTACTAACATTGAAAAAACTTAGGACCTTGGGCATGGGCATGAAAAAGAACTTAAAATTGTAACAGAGTTTTTGAAGGAATACGCAGATTTGAAAAGGTTTCACTTTATTATTACCAGAGAATTAAAGTGTTGAAGTAAGGGCTAGTTCCACATCACTTTAATTTTGTGAAGTGAGGAAATTGGATGACAAAGTCTGCTGAGCGGCCCGAGATTTTAGTTTGAAATAAATTACTGCTTCACTTTTTCTTAATTTATGTTTCAAAGATTTAACCAATTTCATGATCCTTTTCTTTAATAAATAATTAAGGCCTAGGGAAATTTTTAAATTTCTTTCCTTACACCATGGTCTTTCCATCAGCTCTAAATTATCTGATTTAAATTCAAAAGTTATTCTGTCCATTCAATTTAGTGCCCGGGAAAACCGGGGTACTTTGCTTCTTGTTTTTTCCTACTCATAGAAAGTCAATGATTCAATGAAATCGTTTTACGTGATGTTCTGCGATTTGTTTCCAAATTGAGGGTTTAAAAGGAACATTATAAAAACGGGTATATCACTATATGATAAAAGCTTCCTGCTGTCCGATGAAGCCGGGTGTGTTGAAAAGAATTTTGGTAGATTACGTACAAAATTTTGCGCAGTAAGTCTTTAACCTTTTTCTTTGTTTTAAATGAAATATTTACTTAAGAAAGTAATGAGTGTGACCACGTTAAGAAAGCGTGTTTGATAAAAATGTGTAACTTAAATAATATATATCCATTTCAAAAAAGTCAATTTCATTTTATACTTTTTTACAATTTTTATCATTTAACTATGGGCAAATGTTAGTTTACTTTAAAAAATAGTTTTTTTTTGTAAAATAATTAGTAATTGTTACTTCTTTTTCCGTCCCAATTACTTTTCAAAAAACAAACGAATAATTGTAATTATTATTGGCTCGTACAGGAATGAGAGGGTTTGTCCAACTTCCCTAGTAAATAAAGTCTTTGCAGTATTGCTAATTTTTTGTTCATAATTTGTATTTCTTTAGCGGCTTCTAAGTTATTTTACTTACAAAAGAAACGGGCTTCTCAATTCTTCACTTTGTTGTTTCCATTAGGAGTCACCCAGTTTAGCTTGCTGGATTTCGGTGTATTTATTAATTTAATTCTTTTGTTTTTTAACTTTTCCAAATTGGCGATAACCTTCCAAATTTATTTTGTTGCCCAAGGCCCCGTCAGTTCAGCTGCCATTTAAAAATTTTGTTATCTTTTGTTATTGTTTTCTAGTTGTAGTTTATTCCTTCATGTATTTTGTTATTCTACGTGTTCATTGTTATTATTTATTTATTATTGTTATATATTTTTCAGAGCTTTATTTATATATTTATAAAAACTGTTTTTAGGCCTAGTCATTTTGATTTACATTTTCTTAATACTTTTGCACTGTTAATATTTTATAATCTTGTTTTTTTTATTTATTTCTTTTACCTCGAGGCCATAAGATACATACATTTTCTGTAATGTTTGATAAATATCATAACTTTCACAAACGGTCAACAGCCTGTTTTGTCTGTGAATGTTTAAATTTTTGTTATTTGTTACTTAATATTTTTTTTTAAATACTTTTGAATTAAATGCTTTTTAATTTTCATGTAATAAACAATATTATTTTTGCCATTCAACTTGTGTTTCTTTTTGTTCTGTGTCATCCTCCTGAGTCCGGTGCCTTCGCACCCACCCTAGATGGGTCCAGCACAATATTTTGATAGTATGCGGGTGGGTTGCAGTTATAAGACTAAAAATTATGCTTTTTGAGATGTATGAAGATTTCAACCATCCCTCGACTGATATTATTTTAAAACCCCTTGTAAAGAACAACAAAGCCAAAAACTAGAGGTCTTGAGGTTATGTTCGTCCTCTTACTTATAAATCCAATTTTATTATAAAGTGATTAGAATTCTGAAATAAGAATCGAGCAATATTTTTAAGTGATGTTTGTTTTTACTAAATGATTGTACAGTAATTTATCACATGCAGACTACCTGCTTAACCTAAATCAATAACATCCACTGGGCTATAAAGTTATTTTAGTTAATTTCTTTTGAACATTTTTCTTCAGTGATTGTTATGAAGTTTATTTTTCCATTCTTGTAGAAGACATTGAAATCGTCTGCTTTTGACATTATTTGTAGGTTGTTTAAACCAGTGAATTGATGTTCTGAATGAAAAGTAAATCACAAGTGTTATTTAAAATCAGATGTTTGTTACTTTTAGTTTTTTTTATAGTCACTTTGATAGTTAGGCCTAAGTTGCTTTTAACAATGAAGGAAAAACTAAAAGTTGCTTGTAGGATATGTAATAAAAATTTGAAAAAAGTTCACCTTCTGTATTGTGTAGAGGACTTTGCTCACATTTGGCATCATGTTAAATGTACCAATTTGAAAACAAAAATCTTAAGGATATTAAACTGTACACAGTGTACAGTTTACAGTTCACTGTAAACAGTGAAATTGTGAAAAATGTGCAGTCATGAACGTAAATAAAATATCAGCGGACAAATCCTTAAATGATTCTGATACTTCAGTAAAGAAACAAATAAACCGTACAGTTTCTGAAACCATCAGACTTGAATGCAATAGTCCAAACACTAAATAAAGATCTTATAGAAGCGAATGAAAGAATTAAAGGATTAGAATCAGAACATTCTTACCTGAAGCTGTTAGTGCTTTAAAGAGAACACGAGGTAGTTAAATATCAAAATAAATTGAGTCTACTAGGATTAAGCAAACCAGATACTAATAAAACTTCTACAACTAATAATCTAATTTGTACTAGAAATAGTTTTTCTTCACTACACGAATTAGAAGAGAATGAGACGTATCTCAGTGATCATTCTGATGTAGGCCTAAACAAAAATATAACAAATAATAGCTGGCCTAGTAAAAACCATAAAAGTAGAAACAATAACAAAGTACTACCGGTATATATGAAGAACCGTAATCCTAGAGAAAATTAATATTTGGGAAAAGAAATATGAATGTAAAGAAGCTTCTTTCAGTTTCAGATAGTCATGGCAAAAATATTGACTCTATTCTTCAAGAAAAGCTTGGTAATGAGATTAATGTAATGTCTGTATATAGTTCCTCAGCTCTTTTTAACTATGTTGCCCGTAATTTATAAGAACTAACTGAGAATTTTACATATCAGGATCAAACCGTTTTATTAGGTACGAGGTATGGTCAAAAAGTTACCCGAATCAGGTAAAATATATTTATTGAGCAAAGATTAAAACTTACAAACCTATTTTCTTTTAAAATACTCTCCTCCTGCATCAACACAGTTGTTCCCACGATCATACAGTTGTTCAAAACAGTTTTAAAACCGATTTTTAAAATGTATTTAACAAGTTCACTGCATTGTTATAATTTCTTGGCCATTCATCATGTGCGCCACACAATCTCGGGTTCTCGTTGCATATCATTAATTTAGTGCGGGACGAGATCCCGAGATCTCGTTGTGCAATAGAAATTCTGTGCACAATATCATGTCATCAATTGAAGATAAGGAAGAAGTGTAATAAATTATACTCCAGCCGAGAAATTTAGGTTATGCTGTAAATAAACAGATACGTAAGCAACCATGTGGAACAGCTCTCCCGCCTTTTCAAACAACAGCTGACGATCTGTTTGCTAATATTAACATTTAATCTACAATGTGATCGACAAGATCTATAGGTCTCATCCCACATATAATTAATACGTCATTACTCTGGTGCGGCACGTGACCTATGGATCTTGTGTAAGATTTAGGTTACTATTAAATGCACAAAGTAAATTGATTCCATAGAGTTCAACTCCTGCAACAATGTGTTAATTACAACGAAAAATATCACAAAACGCAAATAAGGAATTAAATGTGAATTTTATCACTGTGTCAATGTAAGCCTACGACACGAGCAATGGGATCTCGTGACGCAGTGAACGTGTTAAATGATCTTGTCGCATTTTATCTGAAAGCTTCAGCACCTGAAAATTGTTTTCCTTACCTTACATGAGGTCAGGAGAGTAATGGAGGATGTTTAAGCGTGGTAATGCGGAACTTGATGAGGTAGTTACTTACTAACGGGGATCAATGTGCAGGAGTATTGCCATGCAGCAAAGTTAAATTGTTTTCTTCCCAAGTTTCCTCCTAATAGCGTCTCGTAAGCGCCTAGACATTTTTGTATGGACACTGCCAAGTGATAAATTTATCTCATTTATGCGAATAATTATTCTTCTGTTTGCATGGACAATTTGCCGAACTTACTCGATGTTGTCATCTGTGGTTACAGTTGAAGGACGTCGACTATAAGAGTCATCTTCAATGTTTATGCAACCTTCACAAAAACATTTGTGTTGATCGTAAACTTGGCTATTCTTCATCGCCTCAACTCTGTACGCTTGAATTAACAGTTTGTGTCTCAGAAGATGACTTTTGAAGCAAAACAAAAATTTTAATTTTTTTTGCCGTTCAATTATATCAATTTTTCAAAAAGCGACAATGTAAACACACAAATACATGAAAAGCGCTCCCCACGGGGAAACAATGGCTTCTGAGCGATACTTGCGCTACAGAAATCCCTTCTCCATGAGTAGTACTAGCAGCTAAAGAACAAAATTCCTACCAGCATCCATGCTGTGTGTCTCTGGACTTAATTACAGAAACTTTTGACTGTACCTCATATATATAGCCCAGATTCTGCAGTTATTGCTAACGACTTTGTTTTTGAAATCTTAGCAAATGTTTCATCAAAAACTAATCTAAATATTCTGGGCATACCACTTTGAATGGACCGTCCTTCCTTCAATTCCTCAATTACAGAAGCAAATAGTGTTGTCAAAACCCGTGCTAATAACTTGAAGAATTTTTGGAGTGAAATTACTTGTGACGGTGTATTGAAAGTTGTAAAAAGTATGAAAGGCTTTGAGAGTCTTGACGTTTTTAACATGTCAAGTATGTTCCTTAAAAATGTTATATGGCTTATTGTTATTACTCTTACCTTAATCGCTGCTTCCAGGATGGGGTGTTTCCAAATTTAATGAAATTGGCTTAAATCCATTCTGTGTATAAAAAGGGCAACATGTCAGATCCAAAGAACTTTCGTCCAATAGCTTTAATTCCTGTACTGCAAAGGTTTTTGGGTACCTTATATTTGACCAGGTAAGTACTTATTTTGAGTCTGCTTGTTTATCTATCCAACTGCCAGTTTGGATTTAAAAAAGGAAAACTGCCATTTTTCCCAGAAGCTCGTCTGTCTGTCCTTATACACTCCATAAATAACCTATATGTATATAACTAGGCTAGGTTCAGTCATCCCAGTCCAAGGTGGTGTAGTAGTTGTTTTGTTCATCAATCCACTCATTTTCGAGTGTTATTCTTTTCGGTACATTATTGTATGTAAATAATTTATTATTGTTTATTATGTTTTAATTTTTTGTTACTAACTAGTTAGTAAAAAGTATTTAACCAGTTTCATTCTGAAATTTATTGTTTTAATGATGGATTAGGTTACTGTTTTTATTAGTGTTTATTGAACTGTGTGTTTAACACTGTTACTGTTCAACCACATTTTAACACCTCCAAACAACGTTACGAAACTTTAAACAATATGGCTGAAAAACGTAAAAAGAAAGTGGTGACGAAGACGGAAAAGTTTCAGGCCATTAAATGGTTATAATGAGAGGATTGTAACAAAACAAATAATTTATTTATTTATTTTACCTAAATCAATACTAACTACAGTACTGTAAACATAAGAAACCCGTCAGTAAATAATAAAATTATTAAAATTATATATAATACAGAAATGCCTTCAATTTCTGTGTTTAACAATACACCTGTGATATTGCATTACCTTATGAAACGGCAAAGTAAACAATGGTCAGACTAGCTTATAACTGCTCACTGTTCACTCTAGTGATTACGTAGTGTTAGATAACATTAGCTTCTGATATTCAGATTATTCACTATCCAGATTGCCTGACGCTACATTAATCCGGATATTGGAGGTTTTACTGTAATTGAGGAATAAGACAAATGTCTCCCTGATTGATATTCAGAGGTTTGCTGCATTTTATAGACCTTGGTTGAGTTACTCACAACTATTAACCCATTGTGGATCGTGTTGCGTGGCGTGTGCCGGGCCTAACTGTACAAATTAAATTCGCAACACGGCGCAACACCTTCCCTGCTGCTGGCCTAGTATACTCGCAAATCAATACGTTTTGTTGTTATTTACGTTACATAAACATTACACTGACCATATTAGTAGTCTATCTAATTCAGACAATCGCAATTCATCCTCGATTTTACTGGAATTCACAAACATGACAAAACGATAAGACAGAACGCTAGGATTAATTTCCCCTTGCGTCAGACAACAGTGACAGGAAACAGTAACAAAGATAAGGAGATAGACAGATAAGCACCTAAAAACAAATGGGAGAAATTGTAACAGCGATAACACCGACTTCGAGGGCGAGGGACGCAACTGTAAACAACCAAGGCTACGACATCAGCGTCATGTCGTTGAGCTATCTGTCCACTCGGCGCGGGACGTGAAGGCCTTGTCTTTGATCAGCAATGGGTTAAGCTGGAAACTATTAGAATGATATGGTAGAAAACTAAATTTTAAATTAACCCTCCCACTGAAAACACTCAGAGCAATAAAGTTTGCATAGACCTGGTTCGTTGCGGCAAACAGCATTGTGTAAACAGTTTCTTTTCTTTTGCCTTTTTTAGCACAAATACAACATTTGATTTTGACTCTTAGTCCATTTTATTTTTTTCCATTTTTAGAGAGTCTGTGAAGGCTGTTGCGTCTTGGGAGTTAGCATTTGACCTGGATGTTTACTGAGCAGCAATACTTCAAAAACTTTCACACAGAAGTCCAAAAACTGATTTAAACAATGACATTATACAAATAATATGCATTCATCATGATTACTTGCAGGAAATGAACATACATTTTGTCCAGTAGTTTTATCCCAATTTCTGTTGAGCATGTTCAATTTAATGGTGCCAGTAAGCAGAAGCAATCCTATAAATGTTTTAAATTCAGACACGGTAAGGTCTTTCCATTTTCCGATTCTGGATTTGAAAGTTCTATTTGACTGTAAAATAAATCAAATGTGTATTTGTTCTTTTTTTATATTATCTTTTCCAAAATCCAAAAAAAGAGCTTAAAGGAGTGTTATTGTCAGGAATTGGTACTTTTAGACCTGGATCAACTGTTAAGGGGAGGTCCCGCAAGCCTAGGCGACCATATTGGGTTGATATTAACATCATCGTCCGAACTGTCTTCAAACTCATATTCACTGTCTGAAAATAGTTTTTTTAATTAAACCACTGTCATTATCTTCCACAATTGCGAACAAACTATACAAATATCCAAAATTAACGTGATTGTTACAATTAGGTTCAAACTAACACCAAACATGATTAAAATAGCCAATCCAGAAACGAAAAGCACTGAGAGAAACAACATGACAGTGATGTTTTAATACCTTTCTTGGCAATGGCTGAGCTCAAACTGAATCAATGTATGGGAAATGAGAGTGGAGCGACAAAACGCCCGCCACTCCACATACCAGTTGCTAGAGGTGTCCGCATTGAATGTGTTAATAGATTCAACGGATTAGTTCATAACCACAAACACATTGTCTGCTAATTATAAACAATGAAGCAAATCTTGCACAAGGGTTGAGTAGGTTGATCTTTACATTCTAGACCAAATATGAGACTTCCTTCCAAAGATACTCCTCTCTTAAGGACAGTTTACACGCAACGTCTAATTGCACGGTAGTTGGCAAGGACAAATCCTATCAGCTATAATGTAGCGTGTAGGCAGCAAAATGTACGTTTTGTCGAAATGGAATGAAAACCAATGACGGATATGAAAACTGACAAGACGAGCATTGTTTTGTGAAAACTGCAACAATAAGATGAACACTTGTCCTTGTTTGTCATAACGCCAGAAATGGAAATGGTTTGTGGCAAACAAAAAACAAGGATGATAGTGAAAGTAATAAAAAACACGAACGAGAGTCAAAATGATTGAGAATAATATAAGGGCTTCTTCCATTCTAGAACTATAATGTAAACATAACCTAAACGTTGACCGAACTGAGCTCATCTAAAATGTAGGAAAAGATGTTGCCGGGTGAACACAGAAGAAAAGGGAGGTTTTGATGTACCTTTAATATGAAAGATAAGACATACAATAAAACGTTGCATGTAAACCCCCCTTTAATCTCATCTGGCAAGTTCATTTCCAAGGGCAGGTCAATCAAATAAACAGAAAAGGTTGAAAATTTGACTTAACATTTACAGATTAGTCAGAGACAAACTAATATTGAATGTTAAACAGTGAGGAAAAGAGGAGACAAGACAAATTTACCAAAACAAAAATTACAGAGATGGGTCTTTATCATGACATACCTTATCTAGTACAGAATTGAAGTTGAACTTGTCAATTTCTTTGCGAGGTGTAGCAGCAATGGCAGTGAGCGGAGTCAACGGAAGTTTCATTTCCTAAACATAAAAAAATATTCAACTTATGTTAAGAATGGAGCTCATATTGGTTTTCATATATACTGTATTAAATAAACCAATATTTAAAACTCTTTATCTGAGGCTTTTTGATAGCAATGTTTCATCAGACTCTTCAAAATTATGAAATAATTAGTTCACTTTTGTATTAAATATTTGTGAAGAGTCTGACGATTTTATTTTATTTATTAGATGCTACAAAACAGAATACAATATTGCAGCATCACACATAGTAAATAAGCATGCTATGGCTCGTACAGGATTACAATAAATATTATAAAATACAAAAAATACCAAACAATCAGACAAAAGAAAAACATGATTAAATAATTAAATATATTAGAGCAATACCAATATTAATAATTAAAACTAATAGCATATGGAATTAAAAAAGTATAAACACCAAACTCTTTAAAGTATAACAATCTCAAAAAATTAACTTTAATTTGTTCAATTATATGAGAAAGGTAATGCTGATGGGGACACCACACAGTGAAGCCATACTCCAGTTTGGACCTAACTAAAGAGAAATATAATAATTTAAAAGTGTCTGAATTCCTTATAAAGTTACCAGACCTATAGGCAGCTTTGCATTTCTCAATTATATGTTGAGAAAAATAAAACATTGTGTCGAAGATCACTTCAAGATCTTTTATTTGGGTTTTATATGATAACATATAGTGTTGCCAATAAAATACTGAAAATCAATGGTTCTCTGGCTGCGCCTAGTATAGTGCACTAATACACATTTGTCAACATTAAACTGTAAGCCACTACAACTCCATTCTACCAAACGATCCAAGTCACTTTGAAGTTGTTTACATCCTCGACAGAAGTTATTTCACAAAATAATTTCATATCATCAGCATAAAGAAGTGCTTTACTATTTTGATGATAGCATTTTTATCAAAAAGCATTTTTATCAAATAAAGTCTTAAATATTGGTTTATTTGAGTATGATTTGATGATAATATATTCAACTTACTTTATTAAATTAAAAATAATGTTCCTAATCAGTTAAGTTATAAATAAATATTATGGATCTACCAGTATGTTCTTTGGATACCAATATATTGGTACAGTTAAGCAGCACTTTACACATAAATTATCATGATTGTCACTGCCAAAACGTTGTTAACTTCAAAAAGGATAACAATTATTTATATTTGTTGAGTTAAATTAATTTTTCTATTTTAATCCCTAAGTAAGCTTGGTTTTGGAATATATTTAGTTTTAGTAGAGCTCCGTCCGTACAAGATAAAAATAATTATCTTTTGTTTACTGACAACAAATATGTACAGAAATGGAAAAAAACAAGTAACACACTTTCTATATTTGAAGGCCAAAAAGTTATCTTCAATAAAAATAAATTTAGATAAAATCTGATTCCAAGTATACAAGGCCGGGGGAAAAAATCTGGATTATATTTTATTTTAAGCTTCATTTTTGTCATATTAATCCAACAATATTGATATAAGCAATCAATGTTAAGCATTTATTCATTAATTTGTCAAAATTTAAAATCGGCTAACGAAGTGCTTTCAGAATATTGAGAAAATATAACATTTGTCTCGGGGAGAATAGATTTGTACTGGCCCGGAAGTTGTGAGAAATTCTTATTACTTCGGCCCACCTTTAATAAGATCAGATACTTTTCAGGAATATCTTGATCATATATCAAATCAGATCTTGATCTTAACTTGTAAACTTGTTTGTGGCCTCATGACAAAAGGACAAGATCATTACCTAGTCTGGTTGACTGGAGTATTCATTACTAGTACAGGAGGTTCAAATAATTGGAATGAATAGAAACCAATGAGACAAGTGCATAAAAACAGATCATTACTAGTCAAGGAGGTTCAAATAATTGGAATGAATAGAAACCAATGAGACAAGTGCATAAAAACATAGCAAGTGTAATACTACTCTATGCTAACCAAAAACTCTGGAAAACTGGGATTGTCAGTTTTTTATAGGACCATACAGAATCCTGTCAAGTTGCTACAGTACACTTAATACACCTGGATCTGAGTGTATTAATGGATTATATGATTATAAATAAATTGATATATACTTTTTCTAAAATAAGCAAGGTCTGTCCAATAAATACGCGAACTGGTGCAATCTGGCAGCCATGATGCCGACTATAAGTTGCTTGAGACCTAATGAACCGTCAGTGCTTGGTGGATTGTTGAGATGTACGCATTGTGCCGGTTACGTTAGTTTCTGTTGTCCATGTTTTTACTGTCTGTCGAAAATGGAAATTGACGAAATCACAGAGCAACAAATCAACGTCAAGGTTTTGGTAAAGTGCGGTAATCAGGAAATAACTGAAATGTTGGCAGCTGTTTGCGGATATAATGCTCTAAAGAAAACATCTGTTTTCAAGTGGATGAAATGCTTTAAAGATGACCGACAAGACACCACGGCTGATGCAAGGCCGGGACAACCTTCAACCACCAATGTTGACAACAACATTGATCATGTGCGGTCTCTTGTCCTTACCGATTTTCTAAAGACTGTCTTAATGATAGCTGATGAACTGAATTTAGGAAAATCAACCTATCTTAACTGAACATTTGTGTTTAATAAAGATGTTTCCAAAAATCATGCCCAAGTTTCTGATGACAGATTAAAAGTTGAGAAGAGTTCAATATGTTACTGATTGAAAAAAAATCACTTGAAAACGATGCTGGATTTCTGAATAGAGTTAATTACTGATAACGAATCGTGGTTTTATGAAAATTACATTGAACTTAAATTGCAAAGCAAGGAGTGGAAAGCAAAAAGATAAGCCATGAACCAAAAAATCAAGAAAAAAAGCTGATCGAAAATCAAAGTCATGCTCTTTGTTTTCTTTAGTGTAGAAGGTATTGTTCATCATGAATTTCTTCCTGAAGGACAAACAGTAAATGCTGAGTTCTACCTTACAGTTCTCAAGCATTTGAGAGATCACAAGCGACAAAATTTTATTCAAGGCGATAGATTTATCCTTTACCATGACAATAAACCTGCACGTTCAACTCGATTGCTATCCAGTTTGTGGCAAAAAATTCAATAACAGTCCTTGATCATCCTCTTATTTGCCACAACTCGCCCTCCCCTGCGTCTTTGCCATTTCACTGGGAAGATATGGACACAATAAAACAAGAAAACGAGAAAACGAGAAAACTAAGAAGCCTTACTCAAACTGCCACGGACTTCCGAGGGTGCTTTGAACAAAGGAAAAGAAGATGGAATAAGTGCATAACAATGAATGGAGAGTACTTTGAAGGGGACAAAATCAATTTAGACTAAATTTAGCAAAATAAAGTTGTTTGGTCTCAGTTCAATCCTTCATTGGACAGACCTCGTAAATTATATATCTTTAATCAAAACTACATTACACAAGTAAACATCAGCAAATGTTGTTTTTTTTACTTATTACAAGTTAACTATCATAAGACTAAAGTTAACCTACTGCTAACGGCTAACAAAATGTATTGACAAAACATGAAATATTACAAAACACTGCATTTAAGTTTAAAATACCCAAGTTTATTACGGGGGAAGGGGGGGGAGTCTCAAAGACTGGTTGATTGTGTCCTGGATGTCTTCAGAAGTGATTTGATTACCTTGATATATTGTAACTGATCAATAACACAAAATAGTAACTGGTCTGATACTGGTATACCGTAAGAAACAATGATGCCTTGAAAATAATGTTTTTATTGTCAGTCACTATTAAATTGTGAAATAAATAATCATACTAAACAAAAAAAAAAGACAAAAGTTAATGAATAACAGTCAGTGTTATCCTTCTCCTCACTTATTTGAGATTCAACAAGACCAGAGAAATTTCTTAAAATATCTTATGATGATGAGAATAATTGGACACTTACACACTGAGGAATCACAAATTTCTACTTATACTCGAGGTTTCTCAGATTGAGATTTTTACCTTGAGTATGTTTTCTACTTCAGCCGCACCACTTCCATTGAGCGCCAGACCATTACTGTCATGAACTCTGGCCAGGCTTTGACCCTGCAAACAATGTTCAACCATTCTTAAAACAGCTGTTTGGACAGGAAACATGGCCATTATACATTTAAAAGCTATACAGGCTTTTTGGTAATTAATTTAAAAACGTTTTACTAGTGAAACTATATACAAAATGCGATAAAATGGTTCACATTTTTCGTTCTTTCCTTGAAATATCTACGTGCAGAAGCTAGTTTTAGATTTATTAAAAAAATCTGTTTTTAATTTCTTTATATTGAATTTATTCAAACAAAACATAGGTCAATTTGACAAAATTTTCAAAACCTACATAGCATTTCAAACTAGGATGATTACATATTAACCTACTAAATAAAAATAAACAATGATAAAACACAGTTAAAGTAAACATTTCTGGAACTTAAGAAGAAAGTAACAGTAAAGAAATCCTAAGCTCTCTGTTAGTGTATGGTTCATAGAGTATCAAATGCTACAAAAAAGATTACCAATCAACAGGCTTTCTATCAATACAGAAGAACCTGTATAGTAAGTGACGCTAATGAAACTTACAATATTTAAGAGATGTATGCTGTAAAACACGGTAGTCTTAAATTTTACTCATATTTCTATTTTTTTCCTTTTTTTTATCGATTGTCTACTATGTGTAATTTTAGAATCTATAACTTTTTTGGGACACTGATTTGTTTCTTAACATTTATTTCTTACCAAGAAGTCCGCGTCAAGTCGAAAACGACTCCGACCAATATTACTATGGTCTGAAAACCTGATATGAGAACATTTCTTTTTTTCTCAGCCTAATAGATTGCATGTACCTCTTCCTTGTAACGGCCCTACAGATTATTATAGTTTAATTTTCGATTGTTTATCTTGAATCTGTTGTGAGAAAAACAAACCATAGTGCATAAACAATATTTTTGTCAGACAGCACAGTAGAAAACTCTAGAATCTGTACACGGAAAGACTTGTCACTTCTCGAGTTGAACACATTTCTCAGGATACTATTTAATACAGGAGTAGTTAAGATGCCACAATTATAGCGTTACTTCAAAACTAACAAGTTATGCATAAGTTGTTTTAGTGACTGCATGTTACATGAACAATTCCTTTTAATATTACATTGCTTGCAATTAGCCAACAATGATAGTATATCATGTGATCGCGCGTACAAAATATGACCTGCTATTGATTATATGAGATGCTAAAATTTCTATCAACCTGGTAAAAAAATGTCATTAGACGAATCATTCAAACTCCTTTGGGTATCGGCTGAACACTAAGCAAAAGTATTGTGCTGTGTACTGACAACGCCTCTGGGAGTTATTGATTTTTCAAAAGTAATTTTGGTGAAATGTTGAAATGTACATTATTTATATCATTATTATAACTATTCTTGCTTAAATTAGTAAAATTGTAGTATTTTTATTTTCAGAACTGTCCAAAGGTATACAATGTTATTTTCATTAGCAGTGAACGTATTAATCTTATAGTTATTTTATTATTTAAGTTAATCATCAGCTGTTAAATAAAAACAAATGCCATGGTTTTGAATCAGAATATGTTATAACATTAGGTGTTTATATTGATATATAAATTTAGCTGTACTCAAGAGGGTATTAAATTGAAGATATATACATCCCTTAAACGCACTCTTTTCTGGCATAATACTGATAAACAAACTCACACATTTTATTTCGTACGCTTAAGCAGCCTGTGTCATTACTAATAACTAAAGCTTCTGGCAACGACCGTGTCAAAGTGTTATCTGCAATATTTACACCAACAAACGTTTCGCCTATGTTGTGATGATAAATCCTCAGTAGTATCTCTGTGACAGAGATACCACTGAGGATGCCACGTCACAGCATGGGTGAAGCGTTTGGTGATGTAAATATTGTAGATACCACCTTGACACGGTTGTTGCCAGAAGCTTTAGTTATTAGTAAACACACACATAACTATTATTTGTGCAGTACAATTAATTGACCTACTCATGAGTCACAGACAAAGGCCGAGATGACACGAGCATAACATACAAGGGTATCTTCTAATTCTATAAAACGTTAATCTATACTGACAGCCTTTAATATCATGAAACCAAAAAATCGCAAGTATATCAATCAATTATTGATTCATATTATGAAAACTCTTACACAATCAGTATTGAGGCGAGGTAAGGGGCGTGGATGTTGGTGGCTGGTTCTGTAAGGGTTGCTGGCTGGTGGACCCTTGGGAGGAACTTGATTGTTGGTGCGGTGGTCCCCACTGTTGGACCCATGTTTCACTGGCTGAGGATAAAATCCCCGGCCCCCATAAGATGGCTTAGCTTCAGCAGGTTTGGCAAAGCCTCCTCCCCTGCACAGAACAAAAATTTAATCAACAATTGGACAATTTCCCTTTGAAGAGATTTAAAATATGATGGATAAATACAAAACACACAAAAATTAATAATATATATTTTGTAAAATACGCTTCTTAAAATATCTTGGTTCAGCAAAATGAAATATGAGAGTTGTCCGTAACTCATTGGAGTTGTCAGGAGAGGTCTCCAATGAGTTTCCGTTGTGACAGTGCAAGCTAGTGTAAATCTGACAACAGTAACGTATTCCCACTTTCACCACCACTATTCTGGCTAGTCCCCAACCCTCTGCTCAGTCTTGGCTTATCAGCTGTTAACGATGGAGGGGAACCAATGCTCCTGCTCAGTGTGAATTGCAGTCCTTGATTAGATTCCTGTAGTTTAAGGGGTCAACCACTTTTGAAATCCATCACTAGTTGGCCAATGTCAATGGAGACAAGTGTATACACATAAAAAAATTATAAATTCGTCAGTAGCCACATTACCAACGCCTTGAGCTTGTGCCTCAGTGCTCAGTAACAAGAATGTACTTACTGTACCAAACACTGTGTGGTGGCCAGCCTGTTGTTGTTGAACAACAGTGTTCATTCTATATAGCGTTTATAAATTTACAAAAACTTATGAGTTTAAACTGTATTGATCAACTGATGTAGTAGTAAATTCACATGACATTCATGTCAAAACATACACATCAAGTAAGTAGGTTCTTTAACCCTTACTACGCCTATTACGCTTATATACGCGGCACAGTAGAGTATTGTAGCGCTGTTTCTGCCTATAACCACTAAATAAATTATTTATTTTTAAAGTGCTTATTTTTCATAAAAATTACAATAAAGTGTGTAGTTATTTCTTAGACATACTTTGATATAACAAAGTTGGTACAAGACTATATCTATTGAACATCGACTTGTTTATAGTTATAGTGGCAAAAATAACAATTACTCGTAGTATACTCTGTGCCATTAGCGCCAATAGACACCGCCGATTGTGATCGCAGTCAGCATTAGTTTACGTTACCATATTCGGTTAAATACATCATTATTAACCTACTTTGTTGTTTATTGTTATAATATTTGTTATTTGTGATCTTTCTTATATTTGTTTGTTATTTAGTAAGTATATTTGTTTAGTGAGTATTAGTTTGTTTATTATTGTTATTTTTGTTAATTAACAATGCCGCATCGGACAATGATGATTACATATACTACAAATCTGTCTAAAAATGTGTTCATACTTTTTTAAATGTTACAGACCTCTACAATACTTAAAATAAAAAGAGAGTTGCAGTTTAATGAAAAATATTTTTGAAACCAGTTTAATGATTAAATAGAGCGGTAGCTCTTATTTAAGTTTAGCGTTGTAAGGGTTAAAAAGGAGCAGATTATGATTAAAGTTAATGAATTTATAATTTTTGAAAAGTAATACTATTAATACTGGTTAAATTCAAGATCTGATTAATACTAGGAAATTATTTCATAAAGGTATATATAGACAGTTTCTTTATTTGGTTAGTGGTGGAATTTCGATTGATTTAAATAAAACAATTTAATAATTTCACAATTTATAATTTTATATAGACCATGACACATTACTAATCAAATCAGAACCAAAACATTAGGCGTAATAACCATTTGTCATTGCAATACAAATGCAAGGTTGAGGTAAAAATTTAAGATATCTTATGTAGGTGATAATTTCTTATTTGATTTTATTCTTTGAAGATGCCTATCTTAGATACAGGCGTGTGTATGTCAAATACTGAGCAGACATTGTCGCCATTACAGTACTGAGAACAATGCCTATTGTCCAAAATGTCTACAACACTAAACCTCCAAGTCCTTGTCACTTTAGCTGTTCCTGTCATTTGGTAAGTGACTCAAGTATAACAAAAACAATAAAACAGACGTTAAATACCTTTTTCGTCAAGCATTTCTTGTAAAATCTAGATGGATGATTTGAATTTTGAGGTGATTACCTCATTATCAGATCCTTTAAAAGTTAAATTGAATGATGTGACATGAAGTCGATGGTAAACATTCCGTCAGTAGTTAATAAACACATGCACAAACACAAACGAAAAACATTTAAACGCACTTAAAATTTTTACAATAAAACGTGATGCATTATTGTAGGCCTAAAGCTCAAATCTTAAATGCGTTTAAATGTTTTTCATTTGTGTTTGTGCATGTGTTTATTAACTACTGACGGGATGTTTACCATCGACTTCATGTCACATCATTCAATTTAACTTTTAAAGGATCTGATGATGAGGTAATCACCTTGAAATTCAAGTCATCCATCTGGATTTAAGAAGAAGTGCTTGACGAGAAAGGTATTTTAACCTCTATTTTACTGTCTTATTCACTTCTGGAGGCTATAGAATGTTTAAAACATAAACCTCTAAATGCAGCATCTTTTATTAAAAGTTAAACCTAAACTTTTTTAAATAGCTAAATTAGCTGTACCATATATATATATATATATTAATATGCAAGCACATGCCCAAAAACAATACACTCCATTTTTTCACAGTTAAACCTAAAACAGTGGAAGGTACTTGCACAATTAAATGAGCATGAATGTCATATACAATGTTCATAATCTGCTATAACAGCACTTTTCTCAGTCTTTCAATTAAGGTTAAAATATATCTGAAAGATGCTTATAATAAAAATTACTTGAATATTTTTGACTAAATTCATTCACCTGAGGTGGCCACGAATTTTGTAAGTACTGCTTCACCATAAAATAAAATAAAAACTTCAATTTGAAATGAAAAAAATTACAGTAACACTTAATATCCTATGAAAGGTGTAACTAGTCGTAAAAGATGATGAAACTTGTTTATTCATTTATTTATTCATTAGATAGGACAGGACTACACAGCAAATCAAAATTGTACAGCAAATAATAAATTATTCATGAATTTGAACTAAAACAAACACGAAAAATTTGTCTATACCTATTGGTGCCCATGCTACCGTCTTTCAAGCAGAGGTGATGGCAATCATTCCATCTGCTGGGATAATCAGGTGGCGATAAAGGTGATCATGGTGCCACGTACCAGCTCAAAGTTGGTATGGAAGTGCTAGGAGATCCTAGAGACCCTTTGCCAGTGTAAACAGGTGAGACTCATATGAGTCCCTGGAGATGCTGGCATTATCAGAAATGAGAGAGCTGATGCTCTGGCTAGGAGGGGGCAACGTGCCCCCTTCTGGGAACGGAGCCGGCCCTTGGCATCCCTCTACGAACGATTAAGGAACGGAGCCGGCCCTTGGCATCCCTCTACGAACGATTAAGAGAAGAATTTATCGGTGGACCTTTGAGGAACACTCTGATAAATGGAAGTCTGAGACCGGGCTCAGGCAATCTCGTATACTTATTCAAGGACCGGATAAGCTGAGCTGTGAACGTGCCAAGGTGAGGGCTGTTACAGGGCTGCTGACCGGACATAATCTCCTTCATATACATATGAAGTTTATGGGTCTAACAGAAGACCCCACATATAGGCTCTGTGAGGAGGATGAGGAGAGCTCCATACACATCTTGTGCCAATGTGGAGCTCTTGTATCTCTTAGGTACATGACTCTGGGTACTGCTTTTCCGGAACCAGAGGATATCAGAAGGACTACACTCAGAGAGACACTGTGCTTCATAAGAGGTACTGGTCTCTTGTGACACTGTTGCTAGGCTCGTGGCGCAAAGGGCCACGGAGTCTAGGTATAGTAGGCTTGGTGACAGAACTACAACCCGGTGTATCTAATCTAAAACGAAAAATAAAATAAAACATGGATTATTCAGGAAAAGTTTAACCAAAACAGAGCCTATATCTAACTGAACTTTGTACCAAACATAATATTTGTTCAGTTATGAATTGAATTGAAAAGATCTTTATTCAAAAAGTACAAACATTATTATCCATTAATATGTACATCAATGGTGTCAAGAGAATTGTTGACCATATATCTAGAGAAACCCATGAGTGAAGTTGGTATCCCTGCACAACTACTAAGATTGTAGTGGAAGGAGATGGATATATAAACCACAGAAATTATGTCTGCAATGCTAAGCCTAACCACTCCACTTAAATTGGATCTCTTTGGAAACATTATCTGATTAACAAGTCTATTCCGTTAAAAAAAAAACTGTCACAATATTGAAAAATAACTAAAAAACATATTAACAAAATCTTTGTCTTCGGAGTTTGACTGCTTCACTGGGATGTGTAGTATATAATATACATAGGTTAGTGATGCAGTCAAACCCCGAGGACCAAGATTTTGTAGTATTAGTGACGACCCTCAAAGCCTATCTATGAAGATAAAAGAACATAGTTAACCACCTTCCCAACTAGTTATTATTTAGAAAGTACTTTTCAAGTAAACAAATTGTTACAAACCTGTTTTGTATCTGAATGTTCTCGTGAAGTATACTCAACACAATTGACATGTTCATTAGCCTATCCATTTGTTAAAATGAGGCTAATAATTGTGAGTAAATTTTATATGGACTTTTGACAGTTAAAAAGTTCTTATCTACCATTTGAAATTTTTTGTTGGTAATCGGATGACAAATATTTCTATCCCTTTTAAATTGTTAACACAGATACATATATAGAAAAATTCAATCGAAAAAAATGAAGGTCTAAGGTTAAAAGTAGTTTTTGATAGAAGTTGACAAATACAAATATGTTACATTTTTTGGGGATTGTAACAATACAACAATAAGACAACTAATGTATATTTTTGCATTAGAAAACCTTTCTTGATTAAATATATAAAGCGCAATATTATAAAAGAAAAAAAAATTATTACTATTACGAAATTATTTATGAGAAGGTCTGTGGAAGAACATTACATGCTCTGTGTTGGATATACTGAGATATGTGTATTATTTACAAGCCAGCTGAGCCAACTGTAGTCTGTAGAGTCTGACCTTGCAAATTGACAATCTCTTGTTGTCAAGGTCATACCACATCTATACACAGCAAATTTACATTAAATCCAATCTCAATACAATCGTTTTGATCCAACTGAAAGTTTGATGTACATTTAATAGTAGTGTGTAATAACGACTTTTAAAGATCAATTTCTAAAAATAAAACATAACTTACATTTATTCAATATTTAACATACAATGTTATACAGGCGTGAAAAGACCCTATGACTTCACGTATGTCTACAGGGTCAATTCCATCACTCAATAAGTAAAAAGTTGTAATTTTACACTCGATCACAGGATTGATTAAAGAAAGCTGGCTTTGAGTAAAAAATTGAATTGTATAGATTTCTATCACAAAATTTAAAGGTGCTTTGAATCACAAATTTGATTGTTTTTCTCTAAAGGGATAAAAGCTATAAAAACATTCTTAAACTGATGACAACAGATGAAAGTTGTCACCAAGGTGATTGTAGTGACCTAAAGCATATTCAATTAACCATTTGCCCTAGGTTAATTCATCCTGAATGAGAAGTGATAGTTTCATGATTGATTACTCTGTTTCCACCAGCCACTCAGCAGACTGTCACTTCAGTTTCCCGATGTCAGATCTACACACTCAGCAACGTGTATCCTACATATAAGAACACTCTCAAATATGTTCTGGACTTCCTTTTAAAATTTGAAAGTTATTAATGACTGTACATAATTACTTAACCCTCTATCCTCAAAACGCCTACAAAATCCTCAACACGCTAAAGTCTAAATTATTTATCAGTCTTCAATTACTTTATCAACAGTCAATGCCTCTTACTGCCATCTTTATCGATATAATGTTTTCTTTGTTAACCTACTCCCTCCCTATTCCCCTTTCCATGTTTTCTGCTGCTCTCTGGGAGAAAAATATTTAAATGGTTATTTTACTTGGTGTTTATAAAAAGGGTATATATAACATATTTTTTTTATTATGAATATTTTAATTGGTTTAATTTAATTGGTTCAGTCCAATTGAGTAAGAAATGTGTCTCGATAATTCCTACATGATAGGGTTAATAAAGATTAACTTACCATTTCAATAAAAAACTTTAGTTAATCCTCAAACTGGTGAACAACAAAATTATGCTATTAATTGTTGTGTTCTGCAGTGGCAAATAGCATAATTAAGCTTACTATAAACGGCCGCTAACAACTATTATTAAGTACACACCTAATATGCTACGCCCTCAGTCTTGGTCTAGTTTGAGGGTTAAGTGTTGTTACCTTAGAGTACTGAAGGAGTAATTGCGATTGTGTTTGTAACTGGCTGTCTTGGTCTAGTTTGAGGGTTAAGTGTTGTTACCTATGTGTACTGGAGGAATGATTGTGATGGTGTTTGTGACTGGCTGTCTTGGTCTAGTTTGAGGGTGTTGTTACCTATGTGTACTGGAGGTGTGATTGCGATGGTGTTTGTGACTGGCTGTCTTGGTCTAGTTTGAGGTTTAAGTGTTGTTACCTATATGTACTGGAGGAATGATTGTCATGGTGTTTTTACTGGCTGTCTTGGGCTAGTTTCAGGGTTAAGAGTTGTTTTCTATGTGCACTGGAGGAATGATTGTGATGGTGTTTTTACTGGCTGTCTTGGGCTAGTTTGAGGGTTAAGTGTTGTTACCTTTGAGTACTGGAGGAGTGATTGTGATGGTGTGAGGAGTGTTGCTAGTTGTGACTGGCTGTCTTGGGCCAGTTTGAGGGTTATATGTTGTTACCTTTGAGTACTGGAGGAGTGATTATAATGGTGTAAGGAGTGTTCTGGTTATGACTGGCTGTCTTGGGCCAGTTTGAGGGTTATATATTGTTACCTTTTAGTACTGGAGGAGTGATTGTAATGGTGTAAGGAGTGTTCTGGTTATGACTGGCTGTCTTGGGCCAGTTTGAGGGTTAGATGTTGTTACCTTTGAGTACTGGAGGAGTGATTGTAATGGTGTAAGGAGTATTGCTGGTTGTGACTGGCTGTCTTGGACCAGTTTGAAGGTTAAGTGTTGTTACCTTTGAGTACTGGAGGAGTGATTGTAATGGTGTAAGGAGTGTTCTGGTTATGACTGGCTGTCTTGGGCCAGTTTGAGGGTTATATGTTGTTACCTTTGAGTACTGGAGGAGTGATTTTAATGGTGCATTGGCGTAGATTGCTGTTTGACATTGGGGGGGACGTACTGGGGGGTCGAGGGGGGTCTGGGGGGGCCCCATTACCGAAGATTTTTTTGAAAAATAGCTTATTAAAATGATGGTTTTTGAAGCATATTTTACTTCAAATCCGTTTTAAATTCTCTTATTCCGCAGTGGTAAATTAGTGGGTAAATAAATAAAATTCTGAGTTAATAGTTTTAAGTTTTACTTAATACAAATTATGTACAAAAAAACCAGAATAATAAAACAGCATTAGTTGTATTGTTTGTTTTGATTACCAACCAAAGCAGGATAGCTAAATAACCATACAAAGCTGTAATTTTTACTTAGAACTCTTAATAGCTAAAACTGTGTTACAAAGATCAACTTAAGCTTAACATAAATACATAAATTCTCATGAGTAATTACATTTTTTTTAAAGCAAAACAAAGTCTTAAATCTTTTGTGAGATTAAACAGAACCAAATACGTTTCTCCTACTATCACACCTTGATATAAATATTTTTGCCACATATCTTGGATCCAATTTATCCAACATTTGTTTGTGAACGTAGCAAACTGCCACGTGATTGAGTCTTTGCTGGGACATTGTGGACATAAGATAAGTCTTCAGTTTGCACAAAGCACTGAAACTACGTTCAGCTTCACAACTTGATGCTGGGCATACCAGCATGAGCCTAACTAAACCTTCAACGTTTTGAAACAGCTGTCTTACTTCTATTTTCATCGAACTAAAGACTTCCTTAGCTTCTTTTAAACATTTCACCTCATATTTCAGGTGAAATAGTTCAAGCTCTGTTTTGAGTGCGTCCTCATTTATTTCTGGATAGGGGCTTAATAAGTCATATCCTTCTTTTCTAAGTAGCACATTCTCAAACATGATCTGTTTTTTCATGCCATCCTGTTCAAGTATTCTTCTTTTGAGCCCTTGTACAGCGATGTCTACCATTTCAAAATACTCCCGTCTGAAGTGCTCCTCTGGTGATGCATGTTCATATTCCTCACTGGTGCTGCCTTCATCGATCCGTTTTGGTACCCTTTTCTTCCTTGGCAGTTTCAACTCTTCCAGACCTAGCTCTGTGATCTTTTTTCACATTCTAAAAGCACACAAGAAAACTTCTCATTTGTCCTCAGATTTTCCAGACCATCAGAAATGTGTTGGACAGAATCACAGAGTCCTGCCACAGTTCTTTTGACACCTTGAAAACTCTTGTTTAATATTTCAAGGAGTTCTATTATTTCTCTTCCCATTAGCAAACCTAGATATGTACTTCCGTTCTCAAACACGCTCAACAAGCCACTGGCCCCTTCATATCCTTGGTCTGTTAGCTCAGTTAAGGTCTTTAAAATCAATTCATACTTCGTCAAAACTTCATTGACTTGAGCCCTTCGATAAATCCATCGAGTGGGACACAGGGGCTTTATTTTAGCTGTATTAGATAAGGGCCTTTGAGCTGCATTCTCAGTAACATGTTTGTACTGGTCTTTGACTTTTGTGTTTGAAAACAAAATGCCTAATTGATGGCACCATTCCATTGAGTTTTTCACCGTTCTGGATGTTTCACAACAAGCTTTCATTACTAAGTTTACGCAATGAGCACCACAATGTATGAAGTCTGCTAGTGGCTGTTTTTCTATCACAACTGACTGGGTCCCTTTATGGATGCCATTCATATTACCTGCTCCATCATACGTCTGCCCACGTAGATTGGACAAGGGGAGCTGAAGTCTCAGTAAAGCATCAAAAATAAGAGATGCTATGTCGGTACCACATGTGTTTGCTGTTTCATAAAAGCCCAAAAAACTTTCATGAGGATCCAGATTTTCATCAACCCATCTGACACAAAAACTTTCTTTTGTTCATTCCCTGATATATCTCGTGTACCATCACAAATAACAGAATACATCATGGATTTGTTGATTTAATTCTCTGAACTAATCAAGAAACAATTTCTTCAGCAAAAATCTTTATTATTTCGTTCTGTATGGTGGGGTTTGTATAGTTAGTTTCTTTTTCAATCCATAGTTTTAAAGACGGTATGTCTTCACTGCGGACTTCCAATAGTTCCATTAAGTTACCTTCACCAGATTTGTGCCCTCTAATTGCCAGTCCTTGCCTGAATAGGTATTTTAGACTGCCTACAATTGATATTAAAGACTCTAAAGCTAGTTCTTGTTGTTGTCGCTTAACATGTGATAGTTGTCTCTCAATAGGGGCTTGCAGCTGAGCATGGCTCAAAACTGCTTGAGAATGAGCTGCACTTTTCTCATGTAATTGGAACCTTTCAATGGCTTTCTTCCAATTTTTAAACCCTTGTTCGGTAAAAGCTTTATCCCCTTTAGTTGCTAGAGTTTTACTTGGGAACATTTCAGCATATCTTTTACAATAAAAGCAACTTACCCCTTCAGATCCAGCCACGTGAAGCCATGCGAATTTCCCATACCAGCTTTTCTGGAAACTCAGCACTCTTCCGGAAAGTTCCTGTACTGGGAAGTCATCTGGCAGAATATGGGGTTGATTAGGAACAGTGTAGGAAACGGAGCTGTCTTCAGATGCCATCACGTCGTTGATATTGGTTTCTTGTGTTTTGGGTCGTGGTGCTGGTACTTCAGAATGAGATGAACACGGCAATTTTCCATCTTCAAATGTGGGGCTTTCATCATTATTTGTTTCCGCATCTGAAAGAGAAAACAAAACAAATATAATATGTTAAGTTTGGTCTACTTAAGAGCGGTCTATACTTTTTAGCTATGGAATTGTTGCCAACATTTCTTTAACAAAATTATATTTAAATAGATTTGTTGAAGAATCACAAGATGAAGACTCAAACAAGAATTCAAAATAACTTTCGCGAGTATATCAAATAATTCATGCACAGTCAAGACTAAATGTTTACAGATTGACAGAATAAAAAAGTAAATGATAAAATAATTGTTGAAGAATGGCTATTCATATAACTCAATGGAAAAAAAAAGAATGAAACACACGATTGTGCAATAAAAATAGTTAATGTTCCTGTAAGTAGGCGACTCTAACCTAGAAGTACGTGACCTACAGTAGGTCACGTACTTCTAGGTTAGAATCGGTCACAGCAAAGGTACTATAGATGATTTGATTACAAGTTACAAGCCACTTAAGTTAATTTTAGACTGAACAAACTTTTAAAATTACATCTATCTCAAAATGTGTGTGTTAATAGATAAATAAACAGTTACTTACCAGAGCCTTCTTTTTGTTTTTTGAAGTAAGAGAAGATATCTTGTTGCCCTTGTGCTCGCATTCGCTTCATTATGATGTGAAGCAAGTGATTGTGATATTATTAATATCAAATCCACAATGAAATCAGGTTAGGCCTTTCTCATCTGACACTGACACAGTCTCATAGGCAAACTAGACAACAGTAAATAGTAGTTACAGTACAACACTGTTACAGACGTAAGAGTTACAGTAGAGTAGTTCGTCTGCTCAGCTCAGTAATAATCGTATGGCAAAGCGCGTGCGTGAGTTTGCTATCTGCATACCAATCTCCCGCGCCGGCGCGGCGAGGGTACGAATCACCACAGTCCCTATAGGCATACCACCTACACTTATTGTGTTTGTGTGTGTTCGTACATAATATGGATATAGATTCTACTAGAATACTTTGTACACTGGTCACTCTTGTCATACAAACGACACTATATAAATATTTCGTACAAGGCCAGTTTATTCCCGATATACAAATAAACTAATAAAATGTGTTATCATAATTTAAATATTCAATAAATTTTCTGGGGGACATAGCCTATATAAAATATTGGGGGGGACGCGTCCCCCGTGTCCCCCCCAGGATCAACGCCCCTGTAATGGTGTGAGGAGTATTGCTAGTTGTGACTGGCTGTCTTGGGCCAGTTTGAAGGTTAAGTGTTTTTACCTTTGAGTATTGGAGTGATTGTGATGGTGTGAGGAGTGTTGCTGGTTGTGACTGGCTGTCTTGGGCTTCTTGAACTCCTGTGGCGGTGGAGGTTGGAGCCGGGGACTGGGTGGAGGTGCTGCTGGTGCAGGGCTCTGGGGTGGCACGCCGTCATACCCCAGTAGTCTTCCTGGCTCCTCCAACAGATGCTTCACACTCTCGTACTCACCCAGAGTCCCTCGCACTTGCTGGCTCACCTTGTCATTGTAACTGGGGTTCACCTAAGGGTCAGAAACCAACAAGTTATATATCAATTATTAAGCATAATTTATTACAGTTATTATACTTATTGGACTTATTTACATTTTATTACAGTTATTATTGAAGCAATCTATCTTTAGTTATTCAGGCTCTCAGTGAGATACTATAAAATTTCCCCCATACCAATCCTGTTAATTGAGAGTCATTTTGTCACTGGTATTAGGTTGTGTGAACTTATTCTTCACTTTCTCTTAATTTCTACAGATTACTTACCAACTTTTTAGTTACACTTTATATTGATATTTCAAATTTAAATATATAAAATCCAATAAAGATTTTATTCGCTCATCATGAAATCTCTAGAACCTCGAAACAGTTTTTATTCAATTTGCAGAAAAGTTAGCTGTTGTATCACCGAGGCCCACTAAAAAAGGATTTCTCAAAATACCTTATTTTGTTTTTTGTTTTCTTTTTTATATGTTTTTGTTCTTTTACAGTAAGGTGTATTTATTATATTTGAAGTGTAGTTATTTTGTTTCAAAAATGTTTTACTTTTTTCTTATTTTTTTTTTTTTTTTGTTCAATATCAGATGAGGTTACAAACATTTTTTTTTAAATAAGCTTTGGATCCTGCAGATTTTAACATATTATAAATTCGATTTTGAAAATATGTTATAGACTTAAAAAAAGCATTCATTCATTTCTAAAGATAACAAACAACTGAATTTTCAACAATCTAAGTTTTTGTAAAACATTTATGCCTTTAATCACAGATGAACTTATAAACACAACAAAAATATGTTTTGCTAAACTAGTATAATTTTATACAGTTTTAATATTTAACCTAAAATATTTACTCCATTATAAATTATCCTTATATATAATACATGAAGCCGTTTTTTGTCAACACAACTCTTCCCTTACTTCTTGACCAATTTAAACGGTTGATGTGTCAAAAAATTTCCCTCTATTCGTAGTTGTGCAATAAGGTCTTAATTCTTCAATATTTTCACCTTGAATGGTGTGGGAAGCCCTCAAAGTACGTTTTTCAGCCAAAAGAATATTATGAAGAGAGATTTAAATGACTATAAGAATAACAGCTGTACAAATAATGATTTCCAAAAAGTTGTAACAGCTGTTAGAATGTAAACAATGGTGTTGTAGGGCTCTGCTCTACTGGACTTCAATGGTAATCTAATACATTTATTTTATTTATTTAATTAATAATATTCACTGATTAAACAAAAACAATTGAAAAGTACTTGTTAGTAATAGGTTAAGTAATGTAATTGTATATTTACCTTTATACTAATATATATTTTATTTTTTTTTTTTAATTATTTTTACTAATACCTATTATTAGTATAATAGGTATATTAATTGTATATTATACGTTTATACTAATAAATAGGTAGCAACGCAAGTAATGTGAGTAACACTGTAAATAAATGTAATATTGTGATTTTACGTTATACAGTTAACCTAATATTATTTTGTAGTCAATAGTCACAGACCGAGACCGAAGGCTGAGGTATAACGAGCGCAGCAAGTGACGGGGTTGGCTCGCGACACGTTTAGGGGTGTCCCCTAGTTTTATTATATTATAATTTTATTTTAAATATTACTGTAATAATTTATTTAGTAATTTTGTTAACACAACAACTGCCATAACTGACTGACATAACATCATGGCACTTGTCAAATGCATAACTGACAAAAAAGTGTATTTTATTAATTTAAAAAACATGGGGTTACAAAAATGTCTTCAGTAATACATGTTGCTGTTGGCGTCCAAGTTGTGGATTCCATAACGTGCCATAAGAAAACATCTATATTTTAAGTTTATTCCTACATGTTCGTATAGTAAAAACTATGTAGTATTTAATCTTAGAACTTAGGCTTAAGCGGCCGGTGTCATAACTAGAATCTACATTTTAGACTCGGTCTCAGAGATACCACTGAGGATGCCACATCACAGTATGAGCAAAACGTCTGGTTACCTTGTAAATATTGTAGATGTAGTACCTTGATGCCACCGGAAATTGTAGATTCTAGCTATGTAGTATTTAATTGTTAATGGCCATCATGTCATTGAAGAAATAATCACAAACAAATCATCAAAGTGGCAAAAGTAGTTTGAACAGACATCAAAGTCCAAACAAGCAAAGCAAACAAATACTATGCCCTTGAAGACTGTGATAAAGATCATATTATTTATTTGAAGTTGCTGGTTTTGACTGAAACAATATTGTTAAAATAAATTTAGATGTGTTCAACTAGGTTACTTAACCAAAGCGTAGCTGAATGGGAGTGTGGGAACTGGTAATTAAGCACAAAACCGACTTTAATAGGTGACCCACTCCCTCACAACAAACACATTCATCTATGACCCACCCACCCTTCTACCAACAAACACATGGATCAACATGTGATGTAACGATACCATAATCATTATAGCTTGTAACTACAATACTAACTATATTTTTAATCCTTGTATGTAATACATGAAACCATCTTTCGTTAACCTAACTCCTCCCTTGTTGTTTTATAACGATTGATGTGTTGTACTTTTTTGCCTCATATTTGGAGTTGTAAATAACGACTATGACATTTTGACAGCTGTTCAAATGTAAATAACAACTATGACATCTTGACAGCTGTTCAAATGTAAATAACAACTATGACATCTTGACAGCTGTTCAAATGTAAATAACGACTATGACATTTTGACAGCTGTTCAAATGTAAATAACAACTATGACATCTTGACAGCTGTTCAAATGTAAATAACAACTAGACATCTTGACAGCTGTTCAAATGTAAATAACGACTATGACATTTTGACAGCTGTTCAAATGTAAATAACAACTATGACATCTTGACAGCTGTTCAAATGTAAATAACGACTATGACATTTTGACAGCTGTTCAAATGTAAATAACAACTATGACATCTTGACAGCTGTTCAAATGTAAATGACAACTATGACATCTTGACAGCTGTTCAAATGTAAATAACGACTATGACATTTTGACAGCTGTTCAAATGTAAATAACAACTATGACATCTTGACAGCTGTTCAAATGTAAATAACAACTATGACATCTTGACAGCTGTTCAAATGTAAATAACAACTAGACATCTTGACAGCTGTTCAAATGTAAATGACAACTATGACATCTTGACAGCTGTTCAAATGTAAATAACGACTATGACATTTTGACAGCTGTTCAAATGTAAATAACAACTATGACATCTTGACAGCTGTTCAAATGTAAATAACAACTATGACATCTTGACAGCTGTTCAAATGTAAATGACAACTATGACATCTTGACAGCTGTTCAAATGTAAATAACAACTATGACATCTTGACAGCTGTTCAAATGTAAATAACGACTATGACATCTTGACAGCTGTTCAAATTTAAATAACAACTATGACATCATGGCAGCTGTTCAAATGTAAATAACAACTATGACATCTTGACAGCTGTTCAAATGTAAATAACAACTATGACATCTTGACAGCTGTTCAAATGTAAATAACAACTATGACATCTTGACAGCTGTTCAAATGTAAATAACAACTATGACATCTTGACAGCTGTACAAATGTAAATAACGACTATGACATTTTGACATCTGTTCAAATGTAAATAGTGACTTTTATAATATTGAGACGATTATAGATCAATATTATAACTGTGCTCCCCGTTATGAGCACAGCGAGATACGGGGATGTCATGCGAAGAGTGCAAGGGTGTCCACAAGTTAAATCTAAAATTCGTTATATTCAAACATCAGCTATTAAAACCAAGAACAAAAGTCAGCTGATGTGGGAAAATATTCCTAGATTTTGCACTCTTCACGATGAATTATATTTTTGCTAATGATTCATAAGCCAACAGGTTATCTAGCAATATTCCTCGTGTCTTAGAGAAAAGGGTATAACGCAGTAACCGACTAGTGCCTAGACACACTTCACGATACATCCGCCAAACATTCATTAGACAACAGGTTATCTAGCAATATTCCTCGTGTCTTAGAGAAAAGGGTATAACGCAGTAACCGACTAGTGCCTAGACACACTTCACGATACATCCGCCAAACATTCATAAGCCAACAGGTTATCTAGCAATATTCCTCGTGTCTTAGAGAAAAGGGTATAACACAGTAACCGACTAGTGCCTAGACACACTTCACGATACATCCGCCAAACATTCATTACACAACAGGTTATCTAGCAATATTCCTCGTGTCTTAGAGAAAAGGGTATAACGCAGTAACCGACTAGTGCCTAGACACACTTCACGATACATCCGCCAAACATTCATTAGACAACAGGTTATCTAGCAATATTCCTCGTGTCTTAGAGAAAAGGGTATAACGCAGTAACCGACTAGTGCCTAGACACACTTCACGATACATCCGCCAAACATTCATTAGACAACAGGTTATCTAGCAATATTCCTCGTGTCTTAGAGAAAAGGGTATAACGCAGTAACCGACTAGTGCCTAGACACACTTCACGATACATCCGCCAAACATTCATTAGACAACAGGTTATCTAGCAATATTCCTCGTGTCTTAGAGAAAAGGGTATAACGCAGTAACCGACTAGTGCCTAGACACACTTCACGATACATCCGCCAAACATTCATTAGACAACAGGTTATCTAGCAATATTCCTCGTGTCTTAGAGAAAAGGGTATAACGCAGTAACCGACTAGTGCCTAGACACACTTCACGATACATCCGCCAAACATTCATTAGACAACAGGTTATCTAGCAATATTCCTCGTGTCTTAGAGAAAAGGGTATAACGCAGTAACCGACTAGTGCCTAGACACACTTCACGATACATCCGCCAAACATTCATTAGCCAACAGGTTATCTAGCAATATTCCTCGTGTCTTAGAGAAAAGGGTATAACGCAGTAACCGACTAGTGCCTAGACACACTTCACGATACATCCGCCAAACATTCATTAGCCAACAGGTTATCTAGCAATATTCCTCGTGTCTTAGAGAAAAGGGTATAACGCAGTAACCGACTAGTGCCTAGACACACTTCACGATACATCCGCCAAACATTCATTAGCCAACAGGTTATCTAGCAATATTCCTCGTGTCTTAGAGAAAAGGGTATAACGCAGTAACCGACTAGTGCCTAGACACACTTCACGATACATCCGCCAAACATTCATTAGACAACAGGTTATCTAGCAATATTCCTCGTGTCTTAGAGAAAAGGGTATAACGCAGTAACCGACTAGTGCCTAGACACACTTCACGATACATTCGCCAAACATTTATTAGACAACAGGAATCTAGAAATCTAGCAATTATCCTCGTAACTTACAGGAAAGGGCGTAACGCAGAAAACGCCTAGACACACTTAGATAAATCTGTATAGTTTGGACATCTTTTGTCTTGAAGTATCGACATGTAGACGACAGATGTAAAGACCACGTCGGAGGACTGATTTCCTGGTAATCCAGAAGGATGGATTGTGCGTGTGACACCTGGCGGGATGCGTGTTTAACCACCCCCTAAATATGCATATTAGATGCGGGCACATGAGACACCGTTGGGAACAAGAGATGCCTCAACCAACGTACATACGAAATCAGCAGCACTAAACAGTCTAACATTCATTTAGCATTGTCATTATTTGGTTGAACTGGAAGTTGAGCTGAAAGACAAAACAACAATAAAAGAAAATCAATAGAGAAGATAACATCTATAAATCGAAAACGAGCCGTAACTAAATTACTGTTCGTCTATCTACTATGGACCGAATCACTTTGACAGTTTGTAATTAGTTTTATAACTGAAGTATCAGTTTTTACGTAAATGTTGCCACTAAAATATTCAACATTTCAGATAAGAGCGTATTGGGGATGTACACACGAGGCGTCAGCTATCTTCACGCCTCGTGTATCCACAACTGTCGGCGTAGAAATTTTGTGTTCCCGAGTTTGAAGGTTGTTTACTAAGAAACTAAGAGGCCTACTAAAAATCTAATCAAGCCATTGTTTTCCTCGTTTGATTGTACATTATGATATGTATGTTTAGAATGTTTATAAGTTTTAATGATTGTTATCCGAGTTGGAACAAAAAAGTACCAGAACTTTTAAGTAATTTTCACTGTGCATCAAATTTACAGCGTTATTAAAAATACCATTGATATATCGCTTTTACATTTTAATGCCTCATTGACAGGAATGTTTTCAACAGGTTTTATACATTTCTGAAATTCAGATTTTCAAGAAAAAAGTTCTTACCAGTATCAATTTCCTGAAAAGTTTTCTTAGCTCCTAGAGGTCGTAAATTAATTACTTGGTCATGTTAGTTACAAACATTACTTTTACATGCGTAAAATAAATGCAGCTATTTTAAATTGATTTAATTCGATTCAATATCACTGTAAATTGGTCAGTTTAAAATCACTGCATTTACCTCGCATATAAAAGTTATGTATTTTAACTTTAAATTTCATAAAGATTAATGAGATCAAGTAATTAATTGTACGAGCTCTAGAAACCAATAAAACGTCGTTTCGGGAAATCGATAAGAACTTTTTTCTTGAATATTTAAGGATATGAAAATTATATAACCTTTAGAAAACATTCTTTTTAACCATATGTTAAAATGTAATAGTGATATATTAACGGGTTTTTTAGTAATATAGGTGTAAAGCTGATGTACAGTGAAAACTAGTTAAAATCCCGGTACTTATTTTGTTCCAACTCGGATAAAAATCATTAAAACTTATGATAAAATATTCAATTCAATTCAATTTATTTTCGCAAGCGGCAGTGCACATATAAACCATCTAGCTATATGCTAGTTGATGGAAAATATATATTACTAGATAATGTTTTTATTATACAATATTCAAATATTCAATATGAAACTATAAATGAGAAAAACATACTCAGTATTAATCAGTTTAACCAAAAAATAAGACAACTATCTTATTTGATACAATATAAATATAAATAATAATAAATTAAATTAAGTATTATGGGGATATTTTTCCTCTTAACAGAGAGAGTGGTAAAGCTATCTTTATGAATATGCAGTGTATATTATTTATTATCAAGCAATGAACCAGAATATTTTTCAAGAATGCTCCTGACATATTAGAGGGCTCAACGGGACAGTACCTTAGAATTCCTAACATGCAGTTTTATAGACAATGGACAATATAAAGATACATTTGTTTTAACGTACAATTAAAAAAGGAAAACAACGGTGTGATTGGACCTTTCATGGGCCTCAGTAAACAACCTTCAAATTCGGGTACACATAATCTCTTCGCCGACAGTAACAAACAAGATGACGGGACAGTAAGAAGCCTCCACTCATAACTAGGGGTTTTATTATACGTTCTGTAGCTCAAATTAGGGTTGCCATACGTCCATATTGTGTACGGACAGTTTTGTACTTTACATTATGTGTCCGTACCGTACAAAGGAAAACTTTGGTAGATATCCGTATTTTTCGTTCTTTTAATATTAAAAACATATTTTAAATATTTACAAATGTAAAAAAAATAAATGCACAACAGTTACTTTGGGCAATGGACAATTGTGAGGTTGTGTGTTGTATGATGACTCATAAACTATGCACTATTATACTATCACACACTTCCCTTCCCTTAAAAAAAAATAATTTTTTCAACTCTTGAACTTAAGTGTTAAAATTAAAATAAGTGTGAAATTTTTGAAAGTGTTGGAGCTTGCTCTTTCTCTATCTGGTACTTCGGCATCCGTCGGACTAGTGTTTCCACTAATGAAACATTTCTGGACACCCGATCGGAATGGACTGTCAGTAGTCAGATGGTCTATTCTGAGCATCAAAGTTAACATGAACTAAAATTTTTAAAGAAATTAAAAGCAATGGTTCTTTACTTAAAAAAAATAATATCTTCTGAAAAACATTACTGGTTTCAGCCTTCAGCTAGTACTGTACCAGTACAACTTGGACAAATGATGCCTATACACTTTCAGGAAAATTGATGACAATTATTGAGTTTGGACAACTTAACTGTTTGTTAGTATTTTATTACTTTGAAATCTTGAAATAAAATTAAGACAATTTACACCCCCCCTCCAGACCCCAAAGTTTAAATATCTGGTGTCCGTATTCTATTAAGAAGGTTTATGGTAACCCTACTCATAAGACATGTTCTGGATGTGGTAGCGACTTCTTGACTTGTAGATCACGTGACCCGATACAGTCCTCTTGGCAGGTAATATCACCTTTCGTCACTTTCCGAACGAACAGTTGTTTTCAATCTAATGAATGGTAAAGTTGCACATTTTGTGTGAGACGATCACTTACCTGTGTGTTTACAACCTGACTTGTAGATCACGTGACGAGGGGACAGTCCTCTTTGCAGGTAATATCACCTTTCGTCACTTTCTGAACGAACAGTTGTTTGCAATCTAATGAATGGTAAAGTTGCACATTTTGTGTGAGACGATCACTTTCCTGTGTGTTTACAACCTGACTTGTAGATCACGTGACGAGGGGACAGTCCTCTTGGCAGGTAATATCACCTTTCGTCACTTTCTGAACGAACAGTTGTCTGCAATCTAATGAATGGTAAAGTTGCACATTTTGTGTGAGACGATCACTTTCCTGTGTGTTTACAACCTGACTTGTAGATCACGTGACGAGGGGACAGTCCTCTTGGCAGGTAATATCACCTTTCGTCACTTTCTGAACGAACAGTTGTCTGCAATCTAATGAATGGTAAAGTTGCACATTTTGTGTGAGACGATCACTTTCCTGTGTGTTTACAACCTGACTTGTAGATCACGTGACCCGATACAGTCCTCTTGGCAGGTAATATCACCTTTCGTCACTTTCTGAACGAACAGTTGTTTGCAATCTAATGAATGGTAAAGTTGCACATTTTGTGTGAGACGATCACTTTCCTGTGTGTTTACAACCTGACTTGTAGATCACGTGACCCGATACAGTCCTCTTGGCAGGTAATATCACCTTTCGTCACTTTCTGAACGAACAGTTGTTTGCAATCTAATGAATGGTAAAGTTGCACATTTTGTGTGAGACGATCACTTTCCTGTGTGTTTACAACCTGACTTGTAGATCACGTGACGAGGGGACAGTCCTCTTGGCAGGTAATATCACCTTTCGTCACTTTCTGAACGAACAGTTGTTTGCAATCTAATGAATGGTAAAGTTGCACATTTTGTGTGAGACGATCACTTTCCTGTGTGTTTACAACCTGACTTGTAGATCACGTGACCCGATACAGTCCTCTTGGCAGGTAATATCACCTTTCGTCACTTTCTGAACGTTGTTTGCACTCTAATGAATGGTAAAGTTGCACATTTTGTGTGAGACGATCACTTACCTGTGTGACTTGCTGAGCAATTTGATGTTTCGGGCAACCCTTGTCACCTGGAACGTAGTGAGAGCACAGTCGAGGGGTCAATGGCCTCGCACCTGCCTAGCCGAGTTTCCCACGCGCTCTGTTCAGACATAGCCGCGCTACTACTATCCCCAGATCCTCACTTCCTCGCCAAGTACACTAGGCAACTAAATATTTGCAAGATATACCGCAAAATCATGTTGCTAATTGTACAAAAATTGCGATTTGCGGACAAAACACTGAATTATCAAAATCGTAATCAATCAGTGCTGTTTAAATTCTACTGTCTATTTGGGATTGTACATCTTAAGATTAATAAATGGTTCCAAAGAATTGGCACAAACTTTCCCCTAAATTAAACACTTTAAAAAATCAAAACTTTTAAAATTACCAATTTGATTCTAAAATTTTTTTGCCATAACTAAAAAACTAGTCAAGTAAGAGACATGCTAATTACTAAAATATTTCAAATTGTAATTCACATATTTCCTAAAAAATTGATTTAAAATTGTTAGATCCATTTTTGAGAAAATTTCATTTTTGTATGTTTTTTGCCCATAAAAATTTGAAAAAACTAAAATTTCTAAAAAATGAAAAAATATTTGGAGATATTGGCTAAATACACCTACATACCAATTTCATAAAAATTGATCCATCCGTTTGGTCTCAGTGAAATACACATACACACAGACAGACACACATGCGGACAGACACCAAAATTTTGCCGAAAAAACTTTTTTGGGTTCAGGGGACCCTAAAATGGATTTTTAGACCAACTTGTAAAAAACATTTTTTTCGTTCACAATAAATGGGCTAACGCATATGGGAGAAAGTAAAAACTATAATTTTGTAATGGACTATAACCATATTGGTATGTACATATGGCAACTTGCTTAGCACAGGACATTTTAACCTCCAAAAAAATAATCTCATTTTGGATTGTTTATTATTAGTTTGTGATTTCCAAAGCTGCCTAGTGATTATAACGTTTCAATTTTTTCGGTTGTGATAAGTTTTTAATTTGACAGTGAATTACCAATTTTTATTATAAAGATTAAGTATTTGCCTAAAAACATAAAATTCTATAAAGACAGATGTTTCCTACCTTCACAAGGTATTAGATTAACAATATAACGTAGACACACCTATCACGTGTATGCCAACAAAGGAGTCTGCAGTAGCTGTCGGAGGCTGCCGGCCATGTTGGTTTTAATCCCATAAGAACAATGTTTTTTCAAACCGGACATACGATCACGCGTATCCAAAAGTATTAAAAAAAGTGCGTTGGAATTGCTTTGCGAATTACTAATTAGTTTTATAAACAAAATTTTAACAAATATTTAGTTTGAAGTTTTTATTTTCACCTATTTTTCAAAACATGACGTACGTATTCAAAATATCAAAAGCAAAACCAAGCAATGTGATAACGTTTAATATGACACCTCATACACAACTTTGGGTCAATAAACAACGAAAAAAATATGGATTCGCGAATCATTGTTCTTATGGGACTAAAGCCAACATGGCCGACAGTCTCTGCAAACGTTCCCTGGTAACACAGAGTTGTAAAGTCTCATCTACGACATTCGAACTTGGGAGAGTATTTATCGGATTCTTGTCGTCTTTGTTAACCACGAAGAACGGAATGGTTACAAATGGTCACTACTCACTCCCTACGTCTTAATTACTTTTGTTAAGGATTTAGAGTTTCTTCACAGAGCAACTTTAATAATAATAATAATTATTATTATTATTTTTATTGATCTCAAAAACTTGTAAACATAAACATTTTCAATCAATATGAGAAAGCCATCACATGGGCTACTGCCTGTGGGCGATGGCTGAGTTCATTCAGTCAATGAATTGTTACTAAATGCTAAATACTTAATAATAAAACATTTTATAACATAAACTAAAAAACATTGTGAGGCATGTAAAATTACATAAAATAATGGAAACTATCATAAACTAAAAGTAAAATAGAGTTAAGGAGTTGAAGAAATGTCACTATCACGTGAGTGTGCATTGCACACTCACACTCACATACAAACCACTCGAAAGATGGCACTATCATTGCACATTCACGTTAAAGCCACTCAAAAGATGATACACTATCATTGCACACTCACACTCACGATCAAACCACTAGAAGATGGCACTATCATTGCATACCCACACTCACGTTCAAACCACTCGAAAGATGGCACTATCATTGCACACTCACACTCACGATCACACCACTAGAAGATGGCACTATCATTGCACACCCACACTCACGTTCAAACCACTCGAAAGATGGCACTATCATTGCACACTTACACTCACGATCAAACCACTAGAAGATGGCACTATCATTGCACATTCATACTTACGTTCAAACCACTATAAGATGGCACTCATTGCACACCCACACTCACGATCAAACCGCTATAAGATGGCACTATCATTGCAAACCCACACTCACGTTCAAACCACTCGAAAGATGGCACTATCATTGCACACTCACACTCACGATCAAACCACTATAAGATGGCACTATCATTGCACACCCACACTCACGATCAAACCACTATAAGATGGCACTATCATTGCACACTCACACTCACGATCAAACCACTATAAGATGGCACTATCATTGCACACCAACACTCACGATCAAACCACTATAAGATGGCACTATCATTGCACACTCACACTCACAATCAAACCACTATAAGATGGCACTATCATTGCACACCCACACTCACGATCAAACCACTATAAGATGGCACTATCATTGCACATTCATACTTACGTTCAAACCACTATAAGATGGCACTATCATTGCATACTCACACTCACGATCAAACCACTATAAGATGGCACTATGATTGCACACTCACACTCACGATCAAACCACTATAAGATGGCACTATCATTGCACACCCACACTCACGTTCAAACCACTCGAAAGATGGCACTATCATTGCACACCCACACTCACGATCAAACCACTATAAGATGGCACTATCATTGCACATTCATACTTACGTTCAAACCACTAAGATGGCACTATCATTGCACACCCACACTCACGTTCAAACCACTCGAAAGATGGCACTATCATTGCACACTCACACTCACGATCAAACCACTATAAGATGGCACTATCATTGCACACCCACACTCACGATCAAACCACTATAAGATGGCACTATCATTGCACACTCACACTCACGATCAAACCACTATAAGATGGCACTATCATTGCACACCCACACTCACGATCAAACCACTATAAGATGGCACTATCATTGCACACCCACACTCACGATCAAACCACTATAAGATGGCACTATCATTGCACATTCATACTTACGTTCAAACCACTATAAGATGGCACTATCATTGCATACTCACACTCACGATCAAACTACTATAAGATGGCACTATCATTGCACACCCACACTCACGATCAAACCACTATAAGATGGCACTATCATTGCACACCCACACTCACGATCAAACCACTATAAGATGGCACTATCATTGCACACCCACGCACAATCAAACCACTATAAGATGGCACTATCATTGCACACCCACACTCACGATCAAACCACTATAAGATGGCACTATCATTGTAAAGTCATACTCACGTTCAAACCACTCAAAATATGACACTCTCATTGCACAAATATATATTTCATATAGGCTACTCTCCCCTATTGCCACACATCGTTAACCAAGATGACATAGTCAACGACATACATTGACTTTACTCAACACAAATTTACTTTAATACTAGCTTACATTCATACATTCAGGGTTTCATCAACCATATAACCTTCTACACCTACTAGTGTAAACCGCACCAAAATAGTCCGTTGATAGCTGTGGCATGTGAAGCCCCCTCCTCACTTCTCACCCAGCAATGTTGTCAAATATAAATTCCTAGAAAATATTGATGATTTGTCTGAACATCTGTTGCAGTAAACAAACACTATCCTTTGTTATTATAAACCACGGTACATATAAAAGAAGACGGTAGGTATAACGCACATCTCCAATAACGTCACATTGGCTAAATTGTGAAATTACACATTCTACGTTAAATTAAATTACGTAGAATTAAATAAGCTAAATTTTTGTGTACAATACAACGGAATGGGATGGATATTTATTTTGTAACAGTGGTTAAAACTCGAGTACAGATGCATGCATAGTTACTTTTTGAATCCGACAGTAACTATGTGATGATAAAAATAAAAAATACACTCATGTTTTGCTATTATAGCATACTGAATGTAAAAATGAAATACATTTATCTACACGAAACAAGTAGATTTGGGGTAGTATGAAAAAAATCAAATTAAGAATAATTATACCTTAAATTATTTAGTTAATAATAAAAGAATAATGTAATAACGTTGTTATTTTTTTTTCACAGTAAAAAAAAGTCACTAGGCTTCTTATAAACATAAATTCCCACCCACTGATCTACAACAAACTAAGTTTTAGTGCGTTAACCTGACGTAAAAAATAAAAACTAAATAAAGTTACTTTATTATTTCAATGCAAGTTTTGTTAGAATAAGAGGCAATTTAAATTAGTTTTTTTGAATCGTGATGCTTTTGAGGAGATAGAATAACGTCAATATTTAGTAATATGATATACCGGACCAAAATATCGATATAGCCGATATTATCGAAATAAAATATCGATACTAATAAATCGATATTTCCGATATATCGTTGACATTCCTAATCGTCACACACTCGCTATATAACACTCCTTATCTATATTGTATCAGTATCTGTCAATTAGACTTTACGTCAATATATTAACAGTTTTGATTAATTACAGCAAATATGACGCGAACTTGATCCATAAACTGTTAATGCTCTGTAGGAAGTGTAGTTCACTGGCTCATGATGGTGGCGAGGCACTTATCTGGCCACGGGCCAAGCACTGCAGGCCAACACTGGCCACAGTCGCCATACACTCGTGTCAGTATTTGCCACTTAGACTTTACGTCAATATATTAACAGTTTTGATTAATTACAGCAAATATGACGTGAACTTGATCCATAAACTGTAATGCTCTGTAGGAAGTGTAGTTCACTGGCTCATGATGGTGGCGAGGCACTTATCTGGCCACGGGCCAAGCACTGCAGGCCAACACTGGCCACAGTCGCCATACACTCGTGTCAGTATTTGCCACTTAGACTTTACGTCAATATATTTACAGTTTTGATTAATTACAGTAAATATGACGTGAACTTGATCCATAAACTGTAATAACCTGTAATCATACAATATTCCTGAAATCTGTATGACAAATAGGAAGTCTACATTCGGCTCCATTTAAACAAAGTACCTAACGGAATAAGTCCCCTTGCTATGTTTTCAGTCCACTAACGGTATAACCACAAACCTGTGACCAGTTTGGATTTCAGAATGTGTTAGAACAGTGCCAAGAGATAAGGCGGCCTGCTCAGAGGCGCTCAGGTTACCGGTGGGCGATGGCTGTATGATCAGCCATTTTTAAGATTGAAAGGGTTTACATAAATTACAACAGAATACTTTTTAAAAGAGTAAAAATTCTAAAATTTGGATAGACTACAAAAAAATAATCTTCTTCACACGTGGTTAAGGTTTAACAGACTTATCTTTAGTAGTTTTTGTTTTAGAAATTAGATGTGGGCAAATATGAATGGCGAATGAGTGTGAAGAGTGTAGAAGAACGAGTGTGGTCATTGTTATTAAGGTCGACTGTTCCTTAGAGAGCACAGTTTATCAATAGCCCAATAGCCAGGGCAACTAAGGGATCTACAGATTTACGTGGAATCCGAACCACGTAGTGTTTGCCTGGTTTTCAGCTAATTGAACAGCCTGATTCTCAGTTCTCCCTTACACAACACCCGGACACCCTAGACTTCTCTAGTGGTGTCCACGTCGATGGCAACCATTGAGCGGACGCCATGTCGGTATTAAGAAAACCGAGCATATAACCTATCACCTACAGTCTACCAAAAACCTTCTCGTCAAGTAGCTGGGTTACAGCCTAAACAACTTGCGTGACAGTACTTCATTTCAACAAAAACGAAAATCAAACAATGTGCCTTTCATTTGGATTTTTATTTACAAAATATTGTGAAGGATTAAAAATACAATATTAATTTCTTAAACAGAGAATAAAACTCCAGGAAACGTCAGATATAATTACCAATTAAGGTATGACTAGACGTACTTAAATTGGTTTTGTAAAACGTCACTAGGAAAAACAAGGGGAAATCGAAGGGAATGTCGTTTGGCTTCACAGCCGAGTACGGTGTGAGTGAGCCAAAACGGAGAGGTGCATATTGATCCGTATCGCCCTCTCTGTCACACCACAGAGGAGGAGGGGCCTCTCACTCTCCCATTTATTACTACACAACACAACGTAGTATTGCCACAAGCACTCTCTTACAACTGACTTTTATGTCCTCCCTAATTAACCAATCGGTGAGAAGTGCTGCTCTGTAGTTTTATCGGATCAGCTGAGCGGCAATTAATACCCCGAAGTGGCCTAGCATCTCAAGCCAGTTACTCTTATCTTATTACTTCGTGACTAACTACAATATAGGTTTTAGACTAAATTGCAATTAAGTCTAAGTTTTTGTGTAGGTTTATTAGATCAGCTGAACCTACGTTTGGACTTAAGGTAGATCTAACCATTTCGACTCCACAAAAATTTAAAAATGTCAACTATCCATTAAATAAGAGCTGTTTTGGGGGCTTGAAAATAAAAATTTTCCCATAAGAAAAACATGGACGTATCACAAAATAGTAGTTTTTATGACCTAACTTGAGAAAAAGCTTGAGTAAAATGTTCAAACCTTTACAGTTCTACACGGGTAACAAACTCGCACCTTATATATGAATTTCAGTTAAAAAAACTTAAACATTTGGGGTATCGGGGGCCCAAAAACTGACATCTTTGAAAATGTAAAATTTTTTAATAATGATGTTATCTACTCAAGTGGAGTATCAAATTAAAGATATCTTACATAAAAGCGTAGCCCTTTCTCAACAATTCACTAGTAGTAAGGTGCCATATATTTTCATTGTAAAATACGGACACCAGATAGACATGGGGGTCTTTGGGGGGGGGGGGGAGATTTTGTAAACTACTTTTTATGAATTTTATGATATGTGATTTCGGTTGTTAAATTGGGAAAATTATATTAACAGCACTGTGATATTTAATATTAATATTATAACTATAATTTATTTTAAGATCTCAGAGTAATATAATACTAACAAAATTTGTTGTTTACTCTTAAAAAATATTTCTTAAAGTTTAACTTAATTTGGCCGACTTAAAGTTTATCTATAAATGTTCATAAATCTCCTTGTCATAAAATTGAAAATATTTCTAGGCATCATTTGTACTGGTACAGTACTGGCTGAAGGCTGAAACTATTCATATTTTATAAATAGCTTACCTTCTTAAGTAAAGAACCATTGTTTTTAATAGCTTCAATAGATTCAGTACATGACATGTCACTTTTAACTTTTATGCTCAGAATAGCTTCGACCTCCTCCACTAAAATCCATAATTTTTTCATTACTGAAAAAACTTGTTCACTGTTGCTGAAGTACCCGGTAGAGAAAGGGCTGATATCCAGTTGCACCGGCGGTCAAAGGAATTTCCACGGGTCAAAACATTCCTCCGTCCGAAGTGTCCAGATGCACCGGTGGTCAAAATCTACCCACCTCACTTATCCCCGCTGCAAATTCCTTCGACCGCCGGAGCCGGTGCAATTGGAAGGCCCCTTCCTTCCCCACCCCACTACATTTCTTCAAACATAGTTTATAAGTGTTTAACAATTTCGCAATGGAATATTCTATCAAACACTTGCCGATGTTTCGTGGCACATACTAATGGTAGACCATAGCAGGTTCTAACTAATAAATATGGTAACTATGTATTTAATGTTTAATTTTGTGTTTATCCGTGGCAACACTAACATCTAACCTAACCTAACCTAACCTAACCTAACCTAACCTAACCTAACCTAACCTAACCGACTCATGACTCATGTCATAACAAAGGGTGTGGAATTTGGCACGGTCAGCTTGGGGTTACTGTACTAGGAATCCGGCCTGGTTGGACTTTCCCGGAGCAAAACACCAACACCCTTTCAAATCTTTTATTCTTATTTTTGGCCAAGTTGAAGATTTGAAAAATATCTTTCTTTTAGGGGAGGAAAGCGTGTGATAGTACAATATTGCTTAGTATGTAAAACACACAACATCTCACGATTGCCCAAAGTAATTGTTATACATGTTTGTCTTTTTTACAATATTCAATATTTAACATATATTTTTATTTAATAAAGAATAAAAAATAAGAAACTCTACAAGGTACGGACACGGACACAGAACGTAAAATACAAACCGTCCATACAAAATACGGACGTATGGCAACCCTAACTAGTATCATTGATTTTATATGAATAAAGGCTGGTAGTAGTTCAATGCGTGTCAATATTACTAAATAGACTATGTATAATATATTCAGATCTACCCTTCTCTCTTTGTTAAATACACAACCAGACGCCAATTATTTCTTCATTCTCGTTCTGTAACTGCTGCACTGCTAACTGATGATACAGCTTCTGTCAGTGCAGAAATTATGTGTACCCGAGTTTGAAATACGTTCACTAAGAAACTAAGAGGCCTATGAATAATCCAACACACCGTTGTTTTCCTCATTTAATTTTACGTTATGATATGTGCATTTGAAATTTTATTTTAGGTTTTAATAATTGTCTTCCTTGTTGTAAAAAAAACCAAATGTTTTACTAATTTTCACTGTGGATCGACTTTAAATTGTTATTACTCAAAAAACCATTCTTGTATCGCATTAAAATTTTAACACACGATAGCCAGAAAAGTTGTCTATAACTTTCATAAATTTCAAAATTTTAACTCGTTAAGGAAAAAGTTTCTATCATTTCCTGAAGCAACGAATTCTTGTCTTCCAGAGGTCGTAAAATTAATTACTTGGACACTTTGTAATCCTTATGAAATCAATTACAACAACGCGTTAATTTTATATGCGTAAGTTTACTATACTGTTATAAAAGTAACAGTTTTTTACTTTCTCCCAATCCGTTATCATAGAGAAAGTATTGTGATCGTCCAAAAATATGTTGTTTACAAGTTGGTCTAAACATCCATTTTATAGTCCCTGAACTCAAAAAAGTGGGTTTTTGGAAAAAAATGTTGGTGTCTGTCCATATGTGTATCTGTGTATGTGAATTTCACTATAGACCAAACGGATGGATCAATTTTTATGAAATTTGGTATGTATGTGCATTTAGCCAATATCTCCAGACCATCTTTTCACTTTGTTGAGATATTAGTTTTATTTTTATGAACAAAAAATTAAAAAAATAAAATTTTCTTGAAAACGGCTCTAACGATTTTGAATTACAATTTAAAATATTTTGTTAAAAATCGCATGTCTCTAACTTGACGAGTTTTATAGTTATGACACAAAAACATATTTGAGAATCAAACTGGTAATTTTCAAAGTTTGATTTTTTTAAATGTTTAATATGGGGGAAATTTGTGCCAATTCTTTGGAACCATATCAAGTCAATGCACAGTGAAGATGTGTTTAAATGTAGGTTTTATTTCCACCAAATAGAAAAAAAATATCAAAATCTAAAATTTGCATATCATAACGTACAATTAAACGAGGAAAACAATGGTTTTGCTGAATTTTTCGTAGGCCCATTAGTTTCTTAGTAAACAACCTTCAAACTTGGTTACACATAATTTCTGCGCCGACAGTGGTTAACTTGTGAAAAGATCTTTTTGTTACACTTATTCCGATGTTGAACTCTGACGGGAGAACTATCACTTCCTCTTTGTTACGCCAAGGATCAGTCCACGGAGTTCTGTCGGTCAACATCAGTAGAGCAACAGGTGTCGTCTATTACCGATAAACTGCCTTTTAAACTACTAGGATGAAAATTGCGGGAAGATATTGCAAACTTATTACTGCTAACTACTCGAATGACCCAGATAGTTTTATCTATCCACAATAGCTGCCCTCTGTACGATACCTACACCTTTTTCCTTTTATTCCACAAACAAACTACATATAGGTCCTACAAGGGCAGGATTGTGTTATTAAAATTTTATCAAAATCAATTAGATGCATCGGACAGTTTTAACATAACACGTTCAAAAACAATTACTAGGAGACACCCCTGCACGCTTCGCGTGCCAACCCAATCACTCGCTTCGCTCGAGACACCTTGGCCTTCGGCCTCGGCACGTAATTTAAGACTACAAATTAATATTATTGGTTTTAAACTGAGCCCCAGAGTCGGATGCGAATAAAACCTTCCCTGGGAAAGATACATAAATGTCAAACTCTCATGAGATCGGATGAATAGTAATGTATAAAGACCGAACAGGCAGACACAGCTAGACATGCATTAACTTGTTTGTATTTTTGTAGACCAAACAAAACTTCCACTGAATCAATCAAACTTACTCTCTATAATAAGAAAGGTGAATAACCATCTCAATATTATAAACATAATTACTTACAGTCCAAGAGGTGTTAAAATTTCATACACGTCATTATTTTACATCTTAACAGCTATTATCTTTTGAACAATTTAAATATCTCTCCATATTATAGCCTAAAAACGTACTTTGAGGGATTCCGTGCCCTTCAGGACAAAAATATTGATCAATGAAGATCTTATTGCAAAACTATGAATAGTAGAAATTTTTTTGACACCTAAAACGTTGCGTTAAAAAAACTGCTTCAGTAATAAATAAATATATATATATATATATAAAAGAAAGGATGTTTGATTTGTCATTTAATACTATGCAGACCCATTATCATGGCTGTTTCATGCGTGATAGTCTGGTATTTAGAGTAAATGTATATTTCTATCATACAAGATCGGAATGGGACAGTCAAGTTGGCAGCGATGACCCATTGTTTGGTTAGCCAATAAAACTACTCATCAATCAGGCACGGAATAGTTCGCGAGCCAACTGTACCGGTAACTCGTGTCCAATCTACTTTTACGCTTTCTCATTTATAATATTTGTAACGGTGTCGTTTTCATTAACACTTTATCGCCGTCCAACTTCACGGGGATTGATGGCAGGAACCGGTGCACCGATATTGCGCACAAACCCTTAATCCCCTAAAGGGTTCCCTAACCTCCTCACCGCTATTACGCACTTGACCCAAGCAGGTACCTGAGTCCTCAGCGTCCACCGTAATAGCTCTGGAATTTGTCACTTATACCTTTTTAACGATCCACACAGGTTCAATTTTAGAACATCAACGTCTTACTCCAACTTTAAACTCTTCTTTGGCTTGTTGCGGGATGACGAATAGAGCCCGTGTTGTGTTTTGGCCGTATGTATTTTCACCCCGTCTACTTACAATACAATAACGAGTATGAGTATGAGCTTGCACAATACTTTCTGTTGCGGGATGACGAATAGAGCCCGTGTTCTGTTTTGGCCGTATGTATTTTCACCCCTCTCTACTTACAATACAATAACGAGTATGAGTGTGAGCTTGCACAATACTTTCTGTTGCGGGATGACGATTAGAGCCCGTGTTCTGTTTTGGCCGTATGTATTTTCACCCCTCTCTACTTACAATACAATAACGAGTATGAGTATGAGCTTGCACAATACTTTCTGTTGCGGGATGACGATTAGAGCCCGTGTTCTGTTTTGGCCGTATGTATTTTCACCCATCTACTTACACTACAATAACGAGCAGGAGTATGAACTTGCACAATACTTTCTGTTGAAACCTAAACAAATATTCGTCTGCATACTCTTAGTTATAATAATTAAGTACAATGTTTGGGATTAAGAGATAAAATATTTTAGTTAGTTTTTTTAACATTATTGTTGTGTATAGTTTATTGATGTATGATGACATTTTGCCATTGGTAAACAGATAATCCTTATTGAGTGACATGTGGTACTGTGATTTTATATCAGTGAATTATTTTAGTTACAAACAAATTTATAACTAGTATAAACATATTTATAGTATAATATATTTCTTATTTAAGGGGGTAGGTGCATGGAAAATTTTTATTTTTATCGAAAAATGTTTTTTTTACCATTTTATAGCCTAAAATGTCCTCTTTCCAACGGTATATAACACTAATTATTTAATATTTTCTAAATGTGCTTCAATATTAGTTTTCTAAAAGTGTCATACTCGATTTCCTATTGAAATCATCTCTCTGAGTGCCACACGTTGTGTATTCAATTATTACTCTAATATCATCTTTATATAGTAATACTAGTGCAAACAGTAATTGTAGTAATACATTTGAAGAAGATAAATGGAAGGAACCATCATATGCACCAGGGTTTTATTAATGTAAGTTTTTGTGTTGTTTTTATTAGTAAAACTGTATTTATTTTGGTTTATTGCGATTTTCCGAAAGTTGTGTTTTTTGACACATATGTTCCTTTTTCTCAAAAACTACTAATGGTAACAAGATGAAACTTTTTGTGGTTATATATGTAACTTAGTTACACAAGCAGAATAAAAAGATAGTCAAAATTAACAAAGAATAAAAATTTAAAAAAATTATAAATAAAAAGAATTTGAAAAAATTTTAAAGGTTTTTTTAAAATTTTGTGAAAAATTTATAATTATTCCAAAGTTAGATTTTACACCCGTAGTTTATGTAACAAAGGCCAATGTATCAGGTAAAAAACACAGAAATGAAATATCTTTTCTACTTTCTGAGAAAAAGGTACATATGTTAACATTACGGAAGATAGGGCGCACCTACCCCCTTAATCGCTTAATATATGCAATAGCACTGCATTATTCAGCAATGTGCGGGCCTGATAATGAGGAAACACTGTAAACACGACTTTTTTTTAGATTTCACTTGATTTGATTAAATTATGGATTTTTTTCATTATACTGATTTTTAAAGCATATATTAAATAAGGCGATATAAATAAGGTCTCTAGGAAATTAATTAATTGTTGTTACTTTAAACGCTTTGTGTAGCACTAAAATTATTCCACTGTAAAACATAAACTCAATGAAAGTAATGTTGATTTCTGTTTCAACGAATAAAGTATATGCTTGTTATTTACCAATGTTCTAAGGCCACACAATTCGTTCACAAGAATTTCTTCGATGTTTAGTTTCGTGAGGACTCAAACTGTCTTTCCTATTGTATATTGCGGGCAAAGTGCCGTTTGAACTCATCTAATGACGCGGAGATTTGATTCGGCAAGGCCTAGCATTTCTTGGCATATAAAATCCAAAAATGATGTACTCTACACGAAATCTCTGTAACCACTGAACAGATTTTGATTAAATTTGGAGGGAAAGTTGCTTTTTTTATCATAAAGACCCACTAAGAAAGCCTTTCTCCATATATTCATAAGGGATACAAAAATCCTCTCAACTGTTTTGTACTTCCATAAGAATAACACTGGCACAAATTTAATTGAATAATTTATTTCGAACAGTTGATACAAAGAACATAAATATGACACAAAAGCTTGGCTGATTTTGGTTTTAAACGCGACATTTTTAAGCATAGCACAATACAAATTCTGACATGATTGCACCGTAGAAGTCCTAAAGTAGACTTATACTGTTTTCTAGACTACAAAACTCTGTTATTTAAGAGAAAGGCAGCGGGCTGCGGTTTTATATTGATATTGATGGTTTCGAGAGAACCACGGAGGGAATGGTAAGCAAGCGTTGAGCACCAACCTGTAGCGAAGCAAGGACTGTCGGCTAGTATTTTATAAAGAGGAAGGATTAACCTCCTTTAAAAAGCAATAGATATTTGTTTAATAACTAATACAATGATCCGAATGTACTGCAGGACAGTTGTTCAGTAGTGACGGTTGGGGATAGTGAGTAGTAAATTTGGTAATGAGTCAATAGTTTTAATTGACCTGTATCAATAGTTTAAAAAAATGTGTTGTAACAATTGAGTTTATACCAACATGGTCTGTGTAATTTTAAAGTACTTTACTGATTTAATTAAAGTAAAGTAGACCGGTAGGCCTAACTACTGTCGGATTCAAAAAGTAATGTACTCACGTTTGAGCCTCTGCTACAAATTAAATACTTTTATGACCGGTGGCCCGACCGATCGCACGAGTTACCGCACATCGACCTGTGTTGAATTATCACGTGATATAACATCGTAAGATTTGCTATCGCACTTACCGTTTTATAAATCTTACGTCATTTTTCTATCCGGTATTTTTTAACCGTTTTGGAAGTTTGTACGATCTGCCATTTTTAAGATTGAAAGGGTTAACAAAGATTACATAAAAACATTTTGTAAAAAAAATAAAAATTCTAGAATTCGAACAGACTACAAAACAACAATCATCACATGTAGTTGAAGTTTCACAGACTTATTTTTAATAGTTTTTGTTTTAGAATTTTTTGAAGTGCCAAAATTTGGTTTTTTTTTTTTTTTTTTTTTTTGTATTCTATCCACTATAAAAAATTCTTTAAGTCCTTAAAAAACATGTAAGTTATACTATATTACGTAGGATCAAAAAAGCTAAATTTTGGTGTAGGATACGACAAAACCAAATCGGATGAGTATTTATTTAATAGCAGATGTTCAAACTCGAGTACATTGCTGAATAAGACAGTAATAATTACCTATATATATAAATGTATGGTTTATATGAAACTTCACATGATATTTCAAGTTGGATAGTTTTGTGGTATTATCACCAACATGCTGTATTCAATGCCGACCGTCCATGGCAGGTTCCTGCAGTGTCGGTTTCTTTGAACTCGCTAATTGGTACAGTACAGAGGCGCCCAGTAATGCTAATTAATACCCCCCACCCGACCAAGCCATCTCCACTAATTTCCCATCCCACCGTATAGTACACCCCTTGCCTCAACCTCACCTAACTCAACATTCATGACTACCAAAATCAACTGCTTCGAAAGTTACCGCAGCAGTTATATTTATTTTGGCAAATATTTATCCCCGTGTCAATTTGGGTTATTTAAAATGCTTTCTATACAAGGCTTGGGTTATGTAAACAAGTGATGTTTTTCTAAGATAGAAGGCCCCCCCCCCCGGTGGGTCCGGGCCATACTAACACTATTCACCACATTAATGATTTTCCTGCAATCGCATAACTTAGACGTTTTACTACAGTAAACAAAAGAAAACAATGCACACTGAAACGTCCGGATGTATCCAGTTAAATCATTACATTCCACACTATTACAAAACAACTGCGACGCCAATTAACTGCCCGAAGAATAGTTGCAGACTGCATGCACACTGAAACGTCCGGATGAATCAAGTTAAATTATTACATTCCACACTATTACAAAACAACTGCGTCACCAATTAACTGCCCGAAGAATAGTTGTAGACTGCATGCACACTGAAACGTCCGGATGTATCCAGTTAAATCATTACATTCCACACTATTACAAAACAACTGCGACGCCAATTAACTGCCCGAAGAATAGTTGTAGACTGCATGCACACTGAAACGTCCGGATGAATCAAGTTAAATTATTACATTCCACACTATTACAAAACAACTGCGTCACCAATTAACTGCCCGAAGAATAGTTGTAGACTGCATGCACACTGAAACGTCCGGATGTATCCAGTTAGATCATTACATTCCACACTATTACAAAACAACTGCGACGCCAATTAACTGCCCGAAGAATAGTTGTAGACTGCATGCACACTGAAACGTCCGGATGAATCAAGTTAAATTATTACATTCCACACTATTACAAAACAACTGCGTCACCAATTAACTGCCCGAAGAATAGTTGTAGACTGCATGCACACTGAAACGTCCGGATGTATCCAGTTAAATCATTACATTCCACACTATTACAAAACAACTGCGTCACCAATTAACTGCCCGAAGAATAGTTGTAGACTGCATGCACACTGAAACGTCCGGATGTATCCAGTTAAATCATTACATTCCACACTATTACAAAACAACTGCGACGCCAATTAACTGCCCGAAGAATAGTTGTAGACTGCATGCACACTGAAACGTCCGGATGAATCAAGTTAAATTATTACATTTCACACTATTACAAAACAACTGCGTCACCAATTAACTGCCCGAAGAATAGTTGTAGACTGCATGCACACTGAAACGTCCGGATGTATCCAGTTAAATCATTACATTCCACACTATTACAAAACAACTGCGACGCCAATTAACTGCCCGAAGAATAGTTGTAGACTGCATGCACACTGAAACGTCCGGATGTATCAAGTTAAATTATTACATTCCACACTATTACAAAACAACTTTCCTCGTTTGCTTCATGAAATACGTATTGCAATAGAATATTTTTACTGCTTTACATTTTTTTTTTTTTTTTTTTTTTTATTTAATATTTGTGATACACGTATCAAAATTGTTCTCATTAAAAACGTTGGTTGAAACGAAACTGTTGGTTGCTAAAAAAAGATGGTACTAACAAACTAATTGTAAATTCAATTGAGGATTTGAACCTAAGCACTTTAGTCCAAAGCCCTAACCACTTAAGGTTTACAAGGGCATTTAGTGATAATGGACCTTAATCCACTCCACTTCCGTGGCCACCAATCGAATGGTTTATTCATACGCCCCCCCCACTTATCTTACTACACATTCAGTATCGTACTTACCCTGATGGGCCCGCCGAAGAGAGGGCCGGCGGCGTCCGCCTCGCGCTCGGCCGCAGAGGACATCTGGGCGCGCGCCTGCCGCTCCTTCTCCCGCATGCGGTCCCGGTCCACACTGCAACACATACAACAGTGTAAAGTCAACATACAAACACTACTTCACATCAAACAGAAGTCCATTCAATAAGAACATTTCAACTCAAATTTGTCTATCTTTGTATTTATCCACATACTTTATTTATCCTTGAGTAACAAAATTACCCGAGAAAGGACTAGAGACCTGACAGATAAGTAAATATATAATACTATACGATATTTACTAATAATAAATACGTAGTAATGTCCCTAGATGAAATCCTATATATTAAAACAATCGGGTCATTTAGTTCACTCACTTTCTATACTTATTTCTTGATCAATTTTGATGAAATTTTTTTATTCAAAAGATAATTTTGATTTCTAAGTCATAACGGAACTAGATTTCTGAAATTCCCCTAGGTTTTGCCCTACACGGCGTCAACATTGCAATGATATTCTTTAAGAGAATAATTTTAATTGACCAGCTGGCGGCATAAACAAATGTTAAACGGTCCAAATAATTTGGCAGCTTGTATTTTATTTGACAGTAAATTTAAATGCGTGGAACAATATTAACATACAAGGTGGACAAAAATATGGAAACACTTTCTCAACAACTTTATTTTTCCATAGATAATTTTATAGTTTATTTTTTTGAGTAATTTTGTTCCATGAAGTATATTTTTTTATCAGAATAATTTACTTGAAACCGTTTAATAGCGGAGAAATAATATTGATCAAATTAGTTACTTTGAAATTCAAATAACCGCTACTCTGGAAAGTATAAACCTTTCGAAGTTCGGTTTGCGGCAATTCATTTTATTGAATAGACCTTTCATTTGATACCAAATTCGACCTAGGCTTACGTTGAAGATTTTCGTTCAACTCTTCATGGGCTGTCCCCTTCAAAAGATGAAATGTCGCTAAATGCGTCAAAAAGTTTGTTCTTTTTGAAATCCATGACCATGTACAACATTTCACTTTTACAATTGAAGTCATAAAAAGTTGTGAAAGCGTTTCCATATTTTTCCCCACCCTGTATATTATTTATCATTGTTTATACGATAAAGAATTATCAGTTTGATGATGGAAAAGATAGGCTACAATACACATTAATCGATTCAGAACAGTAATAAATACTATACTATAGTACAGAAAGCGCGGTGCCTTCAATCGGCCCTCAGCATCTTGAATACTAGACTAAGAGGGGGCTTACGATTCAGACAATGCACGTCTCTTACGTTAGAAATGTCCATTTTCTATAAAACGGTACCGAAAGGATCTTTGAATATAATAATTAATCAATTAATGATATAATAAACACATAAAATAAGCTCTACTACGCAGCAGAATAAAAACACGAACTAACGACTGGTTTTCTTTACAGACAACTTGTAGTGAACATTTTTAATGTATGAAAGACATGAAAGTTAATGAACTTGAGATTGTCACAATCTACGGGTTTAAGGGAGCCGAGATACTACGAAGCTTCGATATACACAAGTGAAAATCGCCACCTTAAAATTGCCCTTGCGTTATTGGACGACGTACAGATTCAATAATAACATTGCTTCGGTTCAACGTTCTCTTGCACAGCAACATCCTATGTTTATCAACTAACTTGTTTCACACGAAAAAAATTATTTCTTAGTAAAAGAAAAACATAAGCTTAAGTTTTTGTTGCTAAACCACTTAACTCCGAAATTTGTATCGACTATTCGAGTAGAAACGGCTAAAGATTATTTATCGTATGTTGATCGAGCCCATGCGCCTATTGAAACTTCCATTTCTCAGCAACACTGAAAGTATGGATCATAGTTTGATGTTATTTATCGTATGTTGATCGAGCCCATGCGCCTATTGAAACTTCCATTTCTCAGTAACAATGAAAGTATGGATCATAGTTTGATGTTATTTATCGTATGTTGATCGAGCCTATGCGCCTATTGAAACTTCCATTTCTCAGCAACACTGAAAGTATGGATCATAGTTTGATGTTATTAATCGTATGTTGATCGAGCCTATGCGCCTATTGAAACTTCCATTTCTCAGCAACACTGAAAGTATGGATCATAGTTTGATGTTATTTATCGTATGTTGATCGAGCCTATGCGCCTATTGAAACTTCCATTTCTCAGTAACACTGAAAGTATGGATCACAGTTTGATGTTATTTATCGTATGTTGATCGATCCTATGCGCCTATTGAAACTTCCATTTCTCAGCAACACTGAAAGTATGGATCGTAGTTTGATGTTATTTATCGTATGTTGATCGAGCCTATGCGCCTATTGAAACTTCCATTTCTTAGCAACACTGAAAGTATGGATCATAGTTTGATGTTATTTATCGTATGTTGATCGAGCCTATGCGCCTATTGAAACTTCCATTTCTCAGTAACAATGAAAGTATGGATCATAGTTTGATGTTATTTTCTGAGATTTCTTAGCTTTTATGTCAACATACTAGATCATGTATTTGGGTTTTTATAGAACTTGATACGGCAAATCCAGGGCATTTTATACAACAGTTCAGTAAGATTGTGGCCTTGGCTTTAGATTTGAGTATCTAACTTAACACGTATGTGAAGGGTGTATATTTAATTTAATGAATTAAAAGGGTGGGCTAAAGCAGGGAATATATTTATTTATTTTAAAAGTATTGAAATAAATGTAATGAAACTTTGCAGTTATGTACATGTATCTATACCAAAGAGTTAGACATATTTTATCACGCAGGTTCATGAAGGAAGTCTTAATTCTTTTTAAATGTAAGCCCACCACGAGTTATACCTAATTTTAAAGGTCTTTTTTTTAATAAAACACAAAAGTGCAAACTTGAGGTCAAAAGGGTGACCCAGCCAGAAAATACAGTCACCCAAAGAATTTAACATCATACTACTAATTCTTAGTTATACGACAGTTTGAGGTCCCTGTTGTTGAACATGTTGTTGATTGTTGACAATCGTAACAAACGACTGCGTTATAAAAATAATTATGTTATTTAACAAAAGTAAAAATATAAAAATCAATCAAACCCTTTTCACAGTAGGTTTACCATAAAATACGCTAAGAAAATTATTATTATTAGTTTGTACATATTTTTTTAATGAAAATGATGTTTCATTAAATTAAAAAAATTTTTTTATTTCTCATATTCATTCAGTTACATTATACCTATACGAAGCATTAGTTAATAAATATCTTATCGCTGTTAATCATTATTAGTTATATGACATTAAATTCTTTGAGAGGGTATATTTTCTGACTGGATCATCCTTTTGACCTTAACTTTGCACTTTTGTGTTGTACAACAATAATTTTTAACATGACGTATAACTCGAGGTAAGCTTACATGTAAAACTTGTAAGATTTCCTTCATGGGCCATTCCCTGGCTATACGAAAAACAAGTAAAATATGTCTAAATGTTTCATTTAGGGATGTGTACATAACTACAGCGTTTCACTAAGTTTATTTTAATAGTTTTAAAAATAATAAATATAGTTCAGAATGTTGTCTAATCGTGTATATTTGTTTATACAGTCTTTTATACACATTATTGGATACATGCCTCTTGACCCGATATTTTTAAAATTCGAACGTGTGCTAAGGACTCCAACGTGTGCGTAACGACTCCAACATGTAATAAGGACTCCAACGTGTGCGTAACGACTCCAACATGTAATAAGGACTCCAACGTGTGCGTAACGACTCCAACATGTAACAAGGACTCCAACGTGTGCGTAACGACTCCAACATGTAACAAGGACTCCAACGTGTGCGTAACGACTCCAACATGTAACAAGGACTCCAACGTGTGCGTAACGACTCCAACATGTAACAAGGACTCCAACGTGTGCATAACGACTCCAACATGTAATAAGGACTCCAACGTGTGCGTAACGACTCCAACATGTAACAAGGACTCCAACGTGTGCGTAACGACTCCAACATGTAATAAGGACTCCAACGTGTGCGTAACGACTCCAACATGTAACAAGGACTCCAACGTGTGCGTAACGACTCCAACATGTAACAAGGACTCCAACGTGTGCGTAACGACTCCAACATGTAACAAGGACTCTAACGTGTGTGTGTAACGACTCCAACGTGTAACAAGGACTCCAACGTGTGCGTAACGACTCCAACGTGTAACAAGGACTCCAACGTGTGCGTAACGACTCCAACGTGTAACAAGGACTCCAACGTGTGCGTAACGACTCCAACGTGTAACAAGGACTCCAACGTGTGCGTAACGACTCCAACGTGTAACAAGGACTCCAACGTGTGTGTGTAACGACTCCAACGTGTAACAAGGACTCCAACGTGTGCGTAACGACTCCACCGTGTAACAAGGACTCCAACGTGTGTGTGTAACGACTCCAACGTGTGTGTAACGACTCCAACGTGTAATGAGGACTCCAACGCATGCGTAACGACTCCAACGTTTATGGCCTATAGCTGGGAGACCGCATAATTTCCTAAATGTCGACCTGTGTGATTGAATGTATATGTGTGAATTGTTTGCATGTTTGATTGTATGTTTGAATAAGTGAATGGAATGTTATATACTATTAATTGATATTTTAATTTAGACTTAAGGACTTAATATTAGTTTAAACTGTATGCACGTTATGCAATAAAAATACTTATTATTATTACGTGTAATAAGGACTCCAACGTGTGCGTAACGACTCCAAAGTGTAATAAGGACTCCAACATGTTCGTAACGACTCCAACGTGTAATAAGGACTCCAACGTGTGCGAAACGACTCCAACGTGTAATAAGGACTCCAACATGTGCGTATCGACTCCTACGTGTAATAAGGACACCAACATGTGCGTATCGACTCCTACGTGTAATAACGACTCCTACGTGTAATAACGACTCCAACGTGTTCGTAACGACTCCAACGTGTAATAAGGACTCCAACGTGTGCGAAACGACTCCAACGTGTAATAAGGACTCCAACATGTGCGTATCGACTCCTACGTGTAATAAGGACACCAACATGTGCGTATCGACTCCTACGTGTAATAACGACTCCAACGTGTAATAACGACTCCAACGTGTAATAAGGACACCAACATGTGCGTATCGACTCCTACGTGTAATAACGACTCCAACGTGTAATAACGACTCCAGCGTGTAATAAAGACTCCAACATGTGCGTATCGACTCCTACGTGTAATAACGACTCCAACGTGTAATAAGGACTCCAACATGTGCGTATCGACTCCTACGTGTAATAACGACTCCAACGTGTAATAAGGACTCCAACGTGTAATAAAGATTCCAACATGTGCGTATCGACTCCTACGTGTAATAACGACTCCAACGTGTAATAAGGACTCCAACATGTGCGTATCGACTACTACGTGTAATAACGACTCCAACGTGTAATAACGACTCCAACGTGTAATAAGGACTCCAACATGTGCGTATCGACTCCTACGTGTAATAACGACTCCAACGTGTGTGTAACGACTCCTACGTGTAATAAGGACTCCAACATGTGCGTATCGACTCCTACGTGTAATAACGACTCCAACGTGTAATAAGGACTCCAACATGTGCGTATCGACTCCTACGTGTAATAACGACTCCAACGTGTAATAACGACTCCAACGTGTAATAAGGACTCCAACATGTGCGTATCGACTCCTACGTGTATTAAGGACTCCAACATGTGCGTATCGACTCCTACGTGTAATAACGACTCCAACGTGTAATAAGGACTCCAACATGTGCGTATCGACTCCTACGTGTAATAACGACTCCAACGTGTAATAAGGACTCCAACGTGTAATAAAGACTCCAACATGTGCGTATCGACTCCTACGTGTAATAACGACTCCAACGTGTAATAACGACTCCAACGTGTAATAAGGACTCCAACATGTGCGTATCGACTCCTACGTGTAATAACGACTCCAACGTGTAATAAAGACTCCAACATGTGCGTATCGACTCCTACGTGTAATAACGACTCCAACGTGTAATAAGGACTCCAACATGTGCGTATCGACTCCTACGTGTAATATGGACTCCAACATGTGCGTATCGACTCCTACGTGTAATAACGACTCCAACGTGTAATAAGGACTCCAACGTGTAATAAGGACTCCAACATGTGCTTATCGACTCCTACGTGTAATAACGACTCCAACGTGTAATAAGGACTCCAACATGTGCGTATCGACTCCTACGTGTAATAACGACTCCAACGTGTAATAACGACTCCAACGTGTAATAAGGACTCCAACATGTGCGTATCGACTCCTACGTGTAATAACGACTCCAACGTGTAATAAGGACTCCAACATGTGCGTATCGACTCCTACGTGTAATAACGACTCCAACGTGTAATGAGGACTCCAACATGTGCGTATCGACTCCTACGTGTAATAACGACTCCAACGTGTAATAAGGACCCAACATGTGCGTATCGACTCCTACGTGTAATAACGACTCCAACGTGTAATAACGACTCCAACGTGTAATAAGGACTCCAACATGTGCGTATCGACTCCTACGTGTATTAAGGACTCCAACATGTGCGTATCGACTCCTACGTGTAATAACGACTCCAACGTGTAAACTCCAACGTGTAATAAAGACTCCAACATGTGCGTATCGACTCCTACGTGTAATAACGACTCCAACGTGTAATAAGGACTCCAACATGTGCGTATCGACTCCTACGTGTAATAACGACTCCAACGTGTAATAACGACTCCAACGTGTAATAAGGACTCCAACATGTGCGTATCGACTCCTACGTGTAATAACGACTCCAACGTGTAATAAGGACTCCAACATGTGCGTATCGACTCCTACGTGTAGTGTAATAACGACTCCAACGTGTAATGAGGACTCCAACATGTGCGTATCGACTCCTACGTGTAATAACGACTCCAACGTGTAATAAGGACCCCAACATGTGCGTATCGACTCCTACGTGTAATAACGACTCCAACGTGTAATAACGACTCCAACGTGTAATAAGGACTCCAACATGTGCGTATCGACTCCTACGTGTAATAAGGACTCCAACATGTGCGTATCGACTCCTACGTGTAATAACGACTCCAACGTGTAATAAGGACTCCAACATGTGCGTATCGACTCCTACGTGTAATAACGACTCCAACGTGTAATAACGACTCCAACGTGTAATAAGGACTCCAACATGTGCGTATCGACTCCTACGTGTAATAACGACTCCAACGTGTAATAAGGACTCCAACATGTGCGTATCGACTCCTACGTGTAATAACGACTCCAACGTGTAATAAGGACTCCAACATGTGCGTATCGACTCCTACGTGTAATAACGACTCCAACGTGTAATAAGGACTCCAACATGTGCGTATCGACTCCTACGTGTAATAACGACTCCAACGTGTAATAACGACTCCTACGTGTAATAAGGACTCCAACGTGTAATAAAGACTCCAACATGTGCGTATCGACTCCTACGTGTGCATAACAACTCGAACGGTTGCGGAACACCTCCACGTAGTCTTTAACAAATATATTTATTACTTTTAACTAAACGAGCTACTTATCAATTTATTGATCATGCAATATAAAACTAATGAAGTACGTAATTTGTTTCTATAAATTAAAAGTGTATCGATCAGATCATTGCTTATACTTATCATAGTGCGTACAATTAATAATACTTCTGTTTACATTGATGACACTAAATATAATTTATATAGCTATTGGTTTCTTATTGATCAAACTATGTACAATTTATCTAGTCATTATTTTTAATTGATCACATTAAATTTGAGCTAATCAAATTTATTGATATAATTAATTACCTCAATAAGAAGTTTCTTTTTCTTTCGTGTCGAAGAATACGTTAATACTCGTATATTGATTGTTTCTCAAGATACCTGTACGCTACTCCTGTAGTGACTACATATTGTGATGTATTGACAAGAAACTCTGGGAGAAACTGCATTAATGTATTAACCTATCGTAATAGTAGGCAAAGAGTGGCTGTAACCATAACGACAAACCATAAAGATGATTTGCGACACATAAAGTGTCAAACAGCGGCTGTAAACAAGGCTAATCACTGATACTCTCCGTACACTTGTTATCAACGACATTGAGCAATGCCATCAACACTACAAACACATTGACATACTGGGGTTACTTCATCGCCGGTATTTCTGTTACTGAAGGTAATAGCCACTTTATCGTATAGACTATAGACCATCCTCCAGTAGTGGATTCTGTTCAATTATCCCATCGTAATGAGTGGTGTATCACACATGCCTCTAATGGCAGCGAACTAGATCCTCAAATTTAAAGCCACACTCCACAACGATAGCGATGCAGTCCTGTTTTGATCGATCATAACCTATCCAAATCGATAGTTTTAAATTGGATCTATTAATATGAACATGTTTATGTTAATATAAAGAATATCTAAACTGGAATAAATTATGGATTGTTCACATCTTGCATTTGTATATTACTGGGCTACAATAAAAAACCGTTTTTAGGCGATGATTTTTGACAAAACGACGACTGTCGCCTAACTTAGATCATCCGTGTACTGTTTTAAAATATCTAAGACTAACGTAAATGAGGAAGACAAATGTTGTTGAATATTTCCCATCATTACGTGAAAAATACCAATCATGACGTTTCGATTTGGTAAAACCCAATCTCTTTTTCAAGTGCTAAAAACTAAATTACATCTGAACAAACATGTTATAAAACTACGTTCTTAAACCAGTAAACGTATCGACATTAATAATTATCAACATTTTAACCTAGATCCTAGAATGGGGTACAACAAAATGAACTTCTACTAAATATAAAACATGTTAACTGGTTGAAATTAATATAACAAATTAGGTGCTGCCAAGATCACGATATCAACGAAAAATTTAAAAACACAATTAAATTAATATTCAAATCAGATTGAAATGAGATTACATTAACTAAACATAAATACATTTATTTTAGGGTTAGTTAATGTAATATCATTTTAGTCTGATTGGAATATTAATGTAATTGTGTTTTAACATATTTCGTTGATATCGTGATCTTGGCAGCACCTAATTTGTTATATGAATTTTAACCAGTTAACATGTTTTATATTTAGTAGAAGTTCATTTTGTTGTACCCCATTCTAGGATCTAGGTTAAAATGTTGATAATTATTAATGTAGATACGTTTACTGGTTTAAGAACGTAGTTTTATAACATGTTTGTTCAGATGTAATTTAGTTTTTAGCACTTGAAAAAGAGAATTGGGTTTTACCGATTCTAAACGTCGTGATTGGTATTTTTCACGTAATGATGGCAAATGTCCAACAACCTCTGTCTTCCTCATCTGATACTCCATCATTAACAAATTTCAAAAATAAAATTAACGTTAAGCCAGCAGCAGTTTTTTACACGTTACTTTTTTTGAAGTTGTTTCCATAATGCTGAGACTCATGAGCTGCACTTCCTCGCGCGATACCGCAAGTTTCCTCGCAAGTACGCGTGAATGTATGCAAATACCGCAATTAATCAAGCAGTCAAGCACGGTTGGCTGCACTGAACACGTGACGGTCGTGTCATGGCAACACTGACCTCGAAGTGCGCAAGTGTTGCACCAACCGATGCTCTAGCAGAGAACAAATTCTTATAAGCTTCTCGTACTCAGTTATATATACACATATATATATATATATATATATATATATATATATATATATATATATATATATAAATGTAGGAGAAAAAAATTGTAAACTCAATGACCAAGAGCCGATTTCCGCTCAGGACAAACTAGCCTTAACACACTTTCACCACAATTTAGCACAGTGGATAATATTCTTAACAAAAATGTTAATGCCCTTCCACTCCAAATCAGTGTTGCTGAACGGTTTCCAAACAAGATTGTGTCGAATGGGCCAAACCCATCCACTGCAAATTGAGGCTATATCTATGGCGGCGACAAAATTACGTTGAAATATGGGCTTAATGCATAAATTAGAATCTATACTATTTAGTATTTATTTACGGACACTTTTTACGGATAAATTATTATTAAATCCACAACAAAACAGACGAAAAAGTTACCGAACTATCATATTGAAATAAAATTTGTTTGTATCATTTATTTAATAAACATAGTCTGGCAGTCATGCGTGTGGTACTGTGACACCCAGATTGTAAGATAACGCAAGTTTTCGCGGTCACATGTTTATAGCTTATCAATAATCGCTCGTAATTTACAGCTGTTCTTGTTGCACGACCGGTCCCTTTTCATTAAACAAATATCGTAGGAATCCTTAACGACCTCAGCTCTCCGAAAACCAAAGGTTTTTAGAACAAACAGGGTGAGTTTAAAGTTTACTTCCTGACTTGGTTGAACAATTTATAAAATATTTGATTTTTGATAATGCCATTTAATTAATACTAACATATCATTTATGTTGTTTCAGAGTTATTAGGGATCACTTAGGGGTCCAAGATTTAGGAGTCAACTTAAAAATTGTAAGTAGGAACGTGATATGTAATTTCACACCACCATTTAAAACTGAAAACGTTAGCGCAGAGTTTACATTTTTGTTGAGCGAGTCGGTGGCCAAGCGGTCTAAGGCGGCAGGACTTAAGATTCCTGGTTCGAGTCCGGCCTATACTGGAAATATTTATCAGTAATATATAGACTAATATTCACCTTATACTGTACTGGTTCCCCTCCTTATTCTGTCTAAATAAGTTCCTCGCAGAGATAAATAGTCTACGAGGAATGAGCAGAGTAAGGTTAAGAAGGAGATCGGCCTCTCCTTAAAAAAAAAATAAATAAATAAAAGGTAGTTGTTGATTTTTGTTGTTTGTTTTACTTTCTCCCATATTCGTTAGCATAGAGAAAGTATTGTGATCGTAAAAATTTTTTTACAAGTTGGTTAAAAAATCCATTTTAGGGTTCCCTGAACCCAAAAAAGGGTTTTGTTCAAAAAAATGTGTGATGTCTGACCGTATATGTGTGTGTAATTAATTCGCTGGAGACCAAACGGATGAATACATTTTTATGAAATTTGGTACGTAGGTGTATTTGGTCAATATCTCCAGAAAATTTTTTCACATTTTGAAATTTTAGTTTTTAAAAATTGGTATTTTCTCAAAAACGGCTCTAACGAGTTTGATTAAATTTCCATAAAGGATGTAAATTACAGTTTTAAATATTTTAGTAAAAACCGCATGTCTTTAACTTGACTAGTTTTTAGTCATGGAAAAAATTGGGAATCAAACTGGTAATTTTCAAAGTTTTGATTTTTTGTGTTTAATATGGAGGAAAGTTTGTGCCAATTCTTTGGAACCATTTATTTTTATTTAATTGGTCATTGACTATATATTTCCTAATCAAAACTTATTTTGACATTTTTGTGGCAAAAATAAAACAACATTTTTGTGCTTTTAGGGTACTTATAAATAAGGTGTTTTCGTTATTACAATTTCATTACTTATTTCTCTATTGCTGTACATGTATTAGTGTGATATAAAGATCTGGTGGACAATGCCAAATTATCCCTCATGACTAGAAAATGAGAGGTAGGTTGACGGTGAGACTCAGTAGGGATGGCAAATATTTTAACATACCGATATATCGCAAATAAAATATCGATCTAACGATAATATCGAAAGAAAGATAGATATATCGGTACCCGGTATATCGAATTATAAAGGATTTATCTGTTTAAAATTATGTACTAACTCTTATGTCATGACCAATAATACACTCGTGTTTTTCTGTCACTATTTAGAATAGCCTACTAAATGTAAAAATTAAATGCGTTTATTTAAACGAAACAGGTTGTAGTCAGTGGGGTTGATTGAAAAAGATTCAAAATAAGAATAATTATACCTTCAATTATTATGTTAATTATAAAAGTATAATGTAATAACAATAACATTGTTATTTCTGTTTTCACACTTAAAAATGCCACTAGGCTTCTTATAGACCAAGCACTAAAATTTAAAAAACTTAATTCACTAAACTACATTTTAATACGTTAATATCACATAAAAATACTTAAAAGGTTACTTATTAATTCAATGCATGTTTTATACGCAAAATAGGCAGTTTAAATGTGTGTTTTTTTTCGAATGGTGATGATTTTGAGGAGAGAGAATAACGTCAATATTTTGTGATATAATATATTGGACCAAAATATCTATATGACCTGTATTATCGAAAGAAAATATCGATATATCAAAACATATATATCAATATTTACAATATATCGTTTCCATCCCTAGGTGAGAGGCGAAAAGTTATCTAGCAGGTCTTCATTCAGAATCAATAAGTTATCAGTTACAACTTTGAAGATAGTCCTAAAAGTTGTTTAACCTTGTACAGTGGAAAAAATCCAAGTTATTAAAACAAATACCAAACACATTGGTAACTATTAAAATTTTATGTTGAGGGATTGATTACTAGTGCTATTGACCACGAAAGCAGTAACGGATGTTATCTGGAGAGGTCACCGTGATAAGAGAGTGTGTGTGTGTGTGGATGAAGAAGGCGAGGTCTTGGGCCAATCTTGCTTTTTCAGTCAAATTTTGTAGTCACTAACTTTTTTTCGCGATTAATCAGCTCGAGAGAACGATGCATCGATAAAAATTTTTAGATAACTTATTATTTTTAGCAGAAAATAGTATGTTTATAAATCATAAATTCAATCTCAGATGACAAAACATTCCTCTAAAGAAAATAGCTTACCACTTACAAACAAACGGCATAAGTGCTCCTCCAACCACTTAAGACAATCACTCCGAAATATTAATGAATTTATGTAAAGATAAGAAAAGTTAGTAAACTAGACGATTATCAGTTACATTAAGTGTTCGTCCTGGCGTCCAGTTTAGTGCTCTCAGGAATTTAGTTCTAGATTTTATCGCAACTGTCGCTAAGAGTAGTAAAGATCCTGACTCACTAACGAACAAGAAATGTATTGCCCTCCCCTCTCTTCCCCTCATAGTCCCAGCCCGCCCCACCCCACAAATTCGACAAAAAGACATAACTCCCTCATTTATAATAAACTCTATAAATGAATTTTATATATATTATTAATCTATTTTTTTAGCCAACGACGATTGTACAAATTTCAACTCATAATTTGAACAAATATCATTCATATAAAAATAATTGATGACATTTAAAAAAAGACATTTTGTCCACAATATTCTCAAAATATTAATAAAATCTATCACAAGGTTTGTTCACGAGTTATGCAGAAAAAAGGCCAAATTAGCCACTTTTGACAGTCATATCTCCACCAAGAAATGTTTTAGAATTTTTTCTGTAACACATCTATTACTTACATGGATCCTAACAGTTTTATTTTTTTTAAATCAAAAATAATTTTCGATCGAACACCCTTTAAATGTTATCATCCATTACTATAAGATGGAACACCACTAAACCACAAAAAAAAACAAATATTACGTAATTACAAAACGGAATTCCTTACTATCCCTCTACGCATCTAATAGGATAAGCACTTTGTAAAATGTACAATAACGCAGAAAATATTTAACCTTGAAACAGATTGAGGAATTAAATAATAGCAAAACAATTGTTTATCCGTGGAGGATAGTGGTGGTACATGTACGTGTTCAGCAGTGGCAGTAACTAATGTCAGGTTGTCAATGAATTTAAAGGGCGAATTTTACCCCCAACTTGTTTCCACAGTTTATAAAAGATTTTCTCTTAGAATATGCCTCTAAATTAATGTTAACCCTCACTACATTTAGTGTTTCTATGTTATTGGGATCACTTGGGGTGATCCCAATAACAATCATCTAGATTGACAGTGACAAGATCTAGGAGTCAACCTCACATTTTTAATGGCAATGTGATCGTTTAAAACTGCTATTTCAAGCTGAAAACGATAGTGCAATCAGAATTTTAAAACGATGTAGGACCTATCGTTCTTTAGTAATTAATTATTTTGTGCTCATTTTAGTTAATTAGAACTAACCTACTTCAGGAATAATCCGAAGAGCTCAAAACCAAAGAGTAACTATGAATACATATGAACTTTGTGTTATACTAATTATACACAAAAAATATTGGATACATCAACTTACAGCGAATTAGAAAAAAAATTTGTTAGAAAACTCGAAAAACGTTATACAGGGTGATTGGCATTTGGTGTTAAAATTTTTACTCGGTTATTGTACATGGTATTTGGATAAAAAGTGGTTTTAGAAAATTTTTATTTCAATTTAAATAGCGATTTTGAAAGGTTTTTATAAAATTAGTGACTTGTGACGAACAAAGTTTTTCCCATAATAAATCCATATAAAATACTCAAACGTGTGGTATATTATTAAAGAGCGTTAAATTTATATCATAATAAACGGATTTTCGTTAAGATAGATTACCTTTTATTGTGGTCTAAGGTACATGAAAGTACATTTGTAAGATTAACAAATTCACTTCTAGCTTTAAGATGACTTTTCATTACTAAAAAGCGAACGTGAAATATATCAAACTATCTTAAAAACTTACTTAATAAATCCTCTTTTATTTGGTACATTGGACTTGGTTGACATAGCTTCATGTGTTTGTGACGTAAAGCATGGCAAAATAATTCATTAAAACCCGTGCTTTCAGTTATAAAAACGTAAAGGTACGTCAGCCAACGAAAGAAGTTCTTAAGTTCAATGTACCAAATAAAAAAGGATTTATTAGGGACATTTTTAAGATAGTTTAACACTTTTCACATTCGCTAATTTGGTAACGAAAAGTCCTCTTAAAGCTAGAAGTGCATTGGTAAAACTTAAAAATGTTGTTCTTTCATGTACCTTAAACCACAATAAAAGGTAATCAATCTTAAAGAAAAATTATTAATTCTGATGTAAATTTAACGCTCTTTAAGAATATTCCACACTTTCGATTATTTTATTAAAAATATTATAGGAAAAACTAACTTTATTAGTCATATGCAACTAATTTTGTAAAAAAACCTATAAAAATCGCTATTTAAAGAGGAATTTGAATAAAATATTTCTAAAGCCACTGTTTTACTCTAAAGACCACGTAAAATAACTCAGTACAATTTTAAACATTAAGTGCCATCACCCTAACGTTGTCTGACTGTAAAGTTTTGGGACACAAGAGTCTAACCTCCGACAGATCAGAGTGCTGATGGAAACCACTGTGCGGTAAGTGTAGAATACATGCGATAGTCGCCAGTGTGCACCAAAACCTGTGTTCGGTGAGACACAAGTAAGTTGGTACAACTGAAACAATCACGTCACACAATAGTGTGATTGGCAGACGCGAGTAAATTGTTTCAAAAGCTAAAGAGAGGTTCATCTTTGTATAGACTGGCTATAAAGGAAGTTCAGTTAAGTCCTTGAGGTTCTCCCTCAACAGACTCGGTTTAAAGGGATCGGGACAAACAACATTCACGTTACCCAACTGACTTCTATCTATAACGAAATAATCTGCAAACAACGTTAGTATTTACTCATTTTATTTACAGCATACTGCGTCTGCACTGTCAAAAACATTTGTTAATGAACGTTTATCATTTTAATTAATGACACACGACAAAATATCCATACAGTAAATTTACTTATCGTGATGTGTGATTTTTAGTATTACTAAATGCGGTGTTTAACTATTAAGACGCAGCTAGATATATTGGTTAATTAGTCATTGAAATAACTTACGACACGCTACGAAAGAGGCGTATTCAATACTATACTCAATACAGCTCCAGTACTTAAGGTGATGCAATCGGTCTTTAGTGAGTTCATTATTTCCCAATTTTATAATCAAAATTAGTTAATGCACCTTCCCTTGAGACAGGAAAATAAAATAAAAATGTTTAACCACTAAATTAGAACAACTTGTGGCCTTACGAAGTGGTGAATTTAGCTGATTTTAAAACAACTATAAGACAAAACCATTCAAAGTACAAATTTTTTTATAACTACTTGTTTTAGACATAACTGAAGGGATTAAGACGTTTTTAATTTTTTAATGTAAAAATATTTATAATTTTAAAGGTAAAAAATACCTTTATATAAATAGATTTATTTAGCAGTGATTGTGCATGGCCCTTTATAACATAAACATTCATTTTAGAAAAATTATTGATTTTCCTGTATCAAAAGTTGTTAAGGCACCAAGGAGGTTTTTTTCTTCTTGCTTCCCTCACTCCTTTCCGGCAGAGTGGGGGTGGCTTGGAGAGAAACTACCCTTTAGTATCATCCTAACGTCCGGCCTTGCGGTCCTCACTTCAAGCCACACAGACTGCCATTCATCATTGAAGTATACATACTTCCATTCATTTTCATAGAGCCAGCAATTCATAATTTCAATTCACTACATTTCATTCATATTTCATTAATATCATTCAATCAGTAATTCAATCTTTACAATAAACAAACAGTTCCATTTTATACAAGTGTGCCATTTATTATCATAGCGCCTTGAATTTACTAAATAGCGTCAGCGCGTGCTCAAAAGTTTCAAAACTGCGCGCATTTATAATTTTATATCCTAAATAACTTATAACCAAAAATTATATAAAATATTTCACTTAACGATTTAAAAGAAAATTTATTGCAAATCCAACGATATAACGTTTTTAAAAATCGGATGAAAAATAACAAAGAAAAGATAATTTATGTGACAGTAAGTTCAATGCAATATGCCAATACAATGTGCATTACACATGTAACAGCTGATGATAGTAAAGCAATTTGTGATAGTCTTAAATCAGATGTTTACATAAACTTTATTGTTGTACTAGTCAGCTGATTTAAGAATATCACAAATTACTTTATTATTATGAGCTAACAACTCACACATTGTACATTGTTACAAATTGTACTATCATATTGCATTCTACATACTGTCACATAAATTATATTTTCTTTTTGTTTTTCATCCGAATTTTAAAAACGTTATATAGTTGAATTTAAAAAAATCATTATTTTGTGTAATGTTTTATAATTGTTGGTTTATGAGTTATTTAGGATTTAAAACTTTAAATGCCCGCAATTTTCAAACTTTTGATACAGAAAAACCAATCATTTTTCAAAATGAATTTTTATGATATAAAGGACCGTACAAAATTCCAGCTTAATACCCCTGTTCATTTACGAGATATAAATTTAAAAGTAAAAACAAAACAAAAATGGCGGCTGCAAGGATAACCGAGGTGTTTCGGACACTTTAAATATGATATTTGTGATCCTAAACGTACCAGAAAACATAATCAAGAAAGCCCATCAGAGTTCAGAGACACCTGTACGACTGAATATATTTGAAGTAGACTGTTCAAGTGTTGTACAAAACATTCAGAACATTCTAATATTTCGATACTGATATCAGGTGATAATGAGTTATACAACACCGTCAAACAACCACGTCCTAGTTTAGTTGTATGTATTTAATGGCCTTTCAAGGACCCACTACGTAAATGATTCTTATTAACACCAAACGCGGTAAATGTCGAACAATGAAAGCAAATATGTTGCCAACTACACCAACAATTTAAGTAAAATATACGTTAAACACTTTTACTTTTTCAAAAAAAAAAAAAAAAAAAAAAAAAAAAAAAACGCCAGTAGTAGGCCTATACGTTATGATGAACAAAAATAAAATATTCACATAGAAAGTGACGGTACTATCCTTTAGCTTAATAAATTCTATCGCACAGGAAGGAGGGCGGATATCTCAATTTTCCAGGCGGGTGGAGTGTTATAAAGAAGTACTATCTCTGAATACGGTTAAAAAGAAACGGACGAAGAGGACAGTACTGTGAAGAGGAGGGACAAACGGCGGGTGACTAGAGGGTGGACAATCCGATGTCAATAGCAGACAACCACAGCTATCCCTCCTGCTCCTACAGCACATAGCTGCCACTGACCTTGTACACGGTGAGTGCATGTGTGTTTCACTAAACAAGTACACAGCACAATTACCACGGATGGCTGCCATTCGTATCAATAGCAGACAACCACAGCTATCCCTCCTCCTCCTACAGCACATAGCTGCCACTGACCTTGTACACGGTGAGTGCATGTGTGTTTCACTAAACAAGTACACAGCACAATTACCACGGATGGCTGCCATTCGTATCAATAGCAGACAACCACAGCTATCCCTCCTGCGCCCTACCGTACACAGCTGCCATTGACCTTGTACACGGTGAGTGCATGTGTGTTTCATTAAACAAGTACACAGCACAATTACCACGGATGGCTGCCATTCGTATCAATAGCAGACAACCACAGCTATCCCTCCTGCGCCCTACCGTACACAGCTGCCATTGACCTTGTACACGGTGAGTGCATGTGTGTTTCATTAAACAAGTACACAGCACAATTACCACGGATGGCTGCCATTCGTATCAATAGCAGACAACCACAGCTATCCCTCCTGCGCCCTACCGTACACAGCTGCCATTGACCTTGTACACGGTGAGTGCATGTGTGTTTCACTAAACAAGTACACAGCACAATTACCACGGATGGCTGCCATTCGTATCAATAGCAGACAACCACAGCTATCCCTCCTCCCCCTACAGGAGTGCATGTGTGTTTCATTAAACAAGTACACAGCACAATTACCACGGATGGCTGCCATTCGTATCAATAGCAAACAACCACAGCTATCCCTCCTGCGCCCTACCGTACATAGCTGCCATTGACCTTGTACACGGTGAGTGCATGTGTGTTTCATTAAACAAGTACACAGCACAATTACCACGGATGGCTGCCATTCGTATCAATAGCAGACAACCACAGCTACCCCTCCTGCGCCCTACCGTACACAGCTGCCATTGACCTTGTACACGGTGAGTGCATGTGTGTTTCACTAAACAAGTACACAGCACAATTACCACGGATGGCTGCCATTAGTATCAATAGCAGACAACCACAGCTATCCCTCCTGCCCCCTACAGGAGTGCATGTGTGTTTCACTAAACAAGTACACAGCACAATTACCACGGATGGCTGCCATTCGTATCAATAGCAGACAACCACAGCTATCCCTCCTGCGCCCTACCGTACACAGCTGCCATTGACCTTGTACACGGTGAGTGCATGTGTCTTACACTTAACAGGTACTCGGCACAATTACCACGGATGGCTGCCATTCGATGTCAATAGCGGACAACCACAGCTATCCCTCCTGCCCCCTACAGCACACAGCTGCCACTGACCTTGTACACGGTGAGTGCATGTGTCTTACACTTAACAGGTACTCGGCACAATTACCACGGATGGCTGCCATTCGATGTCAATAGCGGACAACCACAGCTATCCCTCCTGCCCCCTACAGTACACAGCTGCCACTGACCTGGAACACGGTGAGTGCATGTGTCTTACACTTAACAGGTACTCGGCACAATTACCATGGATGGCTGCCATTCGATGTCAATAGCGGACAACCACAGTTATCCCCCCTGCCCCTTACAGTACACAGCTGCCCCTGACCTTGTACACGGTGAGTGCATGTGTCTTACACTAAACATGTACTCGGCATCCGATGTCAATAGCAGACAACCACAGCTATCCCTCCTGTCCCCTACAGTGCACAGCTGCCACTGACCTTGTACACGGTGAGTGCATGTGTGTTTCACTAAACAAGTACACAGCACAATTACCACGGATGGCTGCCATTCGTATCAATAGCAGACAACCACAGCTATCCCTCCTGCCCCCTACAGGAGTGCATGTGTGTTTCACTAAACAGGTACCCGTGTACCTGTTTAGTGCACAATTACCACGGATGGCTGCCATCGATGTCAATAGCAGACAACCACAGCTATCCCTCCTGCCCCCTACAGCACACAGCTGCCACTGACCTTGTACACGGTGAGTGCATGTGTCTTACACTTAACAGGTACTCGGCACAATTACCATGGATGGCTGCCATTCGATGTCAATAGCGGACAACCACAGTTATCCCCCCTGCCCCTTACAGTACACAGCTGCCACTGACCTTGTACACGGTGAGTGCATGTGTCTTACACTAAACATGTACTCGGCATCCGATGTCAATAGCAGACAACCACAGCTATCCCTCCTGTCCCCTACAGTGCACAGCTGTCACTGGCCCTTTACACAGTGAGTGCATGTGTGTTTCACTAAACATGTACTCGGTACGATCACCATGGATGACTGCTATTCGACGTCAATAGCAGACAACCACAACCTTCCCTCCAACTCCCTACTCTTTTGTGTTTTTTTATGTTTTCACTTCCATATGTAAACTTGAGAATACCTACGCATGGTAAGAGTACATTTCAACTTTACTATCGCTATATTGGGCAAAGTAGCAATATATAGAAAGTGGTGTAGTGCAAGATGAACACAATTATAACCTCTTAAATAATTTAAATGCCACTTGATGAAAACAACAATAAACAATCTTGTTCATTGGGGTGTTCTTTTTTCCCTTGCTTTTTTAACATTAAACTAAACATTTCGATAAACTGCACACAACATGCCTCTCTTGCCAAAGTAATTAAGTATGCACTTTCCTGACGATATACGTACTTTTCGCGCGTCTTATTATCTCTTGCTTATAAAACAATCAAATCGTATTCAGGTAAAATCGCTCGTATGAAGCGGCTTTTGTCTTACGTTCGATGGCACGAGTAAGATTAGTTTTCACTTCACACTTCAGTAAAAATCCAAAAGGCTTCCCGAACTGCCCGTAAATACATAAATACGAGTTTTTATTGGCCGCATTATTTCTCCTTTTTCCAGTAGACAGGTACGCAAGAATCATGAATCAGTGTGCTCCTATTTCCATTTCAACCTTATAGGTCCCGTTCTATAAGATGGGACCAGGAAGGAGGGAGGAAAGAGGTCGTCGGAGGCTGAGGTTTCACCTTGTCCCCGTTACCGACTGCCTTTCGACATCTCGCCTCGACCGGTCCTACCCATATACTGCATACAATGAAATGTTATTTCATTGTGCACTATCGATACACTATTTTCTTCACCTGTATTGCGTACTTACCCCTAACTGATTTTTCTAGAACCTAATCGTTAATATGTGGGCGATTGTTTTCAGATTAACACGTGTATGTATCATAAACTCGGTTTTGTAAAAGAAAATGATAAATTTACAACTAAAAGCGCGTTTGAATAGTGGAATCAGCTACTAAATATGTAATATCAACAGTAAATGGATAAGTAATATCACCAGCGACTTGATAAGTAATATGACGAGTAATTGGATATGCGTTATCACTAGTGACTGGATAAGCAACAACCGTAACATCACCAGATACTGGGTAAGTGATATCACCAGTGACAGGACAAGTAATATCATTGATTATAGAAACCTACAATAGATAAACCATCTAATAGGAATATATGTGCCAGTAATTTTGTTAGTTTGTGTGGCCCGCAACCACAGCTGGTTTAAATTGCATTACATTTACATGGGACTACACTAGCGCTCCACAATGGACCACAAAAACAGCTGATATTTTGAGACTCAAAATTTAACATTGGATGGGAAATCTATTTGTGTATAAAATCAATGGTAATATCAACAGCGACATGATAAGTCATGTTACAAACACCGTAGCATCATGTATCGCTAACGTTGCTATTGGTCAGTACCAGTTTTAAGTTTCAGTGAAGAACGATTGTTACGTCACTGCAGCACGTTATGCTACCAATGTTATTGGTTAGTTGACCCGAACTACGTTACAGTGTAGCATGGTTCTAACGTCACTGCGGCATGTTTCGCTACCGTTGTTACTGGTTAGTAAGCACGTCCTACGTCACAGAGTAGCATGGTTCTAACGTCACTGCGGCATGTTTCGTTACCGTTGTTACTGGTTAGTAAACATGTCCTACGTCACAGTGTAGCATGGTTCTAACGTCACTGCGGCATGTTTCGCTACCGTTGTTACTGGTTAGTAAACATGTCCTACGTCACAGTGTAGCATGGTTCTAACGCCACTGCGGCATGTTTCGTTACCGTTGTTACTGGTTAGTAAACATGTCCTACGTCACAGTGTAGCATGGGTCTAACGCCACTGCGGCATGCTTCGTTACCGTTGTTACTGGTTAGTAAACATGTCCTACGTCACAGTGTAGCATGGGTCTAACGCCACTGCGGCATGTTTCGTTACCGTTGTTACTGGTTAGTAAACATGTCCTACGTCACAGTGTAGCATGGTTCTACCGTCACTGCGGCATGTTTCGTTACCGTTGTTACTGGTTAGTAAACACGTCCTACGTCACAGTGTAGCATGGGTCTAACGCCACTGCGGCATGTTTCGTTACCGTTGTTACTGGTTAGTAAACATGTCCTACGTCACAGTGTAGCATGGTTCTACCGTCACTGCGGCATGTTTCGTTACCGTTGTTACTGGTTAGTAAACATGTCCTACGTCACAGTGTAGCATGGGTCTAACGCCACTGCGGCATGTTTCGTTACCGTTGTTACTGGTTAGTAAACACGTCCTACGTCACAGTGTAGCATGGTTCTAACGTCACTGCGGCATGTTTCGTTACCGTTGTTACTGGTTAGTAAACATGTCCTACGTCACAGTGTAGCATGGTTCTACCGTCACTGCGGCATGTTTCGTTACCGTTGTTACTGGTTAGTAAACACGTCCTACGTCACAGTGTAGCATGGTTCTAACGTCACTGCGGCATGTTTCGCTACCGTTGTTACTGGTTAGTAAACACGTCCTACGTCACAGTGTAGCATGGTTCTACCGTCACTGCGGCATGTTTCGTTACCGTTGTTACTGGTTAGTAAACACGTCCTACGTCACAGTGTAGCATGGGTCTAACGCCACTGGGGCATGTTTCGTTACCGTTGTTACTGGTTAGTAAACACGTCCTACGTCACAGTGTAGCATGGGTCTAACGCCACTGCGGCATGTTTCGTTACCGTTGTTACTGGTTAGTAAACATGTCCTACGTCACAGTGTAGCATGGTTCTAACGTCACTGCGGCATGTTTCGTTACCGTTGTTACTGGTTAGTAAACATGTCCTACGTCACAGTGTAGCATGGTTCTACCGTCACTGCGGCATGTTTCGTTACCGTTGTTACTGGTTAGTAAACACGTCCTACGTCACAGTGTAGCATGGGTCTAACGCCACTGCGGCATGTTTCGTTACCGTTGTTACTGGTTAGTAAACACGTCCTACGTCACAGTGTAGCATGGGTCTAACGCCACTGCGGCATGTTTCGCTACCGTTGTTACTGGTTAGTAAACATGTCCTACGTCACAGTGTAGCATGGTTCTAACGTCACTGCGGCATGTTTCGTTACCGTTGTTACTGGTTAGTAAACATGTCCTACGTCACAGTGTAGCATGGTTCTACCGTCACTGCGGCATGTTTCGTTACCGTTGTTACTGGTTAGTAAACACATCCTACGTCACAGTGTAGCATGGTTCTAACGTCACTGCGGCATGTTTCGTTACCGTTGTTACTGGTTAGTAAACACATCCTACGTCAGTGTAGCATGGTTCTAACGCCACTGCGGCATGTTTCGTTACCGTTGTTACTGGTTAGTAAACACATCCTACGTCAGTGTAGCATGGTTCTAACGTCACTGCGGCATGTTTCGTTACCGTTGTTACTGGTTAGTAAACACATCCTACGTCAGTGTAGCATGGTTCTAACGCCACTGCGGCATGTTTCGTTACCGTTGTTACTGGTTAGTAAACACATCCTACGTCAGTGTAGCATGGTTCTAACGTCACTGCGGCATGTTTCGTTACCGTTGTTACTGGTTAGTAAACACATCCTACGTCAGTGTAGCATGGTTCTAACGCCACTGCGGCATGTTTCGTTACCGTTGTTACTGGTTAGTAAACACATCCTACGTCAGTGTAGCATGGTTCTAACGTCACTGCGGCATGTTTCGTTACCGTTGTTACTGGTTAGTAAACACATCCTACGTCAGTGTAGCATGGTTCTAACGTCACTGCGGCATGTTTCGTTACCATTGTTACTGGTTAGTAAACACATCCTACGTCAGTGTAGCATGGTTCTAACGTCACTGCGGCATGTTTCGTTACCGTTGTTACTGGTTAGTAAACACATCCTACGTCAGTGTAGCATGGTTCTAACGTCACTGCGGCATGTTTCGTTACCGTTGTTACTGGTTAGTAAACACATCCTACGTCAGTGTAGCATGGTTCTAACGTCACTGCGGCATGTTTCGTTACCGTTGTTACTGGTTAGTAAACACATCCTACGTCAGTGTAGCATGGTTCTAACGTCACTGCGGCATGTTTCGTTACCGTTGTTACTGGTTAGTAAACACATCCTACGTCAGTGTAGCATGGTTCTAACGTCACTGCGGCATGTTTCGTTACCGTTGTTACTGGTTAGTAAACACATCCTACGTCAGTGTAGCATGGTTCTAACGTCACTGCGGCATGTTTCGTTACCGTTGTTACTGGTTAGTAAACACATCCTACGTCACAGAGTAGCATGGTTCTAACGTCACTGCGGCATGTTTCGTTACCGTTGTTACTGGTTAGTAAACACATCCTACGTCACAGTGTAGCATGGTTCTAACGTCACTGCGGCATGTTTCGTTACCGTTGTTACTGGTTAGTAAACACATCCTACGTCAGTGTAGCATGGTTCTAACGTCACTGCGGCATGTTTCGTTACCGTTGTTACTGGTTAGTAAACACATCCTACGTCAGTGTAGCATGGTTCTAACGTCACTGCGGCATGTTTCGTTACCGTTGTTACTGGTTAGTAAACACATCCTACGTCAGTGTAGCATGGTTTTAACGTCACTGCGGCATGTTTCGTTACCGTTGTTACTGGTTAGTAAACACATCCTACGTCAGTGTAGCATGGTTCTAACGTCACTGCGGCATGTTTCGTTACCGTTGTTACTGGTTAGTAAACACATCCTACGTCAGTGTAGCATGGTTCTAACGTCACTGCGGCATGTTTCGTTACCGTTGTTACTGGTTAGTAAACACGTCCTACGTCACAGTGTAGCATGGTTCTAACGCCACTGCGGCATGTTTCGTTACCGTTGTTACTGGTTAGTAAACACATCCTACGTCACAGTGTAGCATGGTTCTACCGTCACTGCGGCATGTTTCGCTACCGTTGTTACTGGTTAGTAAACACGTCCTACGTCACAGTGTAGCATGGTTCTACCGTCACTGCGGCATGTTTCGCTACCGTTGTTACTGGTTAGTAAACACATCCTACGTCACAGAGTAGCATGGTTCTACCGTCACTGCGGCATGTTTCGCTACCGTTGTTACTGGTTAGTAAACATGTCCTACGTCACAGTGTAGCATGGTTCTACCGTCACTGCGGCATGTTTCGCTACCGTTGTTACTGGTTAGTAAACACGTAGGTTACAGTGCAACACGGTTCTATCGTCTATGCACGTGTCACGACCATACGGGAATAGTGTTATCTATCATGAGTGGAACAATTTCACGTGTCAATTTGGTGAAACTAAATAGCGTACACGTGTCGTCAGTAGTGTAAAAGACAACACGACACTGGAGGCTTTCACTAGAATAGTATGGACGGATTACAGTATCGGGAACAGGAGGTGAAAGTGTTCTCCCTTGCGGGATGGAGGCCGTAAAAGGGATCAAGACTGTTCCACACTATTTCTTACTCTAAAACCCATCCAATTATAATTATCAATATCTATTATTTCCAGTCAAAGAGGTACACATAGGCCTACGTATATGCGTATATGATCAATTGTCAATCAATTTTATTTAAAAGACCCATTTACTAAAATATTTATGGCCAGTTTAGTGGATGAACTTAAAATTTATCGTGGAGTCTGAACCATATATATGGTGCAAGCTTGGGGGCCGTGGACTACCTACGATCGCCCAGTCATCTTAGACACATATTGTACTCTTGTGGCTGGATTACAGCACTAAGTCACTAGTGTGATACTAAATTGATAGGCAAGCCTCTGTTTACTGACTCCCATTCTCAATATGAAAAATACATAACAGTGACAATATTTATAATTTTAATTAACAATATTACATTAATGCAAGGTCTCTGTTTCAATTGGTTTGGCTGCCATTATTTATTAAGTTTGTGGTTATAAATATTTACAATTTGTAGACTAGGGTAAATATATTAATGAGAAATCACATAGCAACAGGTACGTTAAAATACTATTATTTATGATACAGATGGAATAATTAATACCCTATAGCAGTGCAACGTGTAGTGCCGAAATAGCTACTGTTATTGTAGCCACGCTGTATTTAGAATGTTCTTCTCCCATTTCTCAGTCCGCCGTATTCCAGCACTACTCCCAACCTCAATAACACACTACTGTATTCTTATACTATTTCCTGGATACAGATGTAATTCTCTGTAGTGGTGCAACGTGTCGTGCCGAAATAGCGACTGTTATTGTAGCCACGCTGTATGTAGAATGTTCTTCTCCCATTTCTCAGTCCGCCGTATTCCAGCACCACTACCAACCTCAATAACACACTACTGTATTCTTATACTATTTCCTAGATACAGATGTAATTCTCTGTAGTGGTGCAACGTGTCGTGCCGAAATAGCGACTGTTATTGTAGCCACGCTGTATTTAGAATGTTCTTCTCCCATTTCTCAGTCCGCCGTATTCCAGCACCACTACCAACCTCAATAACACACTACTGTATTCTTATACTATTTCCTGGATACAGATGTAATTCTCTGTAGTGGTGCAACGTGTCGTGCCGAAATAGCGACTGTTATTGTAGCCACGCTGTATGTAGAATGTTCTTCTCCCATTTCTCAGTCCGCCGTATTCCAGCACCACTACCAACCTCAATAACACACTACTGTATTCTTATACTATTTCCTGGATACAGATGTAATTCTCTGTAGTGGTGCAACGTGTCGTGCCGAAATAGCGACTGTTATTGTAGCCACGCTGTATGTAGAATGTTCTTCTCCCATTTCTCAGTCCGCCGTATTCCTGCACTAACCCCAACTACAGTTATAAAGAATTCTTTTCTTATGGCATTTTAAGAAATACAAAGAAAATGTTTGTATTGTACTACTTTGTATATGAATTTGTTTGTCCTGGATTTTTTTCTGACTATAATTTATTGGACGATCGAAACAACTACACTGACTTATTTTACAATGAGGAGCGTTACACATAAAACATGAATTCGAATAAAATTGTAATAATACATTTTTAAAATTATAATAATAATTGACCTTATCCGTTGATTCACTACCACTACTTTTTCATCGCAATTATGGTTAGGTTATTTTTTTATAGGTTAGGTGGCTACTAAAGTTGATCTCAAACTGGAAAATCCAATGATTGACTAACCGCCGAATTCGCTCTCCGTGTGAGAGTTATGGAAAGCGATGAAATAAGGCCAGCGATATCGGATTCCTAGCGGATAAGGAATACAACAGTGGACTTAAAAATGATTGGGGGAACAGTTTTTAGAGCAATAAAATATTTATCTGCCGGTAGTGAATTAACGGAAAAGATCAAATAAATTAAATAATAAATATCACATCAATTGCCATTTTCAAAATTACACCGAATGCTTTTGAAATTATGAAAATCTGTTACAGTACTAAAGTGACAGAATAATATTCAAAATTAAATAACTTTAACATTAAAGCAGAATTAGTATCATTTACTGACTTAAATGTTTAACCACTTCGGAGTGTCGTAAAATTATGAAATTTAGACTGAACGTAAACATTTCAGCAAATGTGCTAACATTCCGTGTTTTTTGTATGCCACCCACTATAATAAAATTGTTAATTCTTCAAAAAATACATGTTATGTGATATTACGTAGAATTAAATAAGCTAATTTGATGTACAATACAACGAAATCGAATGAGCATTTCTTTTTTGTAGCAGAGGTTCCAACTCGAGTACACTGTTTTTCGAATCCGACAGTATATGTATAGCCCGTATAGAGGTCTAAAGCTTCTAGTTAGTTGTCAAACGTGTTGAGTTTGTGTAGGGTGATTCAGCCCGAGTGACGTCACGTGGCCCGGTTACTCCCGCCAACCTGGCAACGAGGCCGGTGAGATTCCACGGTGGCCCCCAACAATCAAATACACAACTTTAACTATTTAACAATAACATCTTTTAGATAATGAAGTTTACATTTTACACAAAAGGAATCAAAGGTTATAAATTTAACATTTTTCTTAAAATACCTAGCAGGTTTACAATTTTGGCTTGGTTATGAATCAAACACGGAATAAAAGCTCTCTGTACATTCGACATTTTACAACAGTTTAACCGTTAGTGTAAACCGCACTAAAATAGTCCGTTGATATCTGTGGCATGTGAAGCCCCCTCCTCACTTCTCGTCCAGCAATGTTGTTAAATATAAGTTCGTTAAAAATATTGATGATTTGTCTAAACATTTGTTGCAGTAAAAAACAAACACCAGTTATTACAAATAAATGTACATGTTTTGGTTATGTATATTTAGTGATATAATTACGAATAAAAACAGCTATTTCACTTGATAAACAATATTTAATAGCGTTATATATTTAAATGTATATAATGCTGTGAAAAATTACGGGATTAACACGTAACATATTTAATTTTACCACTACCTTTTAGACGACTTTAAATAGCATCATACAGTTGTTTTGTAAACAAAATGCCAATTAAATTGACAGTATTGAACATACGCATACTTGTCATAGATGAAACATGTGGTTTGATGATTCTCAGAAACGATATGGCAACACCGCCTAAAATTTCATCGGACTATTTTGGTGCGGTTTACACTAACATTTTCTCTTTTGTGAACCACACGCCGCCCTTCTATAACGGCACTCCTAATGTTTATTTCTACGGCAAAAACTTATGTATTAAAACTATCTAAGAAACTACTAGATTACGAACTGCACAGCTCCAGTTTTGACAGAAAAGACTAGATTAATAATGAAATTAAAAGTTTAAGGGAAATCTAAAATACGTACTTTTTTGATTTCACTTTTCTATCGATATGAAATCGATAAAAAATATTATCACATAATAAATAGGTGACAAAGGACAATATAAAGCGGTCCATTAAAAAAAAATAATTCCTCTAATTCAAAGCAAATAATTCCTCTAAACTACTCCTAAAATGTACAGTAAAAATTTATATTTTGGCGCTCCACAAATTAATAATAAGGGTGTGGATTCACTCCACGGTAGAGAATTATTTAGCGGAAATTAACACACAATAACAATTAGTTAACGCTAGTGGAATGAATTCGAAAAATGTCCCCATCCTATATTCTCAAGAGTCAAAGGATCATACCAGGAGAGTTAGTCTTGACCAGACACAAAATCTTTCTGACGCAACTGTTTTGGATTGACTAGACAAAAAATCTTTCTGATGCAACTGTTTTGGATTGACTAGACACAAAATCTTTCTGATGCTACTGTTTTGGATTGACTAGACACAAAATCTTTTTAACGCAACTGTTTTGGATTGACTAGACACAAAATCTTTCTGATGCAACTGTTTTGAGCTATTAAGAAATAACAGAATCTATTTGACTCATATTTTAGATTTTTAACACAGTACTCCTTTATACTGACGACTCAGTGTTAATGAATTATTGAAAATTATAGAAGTAAAAACGTTAAGAACACCATTCTTGTACAGGTGGGCTGAAAGAAAATAGGTTTTACAATTAGGATATATTACAAGCGCAACAGTTAGGAACAATTAGGAAATTAGGAAAAGCGCAACAATTAGGAATTATCACCAACAGTGTAATAAAATTCAACTAAAAATTATCATCCAATGATGGTAGTAACAACTACCATAATTAGTAAAATTGTTAAACATTTGTTGTCACAAAGTTAACAATAAGTGTAACTAGCTGGCAATAAATATTATTCAATTCTCGGAACAGTTCAAATTACGCGGAAGGTTATTTCAGACGACATACAAATAATCACATACCCTGTTCAGTGAACTCGTTTTTCCTCAAGCAGAAAATTGCATTTTCCGGAAACTGATTGTTATATACATTTTCCGAAGACAATGCCTAAAAAGTTAATTGAGTACTAGCAAATTATGTTAATAGTCTGCAGAGAGAGTCGCCATATTGGATGTATATCCCATAAGAGCAATGTTATTTATAGCGTTGATATAGTGCAAAGATTTATTTATATTCACACAACTCCATTGGAAATTTGATTCAACGTATCAATTCAAACATGCAGAATATATATATATATATATATATATATATATATATATATATATATATTTAATATTTTTTTGAAAGGGGTCTTTTATATTACCTCAAAGAAAATAAAAATATTTCTTTCTTCTTTGTAATTTTACGTGATCACATACAGTTTATTGACAAAATGAGAATAAAAATAATGTAGCTAATTTCCTAAAAGCATTTATGACACCTTAAATGTGTTGATACAGTACAGTGTTCCATGGGTTAGATCAAAATTAACTTTGTTGTCATATTCTCGGATCATATGGGGGGGGGGCACGATATACCAACAATCAGTGTCTAGTTAAATGCTTGGGTACAACATACGCATCAATGCTAATACGTTTTATAGAATACAGCTATATGTGAATTGTAAGGGATGCCAACATCTGTTACCGGAGCCAAACCAGTACTGTATAGGACAAATCAAAATGTTTTAAACAACGCTGAGAATGTATGTTATCGTGATTGCATAAGCTCGCCAAATGACGTAGGTTATCCGGAGCTGGCATAACAAGTCAGTCGTCAACCCGTTACAGCAGTAGTGAGAAGTGCGCTACTCCAACACACAGCCAGTTGGTGGCTAACTAGCTGACATTACAAGCCAATGGTCCACCTGTTACAGCAGTAGTGAGAAGTGCGCTCCTCCAACACACATCCAGTTGGTGGCTAACTAGCTGACATTTCAAGTCAATGGTCAACCTGTTACAGCAGTAGTGAGAAGTGCGCTCCTCCAACACACAGCCAGTTGGTGACTAACTAGCTGACATTTAAAGTCAATGGTCCACCTGTTACAGCAGTAGTGAGAAGTGCGCTCCTCCAACACACAGCCAGTTGGTGGCTAATCAGCTGACATTACAAGCCAATGGTCCACGAGTTACTGCAGTAGTCAGAAGTGCGCTCCTCCAACACACAGCCAGTTGGTGGCTAATCAGCTGACATTACAAGCCAATGGTCCACCTGTTACACAATTGTGAGAAGTGCGCTCCTCCAACACACAGCCAGTTGGTGGCTAACTAGCTGACATTTCAAGTCAATGGTCCACCTGTTACACAATTGTGAGAAGTGCGCTCCTCCAACCCACAGCCAGTTGGTGGCTAACTAGCTGACATTTCAAGCCAATGGTCCACCTGTTACACAATTGTGAGAAGTGCGCTCCTCCAACACACAGCCAGTTGGTGGCTAACTAGCTGACATTTCAAGTCAATGGTCCACCTGTTACAGCAGTAGTGAGAAGTGCGCTCCTCCAACACACAGCCAGTTGGTGGCTAACCAGCTGACATTTCAAGTCAATGGTCCACCTGTTACAGCAGTAGTGAGAAGTGCGCTCCTCCAACACACAGCCAGTTGGTGGCTAACTAGCTGACATTTCAAGTCAATGGTCCACCTGTTACAGCAGTAGTGAGAAGTGTGCTCCTCCAACACACAGCCAGTTGGTGGCTAACTAGCTGACATTTCAAGTCAATGGTCCACCTGTTACAGCAGTTGTGAGAAGTGTGCTCCTCCAACACACAGCCAGTTGGTGGCTAACCAGCTGACATTTCAAGTCAATGGTCCACCTGTTACAGCAGAAGTGAGAAGTGCGCTCCTCCAACACACAGCCAGTTGGTGGCTAACCAGCTGACATTTCAAGTCAATGGTCAACCTGTTACTGCAGTAGTGAGAAGTGCGCTCCTCCAACACACAGCCAGTTGGTGGCTGACCAGCTGACATTTCAAGTCAATGGTCCACCTGTTACAGCAGTAGTGAGAAGTGCGCTCCTCCAACACACAGCCAGTTGGTGGCTAACTAGCTGACATTTCAAGTCAATGGTCCACCTGTTACAGCAGTAGTGAGAAGTGCGCTCCTCCAACACACAGCCAGTTGGTGGCTAACCAGCTGACATTTCAAGTCAATAGTCCACCTGTTACAGCAGTAGTGAGAAGTGCGCTCCTCCAACACACAGCCAGTTGGTGGCCAACTAGATGACACTTCAAGTCAATGGTCCACCTGTTACAGCAGTAGTGAGAAGTGCGCTCCTCCAACACACAGCCAGTTGGTGGCTAACCAGCTGACATTTCAAGTCAATGGTCCACCTGTTACAGCAGTAGTGAGAAGTGCGCTCCTCCAACACACAGCCAGTTGGTGGCTAACTAGATGACATTTCAAGTCAATGGTCCACCTGTTACAGCAGTAGTTAGAAGTGCGCTCCTCCAACACACAGCCAGTTGGTGGCTAACCAGCTGACATTTCAAGTCAATGGTCCACCTGTTACAGCAGTAGTGAGAAGTGCGCTCCTCCAACACACAGCCAGTTGGTGGCTAACCAGCTGACATTTCAAGTCAATGGTCCACCTGTTACAGCAGTAGTTAGAAGTGCGCTCCTCCAACACACAGCCAGTTGGTGGCTAACCAGATGACATTTCAAGTCAATGGTCCACCTGTTACAGCAGTAGTGAGAAGTGCGCTCCTCCAACACACAGCCAGTTGGTGGCTAACTAGATGACATTTCAAGTCAATGATCCATCTGTTACAGCAGTAGTGAGAAGTACGCTCCTCCAACACACAGCCAGTTGGTGGCTAACCAGCTAACATTTCAAGTAATTGGTCCATCTGTTACAGCAGTAGTGAGAAGTACGCTCCTCCAACACACAGCCAGTTGGTGGCTAACTAGCTGACATTTCAAGTCAATGGTCCACCTGTTACAGCAGTAGTGAGAAGTGCGCTGGCTAATCAGCCGACATTACAAGCCAATGGTTCACGAGTTACTGCAGTAGTGTAAAGTGCGCTACTCCAACACACAGCCAGTTGGTGGCTAATCAGCTGACATTACAAGCCAATGGTCCACGAGTTACTGCAGTAGTGTAAAGTGCGCTACTCCAACACACAGCCAGTTGGTGGCTAATCAGTTGACATTACAAGCCAATGGTCCACGAGTTACTGCAGTAGTCAGAAGTGTGCTCCTCCAACACACAGCCAGTTGGTGGCTAATCAGCTGACATTACAAGCCAATGGTCCACGAGTTACTGTAGTAGTCAGAAGTGTGCTCCTCCAACACACAGCCAAGGTTGGTGGTTCACCAGCTGACGAATGTTACCCGGATGTGCCATTACTTTCTTTCTTTCTTACTTGTTTGTTACTGCAGTAGTGAGAAGTGCACTACTCAAACACATTGTCAGTGAGTTTCATATCACATCCAATACTCGCTGCAGCTCATTTAAAACATGGTAGCATGATGCTTTTCGATTGAACATCCTAGTGCCGTCGATTTACTGATTGCTATAGCTACTTTCCAAAAAATTAAAATCACTGTTAAAAAATTTAAAAAAATCTTATGTAACTATAATTATCAATGACATAACTTAACTCAGTGTAACTTGCTTACGATACAGCAATTAATCGTAAATAAATCCAAATAAAACTAAAACATACTATGTAAATACGTTTTGAACAAATTTTAAATCGTCCAACTGCCCATGTCTATAGATGTACCTGATTAAGGGATAATCCAGCGTACTTGGAGACAAGAGCAAGGCCACCTCTACTGCCAGGAGAGGGTCAACTATGTACTACAAAGGGTGAGAGTCCCCCACTACAAACTGGGGTAGGATCCAGCCACCTGTGGCTCCTCACATGGGGGGACTCCCATATAAGTTTTGGACAGCAATTTGTCAGATTTAATTCTCTAAAATAAGCAGAAAACGATACTAATCACCCTATCTTATTTTCTTAAACCAAGTTGGTGTCAGTGTCATTGACTTTAACAGCATTATTTTAAATCCCTAAAAAAACTCAGCTAAGAGATATCTTCGACTGAAGACTAAAAGTACAATTTATAGAGTTAAGTTCAAACAATATACGCGATTTTACTTTCTCCCATATGCGTTAGCATAGAGAAAATTGTGACCGTAAAAAATTTTTGTTTACAAGTTGTTCTAAAAATCTATTTTAGAGTCCCCTGAACACAGTGTTAAAAAAAAATTTATTTTTTGTTGTCTCTCTGTATATGTGTCTGTGCCCATCGCTGGAGACCAAACGGATGGATCAATGTTTATGAAATTTGGTATGTAGGTGTATTTAGGCAATTATCTCCAGACTATTTTTTAAGTTTTTTGAAATTTTATTTATTTTTTTAATGTTTGTATGAGCAAAAAACATACAAAATGGACATTTTACAAAAAAAGCTTTAACGAGTTTGATTAAATTTTCAGGAAAGATGTGAATTACAATTTAAAATATTTCAGTAAAAATCGACTTTCTCTAAATTTACTAATTTTTAGCTATGGCTAAAAACATATCAACTGGGAAGCAAACTGGTAATTTTCAAAGTTTTGAGTTTTTAGTGTTTGTGACACTATGGGGGAAAGTTTGTGCCAATATTTTGGTATCATTAATTTAAGTATAGATTAAAATAATTTAGAACAATTTTGAATTAAAAATAAGACGAAACTTCCAGTGACCTTTAACTAGAACATGTCGATGACGTCATGATAAATGTGTAATTAGCTCGAAGAAAGTTTTACACTTAAATTTAAGAACATAAAGAGTTCTGTTATCACCAAAGCGCTTTCAAAGAAATGTCAACTACGCGAACCGACTCTGAGAAATAATTAACGAGTACATTGATATTCAGGGTTGCTAATCTGTGGGTATTTTGAGTGAGTGTGGGTAATGTTGTGGGTAAAAGTGTACCACAAAATACTCTTGTGGTACATTGATCATGTTCGGTACTTTTCCTCCTCTGTGGTTCAGAGATTTTTACCTACTGTACTTACTTATGTTAATAACTAAATTATCTTCACAGTAAAGTGATTCATTAGAGTTCAGGTATATTTATCATGGTCATAAGGATGAAAAAAGACAACAAATTGTTTCATCTCCTAAATTTATTGTTAATAAAAATAGTATATAATAGTCTACGGCTATTTTTTATAAGTTATTTTTAATATGCCAGTTATTTACGTATAATTACGTGTACAATTATTAATTTTGTTTAGTAAATCACAGAGATATGAATTATCTAATGGCACACTGTCCAAATTGATAGAAACCCTCTGGAACTGGAAGAGAGCAACTTGCACTAAAAGAGCTAGATGATCAGTTTATTACATGTTTCTCTACAGTAGTGTATGCTTTGATGCTTGCTATGTGTAATGTAAAATATTAAATATGTACAATAATTAACTAGTAAAACTTACATAAATTATTTACATTATTGATTAGGATATATTATCGCGTTACAGTAAATATGAGACTGTGGGTGTTATGGCAAATGTGGGTAATTTTATAGCTTCATAATGGTAGATCAGTAAATTCTGACAGCTACCCTGGTGATATTACGGAGAGTTCCACTCACGACGCCCGACCGTACTGTGCGGCGAGGTCAAGGTCCGCTCGCTTAACGCCATTACATACTTTTCAGTGGTCGAACAGATTTATCAAATTTATTTAATTTTTCTCTAAAAACAATCAATAGTTTTGTCCAGTTTTCTTCATATTTTAAATATTTTTCCCCAGTAAATTCACTTCTCAGTAAAATCTCCGACCAGACCCCATAGTATATCCGGTGTCCGTAACTGATTATGAAAATTTATGGCAACACTATGTATATGACACGTTTCTGGAAACATTCATTGTGCTGTTTGTGGTTCCAAATAGTTCCCTTTTAAAGATAGGTTCTATCTCCTGAGAAACACAATATGTAAGTTTTAGGTTTAAAATTTGTTTTTAGGTTTAAAATACATAGTTGCAGCCATAAATCAGTTAAAATACATAGTTGCAGCAGTATACAGAGTGTCTCTAAACCATGTTCCCAACCTGAAGGACGTGGTTTCTTGGGTCAAAATAATAAAAAAGTTCCTATTAATATAGAGGCCCTAAAATTGATTGTTGTCCGTCTGTCTATCCATTTGTTTATTTTAAATAAATTTGTGTAAATTAATGACCGATTAGGTTAAAATTATTATAGAGATAAACAATTGTACGTAGTTTAATTAGGTGAAAATAATTCTACAATATGTTTAAATTTAAAAAATGGCGATTAAAATAATTTAACTGAAAATTATTTAAAAAAGCTAAATGTTATGCAATATCGAAAAGTCACTATACAATTCAATCATAAATCCAATGAGAACTTGTTTGTCAAAGTCTAAGCATAGATAACGGATAAAGACAACTTTAACAAACCGTTTCATCTAACAACCAATAACTCGTAACCGATGTTGGATAAGTTTCGAGCCATTAACATAATCATAATTAACGTAGTAAATATTACGATAAAACGTTTATTTACAGTCAATTTGTTAACGTTACAGAGATTCCCTTTCATCACTTAAGAAGTTTTTTTACTTCAACCAACACCGAATACATTTTTCTAACAATTACTAATTTAAATTTGTAGTTAACATGATAACTCGAAAAATGAAGTCTGGACCGTAAGTGGTAGTCCATCCGTCTTCTGATCCCAAAGTCATAAATTAATCAATAATTATGGGGTCAGTTTGTCAGGCAGCAGCAGGGCCGGAATAGGAGCACATCACTGTTTGTAAGGCAAGTAATTACAATATTCCAAATTAAAAAACGAATAAAACCTTCATTAATTATTTTATAATGAAAAAAAACTGCCTGCATAAAAAACTAATGGAGCAAGTTTAAACTATATAACTGTTTTACACAATCTGACATGGGAGCTATCGTGCTGTATAGAGTAACCAAACGGAGATTGTACAGTAAGAATGTAAGAATGAAACTGTTAAACTAACCTGAAAGATCAACCACTGCCAATACTACTTCTGTATTCACATTTTATCTTATCAGCAGATCGCGGATTAACAACTGAACAATGCTCGTTGCATATTGTGCATTCACTAATCTCATAAAAATAAGACGACAATTATAATTTGTTAATCAACAAACAGAATAAGTTATTGTAAACTACTGTATGACCTAGCCTTCACTTATCACTCATCATTTACATGATATAATATTGATAGCACCGAACTCGTTAGGTTCACTCGTCAGCTGATCGGAACGATTCACTACATAACCTCAAAAATTAAACTGTTGTTAACTCTACCAACAGCTGTATTCGCGTGTTGCACCGAACTAGTAACTGTCCAGCTGACCAGACTACGTGAGTCACCGAGACTTCGGAATCCCTGCTCATTAGTCATCGACAACACTATGTGGTGGTCACCACACTACTTATTGTTTACATTTGCATTACGCAACTACCATGATCGATAACGCAACAACGTGCTATAATGATAGACACATATATCATATATCATATATAATATATACATCACGATAGTACATACAGTACATGATTTAGAGATCTTAAATAATTAATTCTGTTTATGTCAACTACTAAATCAGCGAGCGATTAAAATGAATTAAATCGTAATATATATATACGTGAAGCAGTTTTTTGTCAACGCAAATCCTCCCTTATTTCTATACCAATTTACACGGTTAAGGTGTCAAAACATTTGCCTCTGTTCGTAGTTGTGCAATAAGGTCTTAGTTCTTCAATATTTTTACTTTTAAAGGTGTAGGAAGCCCTCAAAGTACGTTTTTCGGCCTTAAGAATAACGTGGGAAGAGCTTTAAATGAATTCAATAATAACAGCTGTTCAAATGTAAATAATGATTTCCAAAAGGTTTTAACAGCTGTTGGAATATGAACAATGGTATTTGTAATAGTGAGGAGGTTAGATATACTGGACTTGAAGGTTTAAATTGTAATCTAATGCAGTTATTTTAGTTATTTAATTAATATTAACAAAAACAAATGAATGAACATGTTTAAAATAGGCTAAGTATTATTATTGGATGTTTATAGGCCTACTAATAAATAGGCAGCAACGCAAGTAATGAATGAGATAATTTAAATAAATTTAATATTCTGATTTTACGCTATACAGTTAACATACTATTACTTGCAGTGAAAATTCACAGCCCGAGGTCGGTAACGAGCGCAGCGAGTGATGGGGTTGGCATGCGAAGCGTGCAGGGGTGTCCCCTAGTATTCTTATATCGCTTTAAAAACACCATTCTATTATTCTATAGTAAATATTGTCATAAATACCTTTACAAAGCAGTTTATTATATTTAATTCTTATTTATAATATTTATTACTTTTAGGCTAAAAAGTCAATAACTGCAAATGAGCATACTCATTATTCATGGCAAACAACAAACTCTCCAACACACAGTTTGCCTGAAAAAACGCTTAACTTTTTTCAACAATGCAGTGGGCCTAAAGTTATGAGCCGAATTCGTGTACGCCGTTCTATACTTCCACATTTACTTTAGCAATACTGCCGAAGAAATAAAAGTAATGAGGGCCCATATGGAATGTGATTATGTTAAAATTTCAGTTCATTTTTTTAAAGGGTATAGTTAAAGTTATATTTTAAATTTAGTTAATTAGACATTGATGGATTTTGCAAAATTTCTTCTAAATCTCAATAAGACATTTTTTTTTTTTAAAGTCCCGTTTAATAAACGAGCCTAACCTTATTTTGACCAATAGACTCTTAATTAAAGATAAGTAATTCCATGTCTCCATAAATCAGATATAATCAAACAGTGCAAATTCTTAGCCTGACGTCCGTAATACAGCATACATCCCCCTATTCAAATATAAAACCTAATGTTTATCTAAGTAACCTATAAAACGACAGATAATGACTGGGCTTGATTGAAGAGAAGAGAAGAGAAGGGGTATGTAGCCCAGGGCGATGATGGTGACTGTTGGATTGAAGAGAAGGGAATGGGTAGGCAGCCCAGGGCGATGATGATGACTGAGTTGGATTGAAAAGACGGGAAGTGGTATGTAGGCTGGTGTGATGATAATGACTGAGTTAGACTGAAGAGAAGGGAAGGGGTAGACAACCCAGGGCGATGATGATGACTGAGTTGGATTGAAGAGAAGGGAAGGGGTATGTAGTCCGGTGTGACGATAATGACTGAGTTGGATTAAAGAGAAGGGAAGGGGTTGGCAGCCCAGGGCGATGATGGTGATTGAGTTGGATTGAAGAGAAGGGAAGGGGGTAGGTAGCCTAAGGTGATGATGGTGACTGAGTTGGATTGAAGAGAAGGGAATGGGTAGGCAGCCCAGGGCGATGATGATGATGACTGAGTTGGATTGAAGATAAGGAAAGGGGTAGGCAGCCCAGGGCGATGATGATGAATGAGTTGGATTGAAGGGAAGGGAAGGGGTAGGCAGCCCAGGTCGATGATGATGTGATGATGACTGAGTTGGATTGAAGGGAAGGGAGAAGTGAGCAGCCCAGGGCGATGCGGTGCCGCATTCAAAGCCTCCACAATATTACAGAACTCGACTTGCGTTCTCACAACAGCAAGACTGAGAGACTAGAATGCCGTAATGAGAAAAAGGCGATCAATATCATACATTTCTTGTCCAGTTATAATAGATTAGTTATATAATTTAAATTAACATTTTTTGGAAGTTTTAAAAGACTTTATTGTTAATTATATTATTCTGACGTAGTTTTACTGTTAATAGTTTGAAATGGGTGAATGACTGGCACCAAGATGAGAGTGGCAGGATTTCATGAGTGGGGTAGACGGCGGTTTTAAGGGATGGATACGACTGAAACACCACCTGGCTCTAACTGACCAAAACTTATCTAAACTATCGTTACAATCAACGAGCCAACTAAACGAGAAAACATACGCACAGAGAATCAGATAATTACTTTTTCAGTGTTTTACAAAATAATGAAGAATTATTTAATAAAATACATTTGGACATATTAAATGTAACATAAAATACACGTTTGGTGAAAATCAACATATGTTAACTGACGCTGTTTTTATTTATTTTTTTATTTTATAATTACAGTCGATCTACAATTTATTTGTCGATCTATAAAAAATTCTATTGTAAATTCCACAACGAGTGTCCGACTCTATTATGTAGTTAAGAAAAGCTGCAACTCTTGTTTCTAATATTTGCCTTCAATAAAAGGATACAATGGGAGTCGAAGTTTACCTCATGTCCCTTCCACCTCATCTACAGGACGTTGATGACCTTCTTCCAATCACCGATAAACACGTTTAAGATGTCTCTCCGACTTCAGACACAGGACGTTGAAGACCTCCTCCCAACCATCGATAAACACGTTTACGATGTCCCTCCCACCTTAGATACGTGACGTTGAAAACCTCCTCCCAATCACCGATAAACACGTTTACGATGTCTTTCCCACGTTAGACACAGGACATTGAGGACCTCCTCCCAACCATCGATAAACAGGTTTACGATGTCCCTCCCACCTTACAAACAGAACGTTCAGGACCTACTCCAACCATCGATAAACACGTTTACGATGTCCCTCCCACCTCACACAGGACGCTGAGACCTTCTCCCAATCACCGATAAATACGATTTTCTTGTGTCACGATTTCATCATAAAAACATAGTTTGTTTGTACATAATGTAAGTATTATCATTTATCGACAACTATCAGTATTAAAACTAATCTGTTGTAAGAAGTTTCTGAATGTCAATTTAGCAGTTTTGTACACGTGGTTATTACCCGGGTCTTAGTCGCTGAAATGTAAACAAGATGAAGGTGCGGACTTCCTATCATGAACAACCTTACTGACAGAACCTCATGAATAGGATCACTTCTCTTCACAGGCGTGGCCGAGTTCTTAAGCACGGTGGAGTTCGTCGTTTTAGAACGCAATAAAGTTTCAGAGTTAGCCAAGACCGGCGTGTTTTAGTGAATTTTCTCAGTACAGAACTTACGTAAGTTTTATACAAAATTGATTTTTAATGCCAATAAAATCTTCGGTCGCTAACATGGCCGGTATTTATGGTTACACGTGGTCTGGCAAGTGACCTGTTACAGCTGACTGCATAATGTATGCTGTTTGTTCAATTTGTAGCCTCCTAGGCCTACTAAACTAGATAGGGATCACATCTATATCCTAGCGAATTTGTATGATTTGAAAGTGGCCTACTCAAGACACCACACACATTCTACTGTTGGATTTAATTGAGACCACATATACGAAGTTTCAGAATTTTTCAGTGACATAAAGAAATTCTGTTACGGTATCAAGTTTCTAATGTAACTTTTTCTCAACATTGAAAATGGATACGAACTTGAAAAAAACGGTGGTTTCGGATATCTGATGTCAGTAAGTTGAGTACGGTATATATTTATTTTTATTGTAATGTTTAACTTTATTCATTTCTCAAAACACTTAAATTTTAAATCTATAAATGTCTTTTATTAGTAAATAATAACTTCTCGGTCAACTTCATTGATTAACGAACAAAGACTCAAAGAGTAAACATACATATATAGCACCATATCAAATATTTTCAAGAGAGCTGGGCATGTTAAGAGTTCCCGCTAAAAAGTTCCTCGCCTTGTAACTGAATAAAAACATTCCAAATTCAAGGTGACCAACAAATTAAATTTCTTAAATCCAAGGCTAATTCCAGATTTTTCAGGTAAGTTAAGTTTTAGAAAAAAATTACTATGGCTAACTAAACATAATAGGAATAAAATAATTGTTTAGATTAATAAAGATACCAGTACATCTAAACGGGTTTTAACTAGATAATCATTGTTCGTCATAATTTGGTTGACATTGAATGAAGAAACCTATTTTGTGACACGAATAGCCAAGTTGAATTCATTAATTTAATAAACAAATAACATCAATTATGAACGACAAGAAAATAATAATGCATCAAGAATATATATTCAAATAATATTCCATTATTATTGCACTTGTAATCACTACCACAATTTATAGCTGCGATAAAATCACAGTTATGCCACAAACAAGTAATTTGTATTCATATAGTGAGCGTCTTCCACAACGCTCAACATATATTTCCAATTCCACAAATTTTAAAAAATGTGTTCAAACCAATGTGTCCATATCTAATTAAATATAAATTAACTTATAATCTGAGTAGCACGCCAGAAGAAGAGATTAAACAGTCCAAGCTAAAACTACATTCTAGTCAACTTCCAGATTTTCAAGGAATTGTAAGTTGGTGGTCAGCCTGAAGCTTTACAGCCATGTGTATGTGTATGTATGTATGCATGTGTATGTATGTATGTGTATGTATGTATGTGTATGTATGTATGTATGTTTGTATGACCATCAGTCCCTAGTTAGATGACTGGACGATCAAGAGTGATACTACACTTGAGTGCATACAACTGTACACATGCAGTTAGTGTGCTTCCTTTAGACAGGCTTCTTGATGGTCTGTCCGACACTTCCTTCCTATCTAATAGATAGAGGAAGTATTGCACTGGTGGCCATGTTAGATGGACAGTGCGATCAAGAGTGATACTACACTTGAGTGCATACAACTGTACACATGCAGTTAGTGTGCTTCCTTTAGACAGGCTTCTTGATGGTCTGTCCGACACTTCCTTCCTATCTAATAGATAGAGGAAGTATTGCACTGGTGGCCATGTTAGATGGACAGTGCGATCAAGAGTGATACTACACTAGAATACATACACACATACATTTAGTGTGCTTCCTTTAGACAGGCCTCTTGATGGTCTGTCCGACACTTCCTTCCTATCTAATAGATAGAGGAAGTACTGCATGTTAGATGACAGGGCGATCAAGAGTGATACTACACTTGAATACATACACACATACATTTAGTGTGCTTCCTTTACACAGGCTTCTTGATGGTCTGTCCGACACTTCCTTCCTATCTAATAGATTTTGGAAGTATTGAACCGCGGCTTATCACCACGCACTTTTAGACTAAATCAAACCATAATTGTAAATTAACATTTAAAATAATATATAATTAAAAGTGGTTTGTCCTAAATCTTTCATCAAGAGGAAGTTCACATAGCCAAATACGTACTATCATTCCTATAGTATGCAGACATGACTACTACAGATACCGTTAACTTGTCTCCAGTCAAAATACAGTAGAACGATGATCACTAAAACTGCTGTCCATCTGTACTTGATGGGACGAAACAACCCTAAAACTGTAACTTGCTTTGTTAGTCTACTTAAGAAAGCCGTATAATTAACCGCATGACGATATTAAAAATATGCTTGGTGTAAGGTAAAAAAAAATTGTTACAGTATAATTTTTTTAAATACTTACTTGTTGTAATTTAATAACTATTCCGTATTATAACCAATCGAAACTGACATTTAAATCACTAAAGCCTATGAAAAGTCAGGCTTCTACCTCAATTGGTGAGTTTTTATCTCCAAGAGAAATTGATAGACCTCAGCCGAACATGAGCTAGAGAGGCTTGTGGCAGGGAGTCCAGCTACTTCCTGGTATTGTGTAACTCGGCTGCTGTAAATCCCATCGAGCTGGCGGGACGGGGAAGGGTGGCAGAGATAAACGCACTCAAACCAACCAGATAACGATAGCACCGTTTGTTCACCTGATAGTTATTTCAACACTGTGAACCTTGATGTGTTACCTGCACTCTATAACCATCTACTTGGAATTCACCTCTCATTTGATACTATATATGTCCAGCAAGACAATGGCAAGAGAGAAGTTAATGGCACCAAAATGGTCTTTAATCACGCACATAACCTTTTATAATAAATATGAACACTACTATCATTGTTTAACCCATTAAATACAACTCTCATTATATGGGTTATCAACATAAAATAATTCAATAAGTTGGAGCATTCGTGAATGACGAGAAGTAAATAGCCACCGATTGACCAGGCGGCATCGTTATTTCACCAATAATATCGAATAATATTGGCGGTATTTTAAATTACGTTCACTCAACCAGTAAATGACTTGTCTTCATTAGAATAACTCGTAACTATTTTAAACTAATATTGTGGTTACCATTGTGGTTGTGGTTAACAACTCTAATAATGATGGCAATAATGCTATTTCTACAAGACAACAATAACCTTAATATCTGAGCTTCTATAGGCACAACTAACAAGGATTCGATGTATTTGTAAAGTCCTCCGAGAAAGCATTCCAGTCGTAGCTTCAACTTGCTGATGGTATGTGGTTAGGCCCATTAGCGATGTCGAGCCTAAGTGTTTACCACACAACCACCATGGCAGATTACACAACACAGATAACCAATCACAGGCACACTCCACTACAGCCAGTGTTATCTGATGGTATGTGGGTAGGCCCGTTAGCGATGTCGAGCCTAAGTGTTTGCCACACAACCACCATGGCAGATTACACAACACGGATAACCAATCACAGGCTCACTCCACTACAGCCAGTGTTATCTGATGGTATGTGGTTAGGCCCGTTAGCGATGTCGAGCCTAAGTGTTTGTCACACAACTACCGTGACAGATTACACAACACAGATAACCAATCACAGGCTCACTCCACTACAGCCAGTGTTATCTGATGGTATGTGGTTAGGCCCGTTAGCGATGTCGAGCCTAAGTGTTTGTCACACAACTACCGTGACAGATTACACAACACGGATAACCAATCACAGGCTCACTCCACTACAGCCAGTGTTATCTGATGGTATGTGGTTAGGCCCGTTAGCGATGTCGAGCCTAAGTGTTTGCCACACAACCACCATGGCAGATTACACAACACGGATAACCAATCACAGGCTCACTCCACTACAGCCAGTGTTATCTGATGGTATGTGGTTAGGCCCGTTAGCGATGTCGAGCCTAAGTGTTTGCCACACAACCACCATGGCAGATTACACAACACGGATAACCAATCACAGGCTCACTCCACTACAGCCAGTGTTATCTGATGGTATGTGGTTAGGCCCGTTAGCGATGTCGAGCCTAAGTGTTTGTCACACAACTACCGTGACAGATTACACAACACAGACAGATAACCAATCACAGGCTCACTCCACTACAGCCAGTATTATCTGATGGTATGTGGTTAGGCCCATTAGCAATGTCGAGCCTAAGTGTTTGTCACACAACCTCCTTGACAGATTACACAACACAGATAACTAATCACAGGCGCATTACACAACAGCCAAAGTCCACTTATGGGGTTATTTTTAACGCAGTCCCCCCTTTTTCTTCATTGTATATTAAAAAATATTTTTAACCACGCCAATCATTATACATATACAAACATTATTACAAAAGAAAATAGTAATCACATCTTTATTGCACCGTTTACAATAAGATAGTATGTGGATGCCATGAATTTTGATTAAAACATCCTAGTTGCCTTCTAAGTACGGTACCAAACCAGCAAGTATCTCAAAAACGGTACAATCCTTTTTAGTTTTGATTGAACCATTGTATTCAGGGGGGAAAGGCAATGTTAAACGATATGTCGCATAACCAGCTTCTTATTAAGAATGTTGAAGTTGACCTCCACAACTTGTACCCCAAATTACTTCCAAAAGTCTTGAATGTCACAAAAGATAGTGTTTGTATGTATGATTGGCGTGGTGAAAAATGCCTTTAAATATATAATGAAGAACCCAAGTAAACTACTCAGTGATTTCAAATGTAATATTTCCCTTATTCAAGTTACTTCTAAATCCTAGAATTTGAGACTTTTTATTATACTATTATACTAATTGCCAAAATGGTGGCTTACTCCAGCAGTTATATAAGAATATAATAGAGATCGATTAGAGGTTGAGTCTATGTATATATATAGTTACACTTACTTCATTTACAAAATCAGGTAAAAATTGTCCCTATCAAGAAATTTAAATCGACGTATTTGTGGCTTGGTGTTACTTATATTATTGTGATCAGAGAAACCAAGGAACATTGAGTTAATCACCATATTTTAAGTTTTATATTTTACAAAGAAAGCTTAACAAATGTTGGTTACATTTCAAACATTTTAACACAATAGAAAATATAATTTATTGTATTAAAAGTGAGGCTATTGATACCAGACCCACAGTAGAAGAACGTCAATAGAAGGCTGTGCCTGGTTTGCACAAAAACTACTGGTCGGATTCTAACTAATTACCCACAGTGCTAGGTTAAGTAAGAGTATTCGGTAGTTGGAAGGCCCGCCTGTTATGTAATGTGATAAAGGTCGACGTCATTGATAACGATGTCTCGCGAATGTGCGATTGGCAAACTCTTCTTTGCACCACACTCGTATTTCTACTGGCGGTCCACTACCAGACGGATTTCCCATTTTTTTTTTAATAGGCACGCTAGGCCAGTTATATGGGGCACCCGTCAGGGGAGGGCGACATGCCCTGACGGGTGCCGTCCCCGCCGCGCCGGTTTTGACGTTAGCCAACATTTTCAAAAAATGGACAAGTCCCTACTATTTATAATCTGCTAAGCCAAATTGGAAGGTTGTGCGATTAGCTTATCCTCAGATTGCAAGGGTTTACAATAATTACAAGAACATTCGTTTTTATCAAAGTAACAAATAATTATTCTATTTAAAACAAATTCTATTTTTTTTAAACTAACCTCTTAAAACACTTAGTTAAAATTAGAATGTTGTATATAACCTTAGTAGTTTTTAATTACAAATGTCAACGTGGAACTTTGTTCCAAACGTACTAAAAATCAGCGTTTTTTTCTCTTAGAACAACAACGAAAAATATTTAATAATAAAATAAAAAGGTTTAATTTATACGGCGAGATGCAGAATCAAATTAGCTAAGCATTTGTGTATTTAGTTTAGAAACTAAATAAATATTGGATTTATTGCAGAGGTTCACACTCGAGTACATTGCATTTTGAAACCGTCAGTAGATAGAGTAATCAGATTGTATGGCTTTTTAGTAATTTTCGTTGAATCTTTTAGAGGCATTTTTCATATGAGTGAAGAAAGGGTCAAGAAACGATGTGGTGTTGAGTATGAGAAATGTTACAAACGAGAGAAAAAAAGGAAAATCCAGGCAGACCAAACCAATAAAAACAAAGTCATTCTTACAGGCCAAGATAAATTTAGAGTAAAAACATGTTAAGGTGTTGATGGACTCAAGTAAGCTTTAGTGAAGCGCAAAAACGCTTATGACGTTATTGTTGATAAATTCTCAGTTTTAAAAAATCTATCGACGTCTTCAGTTGAAAGTATTATTGATCGGGCTGAAAACTTTAGTGAAGTTTAAGTAAAAAAATTACCAAAAAAAAATCAATTTCCAGCTTTTGCTCTTTCCTTTTGCTGCAGAATATTATCTTTTTAATGGTGTAATTAGTTTTTTTAGCTCAATTACTTCTCATAAAAAATTCGTTTATCCACATCATTGTCCCAGATTTCTCCGTTTTTATATTGTCGTCATGTAAGTACGTTATTTTATTCCTTTGATTTCAGAAAGTTATTTTTAGGACTTCAATGTCATTTATCTCTTGGTTCTAGTAGTAATAATTTGATGACATTTTTACAGTGCGTTTATCCTAATATTTATTCGTTTTTTCACACAGGTTTTTTTGCAAAATTATTTTTGATAATTAAAAAAAATTATATACAATAAAAATTGTTAAAATATAGCATTTTAAAAATGTTACCATAATTTCTTATTTTTCAGCAATATCTACAAATCCCTGTGTCAGGAACTAGAAAATTAAATATACCTTAACACAAGACCTTATTTAAAGAGCTGTGACTTATTGAACTTAAAAAAGTGGCGTCAAATTAACATTACGCTGTACTGTATCTCGGACTCTTAAATCTTTTTATGAAAATTATTTAGAAAAATCATTTTTAAATGAGTGCATACGCTTATCTGACCTTCAAAGAGTGGCGGTGTTAAGGACAAACAGTCCCTCATCGACGATAAAGCTCACAAGAGTTAAAATCTCCAATTGACATTTCCCAACATAGACATAGATCTTCGTATGTATTTGTGCACAGCTGTTTCAAACTGCTCAGCAGAACGTTCATTTTATGTCCTAAAAAGAATAAAATCTAGCCTTAGATCCAGAATGGATGAAGTTAAAACTAAACTCGTTGGCTTTTCTTCACACGGAGGCTGAACTTTTGATCGTCCATGGATCGAAAGACTCCAGTTAAAGACTTAATAGAGAGGTTCGCAATGCTTAAAAACAGGAGGGAACCAATGTAAGGAAACACAATAAAGACTTACACAAAAGATATAAAGGGTGGAAAAAATACAAAAACGATTTCACAGTGTTATTTTTTCCATAGATCATTTGACAATTTAATTTTTTTAAATAATTGTGTTCAATCAAGTATAATTTTTGATCAGAAAATTTTACTAATAACCGTTAAATAGCGGAGATATAATATTGTTCAAATTAGTTACTTTGAAATTCAAATTACCGCTACTCTGAAAACGATAAGCCTTTCGAAGTCCGGTTTGCGTAGACCTTTCATTTGATACGATACCAAACTCGACCTAGGCTTACGTTGAAGATTTTCGTTCAACTCCTCGTGGATCGTCCCCCCCTGAAAAGATGAAATGTGCTAATAGCGACGCTGAAGATTTTCGTTCAACTCCTCGTTAATCGCCCCCCCCTGAAAAGATGAAATGTGCTAATAGCGTCAAAAAGTATGTTCTTTGTAACCATGACCATGTACAAGATTCCACTTTCGCAAATGAAGTCATACAAAAATTGTGAAAGCTTTTACAAATTTATTTTGCACCCTGTATGTTGTAATATATTAGTTTATATATGTTGTCTTTTTATATTCAAGTATTTTAACGATAATGTATTTTTTAGTTTGTAAGAGTAATTAAAATCTTTTAAAAAGTAACTCTGTATTTTTATGAACTCGTTAGCGTTTAGTTTTCTATTTAAATATTGACTTTAGCACAGATGTGGCATGTTTCAAGGGGGCGGCTGTAAGAATAGTGCCTCGCGGTGAAATATGGAAAATCAGTCCGGGAATCCGTCCCTGTCTTCAACTAGTTTCAAAGATGTTGTCAATTCGATGTTAAAATATTATACTGCTTTTCTAAACCTACTATATGAGTAAGCAACAATAAGTAACAATTACTAGCACTTCATTCTTCTAATTATTTAATAAATAACCGACCTCGACTTTAGAAGAAAAGAGAAAAAATATCAAACAGCATTCCACATTGCAAACATTAAAAAATACAGGGTAAAAGTTAATATACTTATTTGACAAATATCAACAAAACCAAAGAAAAAAAGCATAAGACGAGAACATAGAATATTGATTTTTATGTAGTGGAGTTTTTATATTACGATGTTTTGTCACGAGGGTTATTAAAAACAACTAACGATTTAAAACCAAGGAAACCTTGGGTAACTACACCATAACATATCCAGTTACCCTGAAACAATCACAATTACTGACGACCCTCCCAGTTACCCTGATACATTCACAATTACTGACGACCCTCCCAGTTACCATGATACATTCACATCACTGACGACCCTCCCAGTTACCCTGATACATTCACAATTACTGACGACCCTCCCAGTTACCCTGACACATTCACATTCACTGACGACCCTCCCAGTTACCATGATACATTCACATCACTGACGACCCTCCCACTTACCCTGATACATTCACAATCACTGTCGACCCTCCCAGTTACCATGATACATTCACAATCACTGACGACCCTCCCAGTTACCCTGATACATTTACAATTACTGACGACCCTCCCAGTTACCCTGATACATTCACATCACTGACGGTCCTCCCAGCTACCCTGATCCATTCACAATCACTGACGGTCCTGCCAGTTACCCTAATACATTCACAATCACTGACGACCCTCCCAGTTACCCTAATACATTCACAATCACTGACGGTCCTCCCAGCTACCCTGATCCATTCACAATTACTGACGACCCTCCCAGTTACGCTAATACATTCACAATCACTGACGGTCTTCCCAGCTACCCTGATACATTCACAATCACTGACGACCCTCCCAGCTACCCTGATACATTCACATCACTGACGACCCTCTCAGTTACCCTGATACATTTACAATCACTGACGGTCCTCCCAGTTACCCTAATACATTCACAATCACTGACGGTCCTCCCAGCTACCCTTATTCATTCACAATCACTGACGACCCTCCCAGTTACCCTAATACATTCACAATCACTGACGGTCCTCCCAGCTACCCTTATCCATCCACAATCACTGACGGTCTTCCCAGCTACCCTGATACATTCACAATCACTGACGACCCTCCCAGCTACCCTGATACATTCACATCACTGACGACCCTCTCAGTTACCCTGATACATTTACAATCACTGACGGTCCTCCCAGTTACCCTAATACATTCACAATCACTGACGGTCCTCCCAGCTACCCTTATCCATTCACAATCACTGACGACCCTCCCAGTTACCCTAATACATTCACAATCACTGACGGTCCTCCCAGCTACCCTTATCCATCCACAATCAATGACGACCATCTCAGTTACCCTGGTACATTCACAATCACTGACGGCCCTCCCAGAGCTACCCTGATCCATTCACAATCACTGAAGATCCTCTCAGTTGATACATTCACAATCACTGACGACACATTAGAGGAGTCGCTATCCCATCAATATTTATGAGCACAGGACAACGGAATGCAATGCAACATTCTCTTCAATTTCAATCTTTCAAACTTTAAAATATCTCATAAAATAATGGTAGTTGGTGGGATTGATCGTATATCTTAGTGTTAGTGTAGTCTAGTTTTAGCTTTAATTACAAACGACAACTAGACACTTGCTGATATATAGCTTTACCACTGCTCTATCAACGTTCGAAATTTATTACTAAATGTGATTATGCACTTTCTGACGAAACGGGGTGAGAGGTTATCTTGGAAACAGCTGTGAACACGTGATAGTTCTTCGACAGTAATCAACAGACAAACATTTGTCTACTCTTTTATTTACCTAGACTTAAGACGATCTTTATTTATAAATAGTGAAGAGAATAGTAGATGAGTCAATTAGATCTAGGCTTGCCACAAATGTGCAAATCAAAATACGGACACCAGATATACTGTGGGGACAACAATTGTAAGTAATGCGATTTGGTTTGCTAAAATTGGGAATATAATATAACTACTTAGTGATATATAACTATATTACAACTATATTTTAATTTAATATTTAAAGGTAATATAACATTCACAAGCATTATTTTCTTTATTTATAAAAGTCATTCATTAACTGTAAATTAAGTAATTAAGTTGGCAGAGCTCAGTAAATGTCATAAATCTCCTTGAAAATGTTTAGGCACCACTTGTACTAGTTGTGCTGGCTTAAGTCTGAATCCGGTCATATTTATCTGAAGAAAATACTTTTTTAAGTAAAGTAAAGAACAATTGTTTTTAATGGCTTTAAAAAATCATTACACTTACTGTTAACTTTGATGCCCAGAATAGCTTTTGACCTTCTCCACTGACAGTTTATTCCAGTGATCGGTCCGGTGTCCAGACATTTTTCATAAGTAAAAAAATAAAAAAAAAACAAAAAAACTACTTCAAACAGTGCCGATTTACCTACCGAGTAGAAACTCTTTCAAATTGTTCACACTTAATTTCGGCAAAGGTCTATTCATTATCAGCCCAATAGTCAGGGCAACTATGGGTTCTACAGCTTTACGTGGAATCCGAACCACGTAGTGTTGGTCTGATTTCAGTTACCTGACAAGTCTGACACTCAGCTTTGTTCCAAACACAACATCTGAACTTGACTACCATCCAACATGGACTTCTCTAGTAGCATCCACATCGATGGCAACCTTTGAGCGGACGCCGTATCGTCGGTCTATCGTCGGTATAAGAGGACCGAGCATAGAACCTATCGCCTACAATCTCCTCAACAATTTGTCCCCAAGTAGCTGGGTTACAACACTGCGCCACCGTAGGAAGGTTAGAAGTTTATTCGATGTAATTTCAGGTTGGGTTTTTTAGCTCATTGTTTTCAAACAAATGGTAATTAAAGTACATAACTAGGATTTTTTTGTAAATAATGGATTAAACATTCGGAAAATGACAAAGTGATATTTTATACTAATAATGCCTAAAAATATTATCGTCATCTTTTCCCTGATCAATACAAAGAGTCAATAAACTGTGCCACCATAACAGTTCTTTCCTTTCTCCAGAAGTCTCTAACTTCGCTCAGCTGACACAGTTTCGTCAGGTGCCAAAGTGACAATACAGTGTGAAATACAAATGTCACGTCGAGAGATGAGAGCAGCGGTGGCGGCGCGTGGCGGATAATTGTACAACTACACCAGGGCTATCTATAGCCGGAACATTCCTGCTACACCTCGCTCGACCTTACTGGCCTCACAATCTGAGCGACTTTCTACCACTCAGACAACTGATCCATCTGAGAGCAGCACTGAAAAATATCATTCACAAGTAGTTTTTAACAACATATTGGTGAATCATACTATGATAAAGAACTACGATATTTAATATTTTAGGTTAGTTTAATAATACACAGTAGTGACATGCCATAATTACGCCACGACAATCAGGACTGTGTTTTAATTGCATGCCCTAATTTGATAGCGCCTACACATAACCAAGATAACGGCCTACGGCAACTACGTGTAATTCAATACTAACTTAAATAGGGAACCATACAGTTTAAATTTCAGAACGTTTATATAAATATGCATTATTTATTACGAATTATTTTGAAATTATAACATTTTTTAATTAATAGAAGCGAGTCATTGTACATTTTATTTTAAACTAGTGGCGTGCTTGGGCTGAAAATAAATCCACATCCATCAATTTTCTATCGAATTCACAGTGCAACAAATGGATTAATATAATATTTACTAATAAATACCTTGCCTTCGATTCCCTCATTTAAAAAATGATTAGTATATGATTATAAACTTACGGAAAAACTTTCTTTTACGTAGTTTTTTAATAAGAGGGGCGTTATAATACAAAACTTAGTGATGAATCTGTTTAATATAAAGGAGATATTTGAGCGGTCACATTTGTAGAAAGTTACGTTTACCCAGGAAACTAAAACTTTAACTTCAACAATTTTTCAACGTTTTTGTACATTTTAAAGCTAATTTTATTCCTACCGAAGCAAAATTAAGCTACGTACTTGCCAGTTTATCAGTAAAAGTTTGACATCTGTACGCGACGACTGAATGTAAGTCGAAAATTTAACTTCAATTAAAATGTGCCAATAATATAATTTTTGCTAATATACACCTCTTTTTTAATAAGTTTATATAAGCTACTAATTTTTATAAATATTATTCCAAACAAATTCAAATCACGCCTTGGATACAGTTGTCCTTGATGGAAGTTTTACTTATTTATATTTTTTTTATTTATTTTAAATACACCAGAATTAAATATTAAATAAGATACACAAACTCTATACAAGTAAAGTTTAATTAATGAGGCATTTTAATAGGGATTACCGAAGTTCAAAGTAGAAACAGATAATATTGTAAATTGAGCTTCCTGTAAAAAAAATTATCTTACAAGGATTTGCTCTGAAATAAGATTTCTGCGTGTAGTCCAAGAGCAAAAAATAATTATTTGGTTCTAATAAATCTAATAAACTGAAAAAAGTACACGTATACACAATAAAAAGGCGAGGTTCCCAGAGAGTATCTATAAATAAACATTTTATTAAAAATATGTAAATAAACCCAAGTTACTTAATTCATTAAATTTATGAGGAATTGTTAAAAGAAAAATGTCTATCTCCCCTCCCCCCCTCAGAAATAAATTACAAGGGCCGTCCAGAAATAAATATCAATACGGCTGCAAACAACAGCTTGTGACAATGCGATTAAAATGCGCGTATTTCTTGTGTACTTTATACTGACTGAGTCGACTGTTTTTTCTCTACAACTTTCGACCGATTCATTTTCACTCTCAGTACTGAACCTCGAAGTATCTCTTCGATCTTTTTCGTATTGCAATTCTACTTGTTTCCAACCGTTACCAATCTCGGTTTTGGCTGTCTGTATTGAATCATCACTAGCAGATGGTGATATGTATTCCACCTAACAGGTATGTACAGAGCGGCATAGTGAGTCTCGCCAGGGAGAGACGACGGAGACCAGAATGGGAGAGCGGTTTGACACAGATTCCGGCTAACAATAAACTGAACCGCGATACCGACACCGCTCGCCACTTCAGGCACTGGGACAGGGAGAGACGACAGAGACGGAGACCAGGATGGGAGAGCGGTTTGACACAGATTCCGGCTAACAATAAACTGAGCCGCGATACCGACACCGCTCGCCACTTCAGGCACTGGGGCAGGGAGAGACGACGGAGTCCAGGATGGGAGAGCGGTTTGACACAGATTCTGGCTAACAATAAACTGCGCCGCGATACCGACACCGCTTGCCACTTCAGGCACTGAGACAGGGAGAGACGACAGAGACGGAGACCAGGATGGGAGAGCGGTTTGACACAGATTCCGGCTAACAATAAACTGCGCCGCGATACCGACACCGCTCGCCACTTCAGGCACTGGGACAGGGAGAGACGACAGAGACGGAGACCAGGATGGGAGAGCGGTTTGACACAGATTCCGGCTAACAATAAATTGCGCCGCGATACCGATACCGCTCGCCACTCAGGCGCTGGAACTGCCTCAACACCGATACTGCATCTCTCCGATATGAGTAGTAGCGCTGACAATCGACTAGATTGTAGCGAACCAAATTAATCGCAGTAAAACATCGTTAGTCAAAAATAAGTGCTTCAAAATCTCATCTACTCGTACTTATAAAAATGATTTTCCTTAACTTAGAAGAACATACAGCCAATATTACGTATTCAGACTATACTACACTATCATTGAGTACTAAAGGTGCAGAAGCCCTTGGGGTATCGTCATATACTGCACTAAACGTAGCAACGTAGTGCTGTCATAATAACTTAACCTTAAACGAGACAAAAACTAAACGACCAATCATGGGAAGAAATAAATGTAGAGTGAGGTTATTACTTGATATCGACGCAGTTGATGAAGCAACATATCTAGGTATGTAATTGACACAGGTCTAAAATGGACATCTTATTTTAATAGTCTTTTAAAGAAGTTGAGCTCAGGACTATACTTAATTCGCAGAGTAAAATCAATGAAGACAGAGAGTTGTAGGGTAACTTTTGTTGAACTCTTTAGTTCTTACTTTAGTATCACTGCATATCCTTGAGGTAATCATGGGAAGAAATAAAATTAAAATACTCAAACTGTGGTTGAGCGTTTCAATCTATGCTCAAGAGAAAAATTTGACCCGTGGAAAACAACAACACCCACTGTGCCTCGGACGACACTCAACCAAAATCATTCTGCTCGATTTGAAGATAAGTCATCCTACGTGGAGGCTAGACTATTCAACTGTCTGTCTGATCTTCTTAATACCGACACGGCGTCAGTTCAATGGTTGCCATCGACGTGGACACAACTAGAGAAGTATGGGGTGTCCATATTGGATGGTAGTCAAGGTTCAGATGTTGAGTAGAGAAGAGAACCGAGTATCAGGCTTATCAATTAGTTGTATATCGGACCAACTCTACGTGATTCGGATGCCACGTAAATCTGTAGGTCCCTAGTTACCCTAACTATTGGGCTGTCAATAATTATAGCTCTTTATAAGAAACACTCAAACTTAGTTAGTAACCTATTGAGTGATATCATATATCACAAACCTTAAAATAATTTGTGTTATATAATACCATTATTACAAATATATTTTAATTTAAGATTTCTGAGCAATACAATATTAACAATCATTTTCTTTTCATTTTAAAAATTCGTTTATTAAGTTAGGTCGATAGAACTCAACGAATTGTCAAAAATGTCCTTCAAAACGTTTAGGCATAATTGTACTGGTTAAAAAGTTACACGTTTTAAAACCAGTCATATTTTTCTGAAGAGATTACCTAAACAGATTAAGTAAATAACTATTCATTAAAATGGCTTTAAAAAATTCAGCACATGACATGTAACTGTTAACTTTGATACTGAAAATAGCATTGAAGTATGCCCAAAGTAACATATGTTTATCTTTTTTACAATAATAAATATTTAAAATATGTGTTTTATACGGACATCTTCCCGGTTTTTTCTTTGTACGGTACGGACACGGACACTGAATGTAAAATACAAATCGTCCGTACAAAATACGGACGTATGGCAACCCTACATATATCGCAAATAACTTGTTAATAAAAATAACACGTTTGCTAAATTATATAATTAATTACATTAAATTTATAAAATCACGAACCTATGTATTGCAACAACAGAGTTAGTAGTGTCAACTACCACAAGAACGAAAAGTCCAAAAGGTGAACCACCTGAAAATAACTGATTAAAAATAATCCTAAGCTGTTTTAACTTGATGTATTTTTGGCTCAAAATAATCGAGTGAACAAAAGTCAAAATAAAGATGTTTATCAAAACAAATAACTGGAGCTTTTGTTAATTTTGTACCAAAAAATCATCTCTGATTTCAAGTATAACAATTTGATATGTAGGTTGGCATTTGGTCTGTGTCACCATGTCCTTTCGACTGAGGACACTATTTATTTGTTGTTTATCAACGAGTTATTGTTCCACAGGACTGCCAAGGTCATGTTTGTGCACACCTACTCAACTGCCTGGAGGTACATCGCCGATGGGATGCCATAAAAACGTATAAGTATAAACATAAGTTACTCACAGTTTGTTTATTTTTCAAGCAAATAATAATTTTATTCAAGTAACATGTTGAAATGGGCTGATATCGGAATCACCACGAGATTAAAATTAAGGATGATTCAACACAATTGTTTAGCTGACATGACTAGTAGATCTTTCTAGATATGAGGCGTGTACTCTGGTCTTGGGAGGGGGGTTGATCAACCTAAATCCTCAATGTTACATTGATGACAAACTCAACATGAGAAGATTCATATACAAACTGGATACTTACAATGAACCTTTTATACTATGATATGTATTGGACAAGAAGGTGTACATTGCACAGGCTAACATAAGTTAAAGCTAACTGACAGAGCAGAGCTCACCCACACGAGGACCGACTGGTCGCGTCAACATCTATCTGAACTTAATTAAACCAACATGCAGCAAACATGACAAACACATAGAACAGTAAAATAAAATTTAATAGCAATTTGCGAATCCAATGATTTAACTACAAATCTTTCGTACCTTTCGATTAATGATCAAATAGACATGTGCACTTAACAAAAGATGTAGGGTTCACTAACCCTACAACACTTATTAAATGATGACTTAACCTCCTAACGCACATAAAATATCCCGAGTTTTGGTCTGTGTATTTCTCCAGACCTAGGGTTCAGTACCCCTACAGATACAGAACTTTTTCCAACAGATCTAGGGTTCACTACCCCTACAGATACAGAACTTTTCCCCACAGATGTAGGGTTCACTCACCCTACAGATACAACACTTTTCCACATATCTAGGGTTCACTATCCCTACAGATACAGAACTTTTTCCAACAGATGTAGGGTTCACTCACCCTACAGAAACAGAACTCTTTCCAACAGATCTAGGGTTCACTCACCCTACAGCACTCACCCACCACCTCACTAAACAAATCTTGTGTCTTCGTTTTGTATTTTCAACAGATCTAGGGTTGATTAAACCAACAACACTTGTTGATGAACATTTCAACTCCTACCTCACCTAACAGATCTTGTGTTTTGATCTTTGTTTAAGTATTTCTTCACAGATCTAGGGATCACTACCCCTACAACACTTGTTGATGAGGGCTGAACCTACTGCCAAACAAAACAGATCTCGTGAATTTTCCCACAGATCTAGAAATCATTAACTCTACAACACTTGTTTGATAAGGACTAAACCTACTGCCTCACAAAACAGATCCCGTGCCTGGTGTGTGAATTTTCCCACAGATCTAGGGTTCACTAACTCTACAGCTCTTGTTTGATGAGGACTAAACCTACTCAAAAACAGATTTCGTGTCTTGGTCTGTGAATTTTCCCACAGATCTAGGGTTCACCAACTCTAAAGTACTTGTTTGATGAGGAATAAACCTACTGCCTTACAAAATAAATCTCCTGTCTTGGGTCTGTGAATTTTCCCACAGATCTAGAGTTTACTAACAATACAACACTAGTTTGATAATGACTTAACCTACAAACTGACCTAACAAATCCTGCTCTTAGTCTATGTTTACGTTTTAAAATAAATGATAAAATATGTACGGCCTTTTTTTAAGTTGAATTGTTATTGACAAGTTTGGCTAGTGGTTTAGAGACACAAATAACAACTCTGAGGGAGGGGCACATGTTCTATTCAAAGCAATTAGTACATTAGCATAGCAATGGAGGGCAGACAATCAATTGGAGAATGAGTTTAGATAGTTTACATAGATCCACAACTTCTTATGGCAAACAAACTACAGAAACATGACAATTTGCTATATATATATATATATATATATATATATATATATATATATATATATATTTTATTTATTTATTTTAATTTAATACATTTTTAATTTATCAGAATACATATTTTGATTAATTTGTTGATTAATTAATAACAAAAACAATTAGATCAACCACATATAATACATTTTTTAATGTAATATCAATCTCAGAAAATATTATTTAAATAACAAACACAATAAAAAGATCATCGCGTTTATAGCAAATAAATTCTTCCATGCAGATTTGTTAATACAACTTCTCAATTCACGCTTCAGTACATTTTAGCCCTGGCATATTCATTTGATAGTTCATCATTAATTAGCAACTCATTAAAGGAGATCAAACTAACTATTTAGATGACATCCAACTATTTAGGTGAGATCCAACTTATTTTTTAGGCTAATTCCAACTAACATTATTTAATTTTCTGATCAAATGACCCTCCATTAAAGATATCATATATACAACAAAATAATGAATAAGGTTGGTACACTTATTTATTTATTTATTATGCTAAAATGTCTCAAATATACACCAAAGAAACCTAATTTAAGAAAGCGTATTTGAAGTACACGCTCTTTTGAGCCTAGCTAAGAAACATAAAAAGAGCTATGAGTTTGTATTACACTTTTTACTGCTCTTTTATTTTTGTTAAATTTAATTAAAATTTTATAACAAGTGCAAAGCTTTACAAATCTGTAAATTGTAGGCTTAATATCACACATGACATCCTCCTACAACGCATAATCAATGTATATTCGTAAAAAATTAACAGCAGTTTCACGTTCTATAGCAATAGTAAAAGAAGCTGATCAGAAAAGGAATAAAATAATTTAAAATTGAAACCACTTTGGTAAATGGCCCCTATCAAAAGACTGTTGACTTGAATTGATACAATATTAATGTAGGCTATTTTTATATTTTAACAACATAAAAATGAATGTTATCCTTACACAATACTTTTTGAAACTGTACATATAACTATTAAAGCTAATTTTGTTTCTTGGTTTTCTGTGTTTTAACAGCTAGAGTCAAAATCTAATGAAAAATATACAAATAGAATTCAAGTTCACACACCAGAGAATGCCTAGACTGGTCAAAATTACTTTTATTTGGTTTTAACACAAACAACAAATTCAAGGACTAACACTATTTAAATTACTTACAACACACAAGACTGTGTTGCTTGTCAGTTAATTAGAAGTCACAAGATACCTCTCACCCTTGTTTACTTGGGTGCTCGCCTTTATCAACTGATATCCTACTTTAGATGCGCCTACAGATCCTGTATTACAACAATACCTTAACAAAGCTCAAAAGCGCAAAATCATTTAAGCTTTTTTTTAATCCGCTTAAATCTCCCACAACACTTAAGGGGATCCAGAAAAAACATTTTTTACATTTATTTCTGAACATTTTCATCCAAATCTTATATGGTAGTTCAACGATTTTTTTTACCTAACTATGAATAAACATTTAATGCTGGTTATAGCGGTTTAAAGATACTTTTCTGACCATTGAGGTAACTTTTCGCAACATGTGATTTTTTAACTATTTACATGATATTTCATAAACTATTATAGCTACAGCTACCAAATTTTTACCACATCGTAACATTTTTAAAGTTACCATGGTAAGTAAAGTAGTTCTAACTTTTAATCAATATTACCCTAATAAAATACAATATTTTCAGATTTTATCAATAAAATATTTCTCAAAACACTTTATTCCTTTAATATTGTTATAATTTCAGTTCATGCTACTTTTCTGGTGCCTAGCAATTAGGGAACATTTTAAGGACATATTAAGGATATTTCAAAAAGAATTTTAACCTGTATATTTTAGTTTTTGGTCTTGAAATATGTTTTTAATTTGAAGAAAGATAATACAAACCTTACATAAAAATGTCACATTGATTGGTCAAAATTTAAATATGGAAACATTTTTTTCTAAGACCATGTTAAACAGATTGCGCAAACCAGATCAGACCTTTTAATTTTAGAACAAAGGTTTCAGACCAACTACTACATTTTATTCAAGACACGAGAAACCTTACAGCATGAATATCAAGATCCAAACAAATCTTATCACAAACTCAACATTTTGTAGACACATTTTTATAGTCACAAGATGAACTGCTGTGCGGAACTTGTTCAAATTGAGGTGGAACAGATTCAATTATCATTACTGAGACTGCTGGCATTTTTGGTCAATATTTACTTATTCAGCTCAGTTTGATTTTGTGGCTGAAGAGTACCACAACAAATATCGCTGGGGCCTCTCCCATTGAAATTATAGAGAAAAAGAGCTGTACTGATTTAAGTGTTCAGTATATTCTTCTAATTAGAAATCAGGAATAATATATAAAGGCCTACATATTGTGTATCATGTAAACACTACAGCTTAAGATTACTTTTACTTTATTATACAATATTTTTAAAGAAACACAAAATATAAAAAAATTTGTGAGCCTACTATGAGAATGAACATAAGTCACTTTGTATTCAAAGGCCTGTTTATTATTGAATTTTAAATAGTTCAGTTAAATTTATACATAATTTGTTTTTATTATTCCATAACAATATTCTCATGTCTAACAAAGCGCATTACAAATTTGTTGAAAAGTTTGCCCACTGAAAAATACTAATGGGTCCTGTGAAACCGGTTTTCCTGTCCTACGAAATTAGTATCTTCACAGGTAGCACCAGCGACCCCCTCTCTCTTTATAACCCCAGCACAAGCTGAATCGACTATAGCAGATCTATAACAATGCAAAACAATTGTCCATGCATTTATATAAGACCAATCAGATAGGCGCACATCTAATGCTTTGGTCTGTTTGTTTATTTCTACAGTCAATAGTATTTTTGAAACTTCTAATACATTAAATAAAGTCTTTATACCAAGCAAGTGTTGTCTTTTTTACTTTTTTCTATATGCGTTAGCATAAAGGATTGTGATCGTAAAAAAATATTTTTACAAGTTGGTCAAAAATTCCATTTAGGGTCCCTTGAACCCAAAAGTGTTTTGTTCGAAAAAAAGTTTGATGTCTGTCCGTATGTGTGCGTGTAGTTTGCTGGAGATCAAACGGATGGATCAATTTCTATAACATTTGGTATGTAGGTGTATTTAGTCAATATCTCCAGAAAAATATTTCACTTGTGAAATTTTAGTTTTTTTATTTATTTTTATGGGCAAAAAACTTACAAAAATGGAATTTTCTGAAAAACGGCTCGAACAAGTTTGATTCAATTTTCATAAAGGATGTTAATTACAGTTTTATATATTTTAGTAAAAACTGCATGTCTCTAATTTGACTAGTTTTTGAGTTATGGAAAAAACACATTTGGGAATCAAACTGGTAATTTTCAAAGTTTCTATTTTTTAATGTTTAATATAGGGGAAAGTTTGTGCCAATTCTTTGGAACCATTTATTACCAAAAACTTTGCAATCTAGAATACCAGAATAGCACCCTCTTCCCCTTTAGATACGTTGTATAAAACCTCCATTGTATATTTAAACTCATTATATATACATTTCTTGTGTTGCTAATAATATTGGGTGATATTAAATTTATTAAAAAGGCATAAAATACCTTTTAAAGTAAAATTGACTCTTGCAATACATGTTAAATGTCCACTGCAATAAAACTGATTTTTAATACAAGCTATCATTCTCACCACTCTTCAAACTTTATATACTTGGAGGTTCTTGTCTTAAATAAAAACGATTAATGTTATGAAAAAACACTAAAATACAAAATAGTAAAAATAAAACTGCTTCATATTATTACAAATGGAACGGACCGATAATGTAAAAAGATCCCTGTTCACATCAAACTGTGTAGAAGAAAAATATTTGAGGTTCCTAGAAAATTCATCATTTTCAGATTCAAGTGTTGAATATATTTTCAAAATAATTAAAGCATCTTTAATAATTTTCAAGTTTGCATTAACTTAGGTGCTATAGTAGGAATCAAAACAAACTGATTTAGTAATAATAATTCCACTTAAACTAAAAAATCTTGGATAGTGAAAAAAAAGCATCTAGCATCTAGGCGAGACCATTCTGATCATACAATATACATATAACAGCAAGTATGAGATATATGTTAATCTAAACCTTTCACCAACAGTAAATTATGATCTAAAAATGATTGTAATTCAGTTTTTGCAAACAGGGCAAATTTACCAAGATAAGAGATAGTAAAATCAATGTCTAACCAAAAATATAAGCATTATGTGCTTTTCTGAGGCTGATGAATCTTTCTAAATATAACAAACAAGAATAATGCATGTCTTAGTTCTAAATTTATTGGTGTGGAGAGTTTCAGTCTTGGAATTTAAATAAAAGCGTAAATGTGATGTTTGATCAAAACGCTTTACCAAGAAAAGATTAAAACAACTTTTTGTATAGTTTTGTTACATATACTAGTGCAGACATGGCAAATGTACTAAGTTGTTATACGTTTGCGATCAAAACTCCAACAAAAAAAGACATATCACCTCCACCATTCACCTCTTCTAAAGTTGGAAGAATGTATTTATCCCTCACTCAGGTGGCAGGGATATTTACGCTAGTTATTTTTCCTACAGTAAAGGCAGTGAGCGTATTTATACCTATTATTTATATAAAGTAAAATAATAATTTATTATAACAAAAGTTAGAAATTTAACCTTATGAGTTAGGTGGCAATGGAAACGTTATTAGATATATGCAGGTTTCTAGCAAAGGTGAATGATGCAAAGTAAAAATTAAACAAACAAAGCAGTGAACTGAAAGAGGAATCGACTCAAGCCTGACAACACTAGCCATCTTGGCAACTCACCGTTGTCTTTTGTTATCCTTTTTAATAAATTAATTATCATTATACTTGAATTTTATAATATACGGTACATATTTGTTATACTTTTGTGATTCAATATGATGTCACAACCATGTATGTCTCTTAGAAATCCCTTTGGTAGAGTAACCTGGTTCCTTTACCCAAAAGGTCTTGTTAAACTTACTTGAAAAAGTACCTGTCTTTATAAAGGACCTACTATACCAAGGTCCCCTGAACAAAAGCTCCTGATTCAAAATACGTTTTGACAAGTACTATCAATCTTAGATCAAAATGCATTCCAAAAACATTAGCTAATACTAAGCTTGGCATCATGGGACCTATTTATTCAAGAAGAAATAAGTCTTCATAGTGTTTTTTAAATACTAGAATGGCTATATGTCTAATATCTATGATGTGTTAAGCTTAGTAGAAGACAGACCGAAATTCTCGTGGAAAGGAGATCATAATAAATTGGTTATTATAGCCAAGTACAATCGATTCATGGGAGATTGCAAAGACAAGTTCCTCTACAATTTGACTAACCATTCACAAATATGTTTGTTATAGTTTGTTTTTTTTTTCTCTAAATTTTAGTATTTGTTAGAACCCTCTAATATTTATAATACATTTTTGGTGGATTTTTATAATATATATTACCGTGATAACACTGTTAGTACTTTATACTATTAAGATAATCAAATATTTTTTGTCTTGAATCACAATGTTGTCATTGTGCCTACTCATTCAGTGACCTAACGGCACAACTGTAGCTCTTTTGACAATCCAACCACTCTACATAGATGACCCAAAAGATGAAAGATTACATTTCAAACGATTAATTAAAAATAAAAATAAGCTCTAAACTTATTTTCTAAGTTATTACCTGCTTTAATTATTATATTTTATTTATTATTAATGATATAATTTATTTTAATTAAGCTTGACCAACATACACCCTTAGTTGGCCATAAGAGATTTAACCTCTGCCTTAGACACATGAGAAAAAGATTACTTTAAATATTATCAATTTGTTTAACAATGGAATTGTTTTATTCTGGTCAAAAAAAAAAAAAAAAAAAATACCTCACTCAAAAATTTGATATAAGTTTAAACACTTAAGTAAGTTAATGATTGCAACCTCTATGTAATAAGTTGGAAATTATTTCTACATCCAGTCACAGTTGATATTAAATAGTAATATCGGTGAGTGTGTCAGTCAGTCAGTGATCCCAATCAATCAATAATGTACAAGTTTTTCAATAATGTACACCAACTCTTAGAATTTTCAAAGACAGAGGTGTACATAGGATAAGTCACTATAACTAAGCTTATTCATATTTATGCTTCATTTGCATAATTGCAAACAATCTACATCTGTTAACTTATTGTTAATGTATCTCTTTGTATTGTATTCTTCAATTCAACCATTTAGATTGTAATTATTACTGTAAAATATCTTTGCCGTTTAATAAATAACTAACATAAGCTTACAATTTTTTTTACTGAAATACAAAATTCAATCCTTCCTGCGTTTCTGCATTAATCACTTGCTTTGAGAATACAGTTGTTCGTCCCGTAGTCATAGCATTCAAGGATGTTGAGTAATTATTTAGTATAAAGTAGACCTATCCAGCCACATTTTTTTCTATGGAAATATAATATAGAAGCCTACAGCAACTTGACTTAAAAACACAATATACGTTTGTAAATGTCGGAAACATAAAATTACATTATTGCCATTATTACATCATATGACTTTCAGTGCTAGTGACCAAAATAAAAGGAGGAACATGAAAATTCAAAATCCCAAAGTAATACTTTTTTAAGTGTGATAATAATTAACAGCTGGATCATTGATAATACTAAGCTTTTTGGTTTTTGACATCATTAACCTTAGGTAGTTACTCTGAGCCATATGCTGGCCATTTTAGACTGCATGTTTTATCATAATGACCTTCAAAGGTGATTTATTATTCAGGTTATTTCCCAAGATATGCCGTAATGTTCCGGCAACTTAAATCTAGAAAATTTCGTTGACTCTTGTGAATACTAACAATGTTAACGTTAAGGGACAACGTTCAAAACCCATTAAAAAAGCAATTAATTATTACGTGGACCTCCCAGGATTTCTACCTGTGACCCTCTCTATATGAAGCAGAAGTGCTACACAGTAGACTAGCAAGAAGCCAATTTAACTTACTTACCAGTTAGTTTCAAATGAATTTTTGACAAAATCAGCTGATCGTAACTTGGGGTATGTTTAACGTATGTAAAAGGTTTATGTATAGGAGGTCTGAACTTTCCTCATAAGCGGTGGATTATATTAAGTAGCTTTCACGCATGTTTGTGATGGTGCAACTCCTAGGAATATAAGTGTGAATAGCAACTGATTAGTCATGTCTTTGCGGTGCTGAAACTTAAACTTCGAATCAAATTGAGTTGATGAATGCTCATTGCGTTCTTTCCAAGGTGGATTAGATGGTCTTCATTAAATTGGAGGAGCTGGTGTTAAACGGTTGCGAAACTTTGAGTAGAGTTCCTTAACGGGAGATCAATATTGAAACACTAAGATGGTTAGGTCAGGCCTAAATTCAATGCCTTGAGATTTTAAACTTACAAACAGGATTTCCATTTTCCCCCTTATTAGCCTATTTTGGTAACTGGCACTTAAAGCCATATAATATAATAATGGTAATAAGGTAGTTTTATATTTCTAAAATTCACAATTGCGTACTTTACTTTTTGTTGTAGTCTACATTATATTTCCAGAGAAACAATGTGGCCGCATATGTCTATGTTCTAATAATTATCTAATATACTTGAATGCTACGGCTACAAAACTCCGATCGACTCTGTCGTTAAGTAGCCTAGCTAATTTATGCAGAACTGCAGCAAGGATTCTATTAGCCTATATGTTTTAGTAAAAAATCTTAACCTTTCATAGGCTCATTCCTTTAACAGATTGTTGATGACAATATGTGAGGCCTGTTAGAATAGTAATAGGCTACTCAAAAAAATCAAATGTCAATAATTTCAATTCTGTACTGTAACAAGAACATTCTTCCAAAATTAGATAGGCTATTTGACCCAAAATCATGCTAAAAGCAGCTAGACCTAATTGAAATTGATGTAAGTTACAAATAAGAAACCTTACCCGTAAGGATGTGGTCTAAACATCTGAAGGCTTGAACATGTGTATCCAAGAATCACGCACGAATTCACAGTTAATAAGGAAATAAATGCTGGCAAACACTTACCACAATAGCTCACTATCCCGACAGTGGTTTGCCCAGTTGTAAATCTTAAAGTCCACCATATTATTGTTTCAACAACCTTCACTGACTTTGTAACTTTACAAGTCCTCAAAATGTTTATCTACATTTTAAAAGCAACTGATTGTTATATCGGTTAACATTTGTTTTAGCTATACAGTATACTTTGCAAGCACTTTTAATAAATAGAAGGTACTGTATATGGAACCTTGGTCCATAAACTACTTTGCACTCAATAATATGGTTAAAAATTCACTAATAAATATTATAGCTATTTCGGCCTTGGGCCTTGATTTGTTCACATAACACATATATTCCACAACATTCCTAATATTTAATAAATACTCACTAATATATTACAATCACTCACAAACAAAGGCCATATTTCTCATTATTTCTAAGACACAAAAAACATTACAAAGTACACACCAATCATGTCAACAAAATCACTAATACGAACTCAACTGCGTATGATATTTTCGCTTAGTTTCAATTCACAAATCGAACTTTCAGATATATTTGTGCTAACAAGACTAACAAATCAATTACAAAACGAACTAATTATGCACTTAAGTAATTGTATAAAGACTGTTTAGATTTGCCCTTCCAGTTAACGGAAGCCATATTGAGTGCTGTCGCTGTCATGAAGAAGCAGTAGTAGTGGGGATAAGGAGGCGTAGAGGGGATACACTGCTGTTTTGTAACTGTGAGCAGACATTATCTATCAGGTCTGCCAATATTCACTGATGCTAATAATTTAATTTCCTATAATTAATTAATCCTATATTAATTAGTCGTCTTCAAGACATTGTAAGTCTACATAGTGGAGATAATAATATATTAAATAAAACAGTAACTAATATGTCATGCTCATAGGGAGACACGCCAGTTTGGTATATGTCTATGAAATGCTTACAGTATTAAAAAAATATATATATATATTCTGATAATTAATTGTATTTTAGAAAAAAATAATTGTTGGCTTCTCATTAAGGTATAGTTTATACACTGTTAGCTAATCAAATTAAAGAATAGAAAGATTTGTAGTTTGTGGTAAATAAAAATGCTTATTGCAAAATTGAAGTGGTACTTAAAGCTGATAATTATTAGACAAGAACAGTAGATAAAGACAAATTAAAATAAAATGCATGTTTAAATTAAATATAATTTCCATTCATTTATATCATGATCTCAAATTAACATGATACATTTTTCATTGGTTTCAATTCAATAAAGTGGTTTTTGCAGTGAACAAAATGCATGTAATAGCCATATTGAATGATTAACTGGATGCTGAATAAAACAATTCCATACACAAGTGTCACTGGGTTTTCAGTATAGATTAATCTTATATGGTAAATTTTATTTTATTTTCAACCCAGTGCCAATTTACAATGTATAATATTATACTGTATAATTCAGATGAATAGTAAAATATTCATTTTAAAAATTCAGACATTTGTACCCAAACTCAAGCTATGATAATATATGAACAAATGAAGATAACAATATAAGATAGGAAAATCAAAATAATAAGATAGTGGCAGAAGAAATATTTATTAGGTATAAACTGCTGCATATAAGATTAATAATAATATATAAATTGTGAATAATTTAAAAAAATTCTCATATATTCCAATAAAATGATATATTCTGTGAGGCCTTTTGCCTACAATGTAGACATCAACTTTTGTTGATGTGTGAAGATGCCTACATTGTAGGCAAAAGGCCTCACAGAATAAATCATTTTATTGGATTATATGAGAATTTCTAAAATTTTTTACTGTTTAAAATCTTCCAATAAAGAATTTAAAGAATAAATTAATAATATATAATATAGTATATACAGGGTGGAAAAAAATGGAAACGCTTTCACAACAACATTATTTTTTCCTTAGTTGATTTGATACTTTATTTTTTTACATAATTTTGTTCCATTAAGTATATTTTTTTTATCATAATAATTTATTTGAAACCGTTAAATATCGGAGAAATAGTTTGTTCAAATTAGTTTCTTTGAAATTCAAATTGCCGCTACTCTGGAAAGGATAAATCTTTCAAATTCCAGTTTGCGGCAATTAATTTCTCTTGAATAGACCTTTAATTTGATACCAAACTCAACCTAGGCTTACATTGAAGAATTTTGCTCAAGTTCTCGTGGGCCGTACCCCTGAAAAGATGAAATGTCACTAATGATGTCAAAAAGTATGTTCTTTGAAACCATAATCATGTACAAGATTTTACTCTTACAAGTGAAGTCATACAAAACTTGTGAAAGTGTTCCCATATTTTTTTCCACCCTATATATACATATCTATATAGTATATATTATAGGTAGTAAAATAAAGTAGTTCTTTTTAAATTTGTAAAGCAAGAGAATTTCGTGGATTGTTCACTTGAAGAGCCTTGTGAACCAGGATAAAAACTACATAACACACAAAAGGTATATGTTTTCAAAATTTCAGTAATGATGGTATTTTATTTTATATTTATAGTACAACCTATAATGGATACAAATTTACAACATCAGGTCACAGTAAGCTGAAACCTAAATCAAATATATTATATTTGAACTTCACCTTTGACATATTTTTTGTCCCCACAAAAACGTAAAAGCTCCTTGAATGTTATTTTTTTCCAAGATGAAGGACTAATTTGTCTTCATTCTACACCACATTAAAATTAAGGGTTTCATAACAAAATTACTTTATTTGAATAAAAAAGAACATTTAAAAACATCAAATTAATTGTTGATTATGTAGAAAACCTGCAGGAAAGATATGATTAGATAGATTGGGTGAGAACAATTTTATGATCTTCTTCTGCTAAGTAATAGCAGCAGATATCTAATGGAATTTGTAAGAGAAACTTCACCTCCCTTGAGTATTCTAATCTTCTATGATAACTCCAGTATTCTTGTGCATTGTTTGCAATCTATAAATTAACAATCTTCATAAAATATATTAAATGCTGCTTGTTATTTGTTGTATTCATATCTGCAGTTCTCTTTGCTTTACCTCTGCGGTTAGTTCCAGGTTCCAGTGTATCCTTTCATAACAAAAATATTCAATCCAATTAGTTTCTGTTTTTAAATCATATCTTACCTTCCTTATATGTGTCATAATAGTGCAATAAAAAGCTTCAATTTACTCAAATAAACATACTGTCCGATATCATTTAACATTTCTATTATAGTAAGTTGGTTCTTGATCTGGGAATGAAATTCTAATTAAGTTTGCGACAGAATCATAATAATAACAAACTGATTCAGCAGAAATCGCTGTAGTACCATGCACCTTCTATGAATGATATGTACTGAAATCGATTTTAGGCCATCGATCATTTATAGTTCTCAGTTATAGTTAATTCAGCTCAATTTGGCAATGATCTCCACTCAGGTAAAATCACAATTAATTTAGAGCAAGAGAGTATACATTTTCTTCATTTAAAAATTGTAGTGGAAAATTAAATAAAATCTTAAAATAAAATAGTATAGGGCTGGTTTTTTTTTTTTTTTTTACTTCACACATCAATTCCCATACTCCTACAGATGTGTAAGCGAGAGTAGTACCGATATCATTAGCTCAATGTGAGTTTTTAACCTTGGATAAAGCACTCTGCAGTCGAAGGCTCAGTACAGAAGTATCACACCAGTAAAAAGAACGCCAGCAGTATATATAAATCTGAAAATTAACATAAAACATAAAAACATAAAAAACGCAAAAACACAACAATATATAAATTTATTAACTTCGTATTCAAGTTAAAATGTACAAAATCTGGTAAAAATCGTGCCAACTAAATCCTGCTCTGGCTCGGCCGCTACTAGCCAAACTCCATAATACATGAAGAGTCTGTACATATTCCTATTGTCCCTCTCCAGCCCAGTACAAGGGTAGATTTACTGCATTTTCAACTCCTAGGTGCCAGTATAAAGGAATGTTTTGTGATTTACTGGACAGAAGACAGTTTGTGACTGACGTTGTGACTCAGTCTCCTTAAGTACACTAAAAACCTTAGAAAAGGGCTCGTCTCTTCGGAGTAATAAACTCATAAACTTGGTCGGCTTTTTTCAAAGAAAACCAATGTTTTCAAGCTAATATTCGTTTTTACCCACATCCTCACTCAGAGAGAGGCAGCCAGAGGGGAATTCAGTTGGCGCGACTTATACATACCTCAAAATGTAGATGTAGGGTTAACATATTGTGAATGTTAGTCTCATGTAGACGGGATTATTATGAATCGTTATACTGAGTCATCCAGGTGTACTCATCAATATAATTATAAATCTCCAACAGCAGTGAGGTGATTCTTAACTGTCTAAAAGCTCTTGTGACATCCTCCTATGAGATGTGTCAGCCTATGAGACATGTCAGCCTGTGAGATGTGCCAGACTATTAGACTGTGGGACGAGCCAGCCTGTTAGACTTGTCAGCCTATAAGAGGTTCCAGCCTATGAGACATGTTAGCCGGTGAGATGTGCCAGCCTATTAGACATGTAAGCCTGTTAGACTTGTCAGCCTGTAAGAGGTTCCAGCCTATGAGACATGTCAGCCGGTGAGATATGCCAGCCTATAAGATGTGTCAGCCTATGAGATGTGCCAGTATTTTGGACATGCGATCCTGTACCATATGTCAGCCTGTGAGACGGCCAGCCTGTGGGATGTGCCAGCCTGTGAGACATGCCAGCCTATAGGATATGCCAGCTTGTGTCACATGTCAGGCTGTGAGATATACTAACCTCTGGGATGTGGCAGCCTGTGAGACATGCCAGTCTATGGCACATCTCTTATTTAACTAAAAATAAGTAATAATAATAATAAATAAAAAGTATAATTATATCTATATTTATGTATGAATATGTGAAATGCTTTTGTATTAACGCTTTTAATAGAATTATAATATATCAATCGAAGAATAATTAATTTTCAGATTATCTGTAATTGAACAACCTTTTATTTAATATATAACTTATACCACATGCCAACCAGGCCCTTGGGGAGGGTAAGGCTAAATCAGGGGGGAGGTTAAATAAATAGGGGGCTGAAGAGAGGAGGAATCCCCGGTTTGACTTTGTAGTAAAAATTATATTGCTATTATTCCTTATTACTATGTTAGAAATCACTAAATGGTATAACGAATTATGTTGTAACTAACCTTGAAACTAAATAAATAATAGTATTAATATGTGGGCCGGGACCTGGACTGCAGATCTCGCTGACAGGCCTACTGACTAATTTTTTGTCATATTATATCTTTGCTAATTTCATAAGATCTGACTTATTTTATTGAATGTTAGATCTTATCTTACGTGGCTTTCAAAATCAAGTGTTTCTTTTGTTTTTAGTATTTTATTTTCTATGCCAAGTATATCTTCGCACTTTGAGTGATATACAGCATTATAGTGATAAAAACAAAATAAATGTACCATTATAAACTTGATTTTTTCAACCAATCAAAATTACTCTCAGTAAACATTAGAAAGTTTCATTTTGATTGTTTCTTGATTTAGAGGTAGTGTCACGCCATCAGCCAGAATTAAATTTTGATTGTTTCTTGATTTAGAGGTAGTGTCACGCCATCAGCCAGAATTAATTACCAAACCATATGGTTGTTTGAGCCAAACAATCAAAATTTAGTTAATAATTTCTAATAAATTGCTCTAGTAGTAGAAGCAGGTAATATTATCAACAAAATTCACCAAGTGTTTACAAATTCTACAATTACAAAGTTAATAAATTGTATTTTATTTTAAATTTCTCAGATAAAACTGAGCAAAATAATATAGTATATGCATATATTTTACCAACTTTTGTATCAAAGAAAACATTTTATAGTAATTTGACTATGAAATCTATGCAATTATTTATACCACCTTTATTATACCGATAAACGCTTCTCAGTTTCAATATTTAATGCTGTGTAGTTATAACGACATATATTTATTCATAGGTGCAGTGTTTATACAGTATTCCATTAGTTAAGGGGACATTGTACTCATAAATATTTTTTTTGCATTTTTACTTTTTTACATTTTATGAAACTCCATTTTCTTATGAAAAAAATGATATATCATTTATTTAGTTTCCATAGTTATAACAATGCAAAATATGTGTTGCAATCTTATCATACCTAGGAGATATGCAACGATTTCCCTCTTTGCTTTGGTAGCACTGTTGTAATTTGTATGCAAATATTTATATAGTAGTATAACAATATAAACTTTCCATTATTTTATTTTGTCAAGTTGGCAGTTGCTATTAAAAACTGAAAGCAGTGATTGCTTCATAGTAAAGACTATGAAGCAGGAATGTATTAATACATGTAAATTTAGTTTTTGCTGTGTAAATTATCCATGTATTTACTAAATAGGCGTTCCTGAAAACAAGTATTTTTATTACTTATGTACCCTTTTCTCAGGAAGTATTATACCTAGAGACTTGAAATGTTCACTGCATGTTCTTGTCACATACTTGCACTTTCATAAGCAAAATCATAAGTTTATGTTTAATATTTATTTAATTAAAAAAAGTTTTATATCAAAAATATAAAAATGTGTATGGTAATTTTGAAAAAATCAAAATTGAAAGAAAAATAACTATATGAATGCTTTTTTGCTTATCAGAACTCTTTATGTATTGAAGTATAGCCATAAAAAAATACAGATATCTATCTTGTATAGTTTTTGAGAAAAGGGTACATAAATATGCTAAATTTAACATTAAGGCTGATGGGAGAACAATGTCCCCTTAAACATTGATTCTTGCGGTACCACTCATGAATTTAACTCTTATAAAGCTATACGAAAATTAATTTTTAGATAATGGTTAAAACGTGAGTTGAAAGGGATATCATACATTCATACATAAGGTAAGTGTCGGAGGCACGTGGCAGTGGGCGTAGAGCTTTCACTGACAACCCCTGAAGAGGGCGGGTTACACTGACATGACGTAGATGTAGTATATCTCTTCATCACAGAGTTAGTTCATTTCATAGCCTACGTATCAACGTAGTTTTGCATCCGCATATTTCATTTCAGACGTTGAGTTGATGCCTGATATGATCTATTCATTACAATAGAAGCAGTCGTATATAAGTTAAAACAGGGTTCCACAAGGTTCATGTCTTTGCCCATAACTATGGTCACCTCGAATGCGAGGGGATTGTCAATTTGTTATTTTTTGTAAATATGAATTTCGTTTTCTGTCTTAGTGGACATTACAAACTTCAGCCAATGTACATACAGCATAATACAAATCTAGAGAGTCAAATAAAGAAACGTGAAATAATGATGTGTTACTCGAGAGAGGTGACAAAATGGGGACGCGGAATTGTCAACCCCGGAAGTTCCCCTGGGCAGACACGAACCCGGCAACTCTAAAAAAAAAAAAAATTTTTTTGTAAAAAGGGTCAGTTAATCCCAAGCACGAATTCGACAACTTGGCACTTGCTAAGAAGCAGGTAGCGGCGAAGGGGGTGGTTAGCTGGATAGATACACAGAGCACAGAGTCGCTACCTCTATACAACTAACATTACGGCAGTTGACGCCAGTTCCGTCATACGCATTTGGGCAAATAGCTCAGTTTGGTCGTCATGCGAGTGAAAATATTTACTGCGTGCATTTTAACCTAACTTAACCCAAACTTAACCTAACCTAACTAAACTCACTGCCACTTCTCTCTTCCTATCCCTCTTCTTCCCCCACAATTGCCGAAATCGTGCCTTTCTGTTGGGGTCGGTTTTACAAAAGTTGCCGAGATCATCTTCCCCCTCCCACCGGAGCAGGTAAAAGTTGTTGAATTCGTGAGAGCCTGTTCCTCTCGGCTCTCTCCACCGATGTGCTTGGCTTACTGTCATCAAACCGATTGCCAAGTATACATCCTTAAAAAAATAACTAGTTGAAAAAAATAATCATTATTATGAGAATATTGACTCTCTGCATCAACTTTTTCACAGATGCGTTGTCCTTAGTAAAAAAAAAAACAAAAATCTCTGCTTAGTACACGTTTTCATAACATTACATAAAAACAACATATTTTTTTAAAACTAAGATTAGATAATGGCACTGTTGGTACATGTCATATAAAAATTTAGGATCTTTTCCATTAATTCACAACCATAACCATAACTTAGGTTTTCCTAACGAAACCAAACCTAACATAACATAACTAAACCTAACGCAGCCTGACTAAACCTAGCGTAACCTAACCAAACCTAACATTACATAACCAAATCTAACATAACCTAAACAAACCTAACATAACCTAATCAAAGTAGTGTTAGTGAATTAACGGAAAAGATCCAAAATTTATCTTGATCCTAAGTATATGAAATCAATTTAACATCTTGCAGTGTAGTTTAAAACCTGCTGCCTGCCACAATATGGCGCATCCGGCTTCGTTTCCTGTTTCCCTCCATTTCTGTTCTGTGCTCTCTGGCCACGACTGAGGATATACCTACGTTACTCTATAGCAGGTCACTGTTATGTCTAATTGAATATTGCAAAATCATTGTACGCAAAATTGTTCATTTATTTTAAAACGTGATAAGATAATGTTGATAATTAATTCAACATTGTCCATTTCCGACAAAACCCTAACTTGAATAAAGAAAATGAACTAATGTTTTCCCTTGATAAAACATAGGGAGGGGGAGAATTCATGCTGTATAAATTTTGAACAGAGTATATGGAAGCTTGTCACATCCACTAACTAATTTACTATGGCGTGACAAACGTTTCGGGCATCAATTCACTGCCTGAAATAAAATAGGCGAGTAAAAAACTACTCGATACGTATTTAATTAACTAAATCGAGTGGTGAAGGGCCCACTAAACAACGCCACCCACTCCCGACCGGTGGGGGATGTCAGTGACTGCTGTACGCCCACCCACCACGTGCTTCCCACATTTACCTTGTGTATGAATGTACGGCATCCCTTTCTACTTACGTTTTGGTCTGTTATATAAATAGTGAGATCCTATTGACGTACCAGCACAAATAGCAAGCCTGACTAAGTTGCTGTATGGGTTCTGTGTAGCTGTAGTAATATTTATCACGGTAAAGACAATTTTACCTAAGAAAGTACAAGATCGAGATTCAAGGTTCACATTTGGTTTTAGATGTTTGATTCGTATCAAACATTCACAGTCAGGTGGGTGCCTTGAAGCGCGGATCCAAGGGTATAGCAAAAAAACCTCATTAACAAAGTTCTTTATAGGTTAATGATAATTGTGAAATTAATAATTTATATTCGTACACTTTGATACATGGCTTATATGTATGATACAAAAAAACAGTATATTTCGTCGAATAAACCTTTTTGGGACGTTCCAAAAGCATTTAATTACCCTGGATCTGTGAAAAAGCGCAATTGCACGATAGACTATCAGTTTAACGAAAATGTGTTAGGTTAAATTCATTTGTAGTTACGGATACAATAGGAGAGTAAAAGTTATGTTGGTTATGTTTATTTGTAGTGCAGGTAAGTAAGAAAGTATAAGTTAGGTTAGGATATTTTTTTTGTTAGAGATTCAAGTTACAATATGAGAGGAGAAGTTATGTTGTTTATGTTTATTTGTAGTGCAGATCCAGTAAGAAAGTATAAGTTAGATTAGGTTCATTTGTTATTACAGATCAATGAGAGAGTAGAAGTTATGTTGTTTATGTTTATTTGTAGTGCAGATCCAGTAAGAAAGTATAAGTTAGATTAGGTTCATTTGTTATTACAGATCAATGAGAGAGTAGAAGTTATGTTGTTTATGTTTATTTGTAGTGCAGATCCAGTAAGAAAGTATAAGTTAGATTAGGTTCATTTGTTATTACAGATCAATGAGAGAGTAGAAGTAAGTTATGTTGTTTATGTTTATTTGTAGTGCAGATCCAGTAAGAAAGTATAAGTTAGATTAGGTTCATTTGTTATTACAGATCAATGAGAGAGTATAAGTTATGTTGGTTAGGTTTATTTGTAGTGCAGGTAAGTAAGAAAGTATAAGTTAGATTAGGTTCATTTGTTATTACAGATCAATGAGAGAGTAGAAGTTAGGTTGTTTATGTTTATTTGTAGTGCAGATCCAGTAAGAAAGTATAAGTTAGATTTGTTTCACATTTGTTATTACAGATCAATGAGAGAGTAGAAGTTATGTTTATTTGTAGTGCAGATCCAGTAAGAAAGTATAAGTTAGATTAGGTTCATTTGTTATTACAGATCAATGAGAGAGTAGAAGTTATGTTGTTTATGTTTATTTGTAGTGCAGATCCAGTAAGAAAGTATAAGTTAGATTAGGTTCATTTGTTATTACAGATCAATGAGAGAGTAGAAGTAAGTTATGTTGTTTATGTTTATTTGTAGTGCAGATCCAGTAAGAAAGTATAAGTTAGATTAGGCTTATTTGTTATTACAGATCAATGAGAGAGTAGAAGTTATGTTGTTCATGTTTATTTGTAGTGCAGATCCAGTAAGAAAGTATAAGTTAGATTAGGTTCATTTGTTATTACAGATCAATGAGAGAGTAGAAGTTATGTTGGTTAGGTTTATTTGTAGTGCAGGTAAGTAAGAAAGTATAAGTTAGATTAGGTTCATTTGTTATTACAGATCAATGAGAGAGTAGAAGTTAGGTTGTTTATGTTTATTTGTAGTGCAGATCCAGTAAGAAAGTATAAGTTAGATTAGGTTCATTTGTTATTACAGATCAATGAGAGAGTTGAAGTTATGTTTATTTGTAGTGCAGATCCAGTAAGAAAGTATAAGTTAGATTAGATTCATTTGTTATTACAGATCAATGAGAGAGTAGAAGTTATGTTGGTTAGGTTTATTTGTAGTGCAGGTAAGTAAGAAAGTATAAGTTAGATTAGGTTCATTTGTTATTACAGATCAATGAGAGAGTAGAAGTTATGTTGGTTAGGTTTATTTGTAGTGCAGGTAAGTAAGAAAGTATAAGTTAGATTAGGTTCATTTGTTATTACAGATCAATGAGAGAGTAGAAGTTATGTTGTTTATGTTTATTTGTAGTGCAGGTAAGTAAGAAAGTATAAGTTAGATTAGGTTCATTTGTTATTACAGATCAATGAGAGAGTAGAAGTTATGTTGGTTAGGTTTATTTGTAGCTACAGATTTAATGAGAAATCAGAAATTATGCTAGGTTAGGGTCATTTTCAGTTGCACATCTCATTGCACATTCAATAGAGGAAAACCAAATAAAATTAATTCTCACAGTGCTTATTTTTCAAATTTTAATCTACATGAATGATTACGTGTGAATGAAGTCTTGAATAGTGTTACGGATCACGGCAATCACCCGAGCGCTACTAAGGTAGTCACGGTCCCTCTCTATGCTGTGAGAATGTCTCTCGGCCATTCCGATGCCGTCTGGAAGGTGCTAGAATTACAGTTAATTTGCCTGTAGGTAGAGCCAGAATCATCATGAAATGGCATCCAGAAGTACTTAGATACATTTCCAGAACCAACTGGACGATATTTCCGGAACCCTGAAGATCACTGTTGCCTTATATAAAGACGAATTTCGGCCGACAAATTAGTCAGTAGAAGTGTGTCTTCAGCCTGAAGTGAAAGTGATACTGTTAAACAGTGACAGTTTTTAAGGCTTGATGCCTCATCTGTGTACTAAAACTTTTCATTAAACAAAAAAAAATATATATACTCTCTCTCTCTCTCTCTCTCTCTCTCTCTCTCTCTCTCTCTCTCTCTCTCTCTCTCTCTCTCTCTCTCTCTCTCTCTCTCTCTCTCTCTCTCTCTCTCTCTCTCTCTCTCTCTCTCTCTCTCTCTCTCTCTCTCTCTCTCTCTCTCTCTCTCTCTCTCTCTCTCTCTCTCTCTCTCTCTCTCTCTCTCTCTCTCTCTCTCTCTCTCTCTCTCTCTCTCTCTCTCTCTCTCTCTCTCTCTCTCTCTCTCTCTCTCTCTCTCTCTCTCTCTCTCTCTCTCTCTCTCTCTCTCTCTCTCTCTCTCTCTCTCTCTCTCTCTCTCTCTCTCTCTCTCTCTCTCTCTCTCTCTCTCTCTCTCTCTCTCTCTCTCTCTCTCTCTCTCTCTCTCTCTCTCTCTCTCTCTCTCTCTCTCTCTCTCTCTCTCTCTCTCTCTCTCTCTCTCTCTCTCTCTCTCTCTCTCTCTCTCTCTCTCTCTCTCTCTCTCTCTCTCTCTCTCTCTCTCTCTCTCTCTCTCTCTCTCTCTCTCTCTCTCTCTCTCTCTCTCTCTCTCTCTCTCTCTCTCTCTCTCTCTCTCTCTCTCTCTCTCTCTCTCTCTCTCTCTCTCTCTCTCTCTCTCTCTCTCTCTCTCTCTCTCTCTCTCTCTCTCTCTCTCTCTCTCTCTCTCTCTCTCTCTCTCTCTCTCTCTCTCTCTCTCTCTCTCTCTCTCTCTCTCTCTCTCTCTCTCTCTCTCTCTCTCTCTCTCTCTCTCTCTCTCTCTCTCTCTCTCTCTCTCTCTCTCTCTCTCTCTCTCTCTCTCTCTCTCTCTCTCTCTCTCTCTCTCTCTCTCTCTCTCTCTCTCTCTCTCTCTCTCTCTCTCTCTCTCTCTCTCTCTCTCTCTCTCTCTCTCTCTCTCTCTCTCTCTCTCTCTCTCTCTCTCTCTCTTATATATTATAATTATTGAAGCAAATTGGCCGAATAGAACGTCCGGACCAGGGTTGCCACTCGCCCCGATTCTGTCGGGGCAGTCCCGACTTCAATCCATTTTGTCCCGCGTCCCGACTGGGCGCTAGTCGGGACGCATATTATCCCGATACTTGGCACCAAAAATCTTAAGTTAATCAAAATAAATTACATATTCTTAGGCTTAGTAAACACTTCACAACCTGTCTATTTGTTGCTACTACTATTTTCAAGACGATCGCCATGTCTTATACTATTGCAACGTCTAAGACCTTTACTTGGCCTCAACCTGATTTACACGAGTTTTCCTCATCAAGTCTACGAATTAATCGAAGTAATAACAATAATAAAACTATTTATATTTTTAAAATACTTTACTTCGTTGTAACTCTTAAAACGAAACAGTCAATTTATAAAGTAGTTTATATATTTGCATAAATACGTACTGTCACTAGATTTGCTTTTCAAAACGTGAGTACGATTTTTTACCTTAATCACGAAGTTTTTGTTAGTTAAATTGGGCCTATTTACACATGAGCATAACCAAGAAAAGTCAATATAGGGGACTAATTCAGTGTAAAGACCTATTGACAAGTATATGTGAACTCGTGCTACGTTGTGAGTGTTGAGTGCGACAGCAGAGAAACGATCAAGGTCGCAAGCTCGCATCTGATTGGTCGGGTGACGCACACAATCTGACGTCAGAACCAGCTGCTTGCTACGTCACTGTGACGTAGATTGTCGAGCCGGCTGCGCCTTCGCACTGAGACAGGGTAATAAAAACTATAAAGTGATTAAGAACAGTTTGCACTCCCGCGAAACTTTTATTACATGAAAAATGTTTAATCTATTATTTTGAGTTTAAAATAAACGAGAACATAACAGCTGTTCATGTATATTTTTAAAAGTACAATAGATTATTCTTGGTGTAGAGTAAAGTAACTAACTTAACCTAAGCTAAACAATAAAGTAACAAAATCATAGCCGGTGATTTAAAATAAAAAACAAAATTACCAAGCCTGAAATGAAGTCTTTTTGAAGTAATCTATGAAGTAAACACATTAAAGTAAAAACAACAAGTATAATATTTGTTAATTATTTAGTACAATTATCGATTACTTTACAGTATAATTCAGTACAATTATAATTTTAACGATCGCTTGGAAGGAACATTTCATCGTATTATTTACAGCCCGGCAGCAGCAGTTAATTTAGCTGTATTTATGTAGTTCCAGGCAGTTTATTTAAAAGTTCGATATATGCAGTTTTTATCTAACCAATATGCAAATAAGTTTGGTATTTTATGCTCACATAAAAGAATTAAGAAATACATTACAGGCTTCTATTCGACTAAGATTTATATTCATGAACTTGATACAAAGCTATTAAATTGGTTAGTTTCTTTACTAACAATATAAAGTACTTTAGACGCAAATAATATTTAAAAAACCAATGAAACGTTCAACATTTATTTAATCTTTATAGACAAATTTAATATGAAGTTAATCGTTATAAATGATTATATACAACTTTACAAGAATTATTTTAGGGGGTGCCACAAGGTTCAATTATTATTGTTGGAAAAAATTTATTAAATTAAATCATTTGTTTATGTATTCCAATATGGGCAAATAATACATATTTAAAGTAATTTGTTATTTATTTTAATTCATTTTAATTAATTCATACTTTTATGTCACGTACAAATTTTGTAATCGACTTAAAACTAATTTAGAGAGTTTAGATAGACTTGAAACTGAGTTCTTACTCAAAACTGGATAGCAATACTGTAATAATAATGAGGTAAATAACAGTATTAAATTATAATATTAATAAAACAGTAATAATAAAAATTCTTCTAATGCAGGTGAAACTGAAAAACGAAACTAATTAATAATGAATAAAATGTTTACCGTAAGTAAAATAATAACGTTTTTATAAAGGATTTAAGTAAGTAAAATAATTCTTTAAAATTCATAAAATACACTACTTACTTAGGTCATATAAATAACACACGGTATACTTAAGTGCATGTATTTTTAGGTTTGAAAATAAGTAGGATGTTTTCATTTACCATATATGGTAATTACATAACAGTTCATTAAATTTTAAAGTTATTCAAACATTTTTCCTAATATAACGGCCAGTATGCTTACATTTAGTTTTTATTTATTTTTTATTATGCTATTAATTTAAGATTTAAATAAACACGACAAACTATATTAGTCTTTGAAAATGTCATGTAGGCTACCGCAACAAATATTACGCCTACACAAAAAAAAATTGTTTTGTTATCAAACAAACCATGTATTAATATGTTAAATGTTGTAACACATCTTAGGTGAACAGAACGAAACGTACGGTACTCTACCATGAGTATGATGCATAGTAATTTTACAGTAACGGTATGCAAAACAATAATTGTCACAGTGTTTGAGATGAGCCGTAGAAACATGTCGGGAAAGACGAGGTTCTATAATTAAACAAGTTTTAGTGAAGTTGAATAGGTTGTGTTAGTTCGTGACAGTGTTCACCAAGATGGGAGGCAGTGGAGTGAGAAGAACAAGAAGGCAGTGGCGCGGCCTGCTGGATTGCACAAACTGCTTTCCCAACAACGTCACAATCACGACAGATTATAGAGACTGTGGTTGACTCGCGTAGTTGCCATTACCACACCACACTGGACATCATGGCGTCCCTGGCAAATACAGTTAAATTTATAGATTTGTGAAAATATAGTGGAAAATTCAAGGACAAGCTTGTCACACACGTAACAATTAAATAAAATTATATCTCCATAACAACAACATTTTATTACTTGACGTTAATTTGATTTTTGTTATTTTGTTACGTTACTCGTTAATTGTAACCTAAATTTTTTTTTATCTGAAAACTTACGCTAGACTTATAGAAACCTAATTTAAATAATATTTGGTGTTAAATATGAATTATTTAAAACATTAAATAACCTTTATAGTTTTGATAACTGATAAAAAAATTAGTTTCAATGAATAAAAGAGATTATTTCTAAAATTTAAAAATTAAATACACACTTGTTTGGTAGGAAATTATCTGACCATGTTTGCCAAAAAATGTATTCAGTAGAAATTAAAGAAAAACTAAATAACTAAACATAAAATATTCTGTATAAAAATTACAGTATAATTAAATGAGTTTACCCTTCATATTAAAGATATTTTAATTAATCCACTTCCTGTAGCGATGAAAAAGAAGAATTAATGCAAAAATTAACTCATACAAAAATAAACATACATAACACATACATTCACATAAAACAAATTAATGTACATTTGACAATAGCTAATTATTAATCTAATTACAGTACATAAAACAAAAAAAACCGTTGACATATTTAACTAACTAAATTTAGAATTTCAATCAGAATATATGTAATTGTTCCAGTGTTGGAACAGTTTTAACAATCAACGTGTAAATAGTAAAACTAAACATAATAGCTACATAGATCTCTCTCTTTACTCTTCATGAAAAATATTAGTCTAAATGCTAGAACATTTATCACTTCACTGCTATTATTTAATTTTAATTGTACATTTAACATATTCAATTTAATTAGTTGATAGTGAACTTATACAGAATTAGGTAATAAAAATATTTGGAAACAATACTTGTAATTATAATTTCAATAAAGATATTCATAGAGCCATTTATTGTACATCACAGAGAAGAAAGAACAGAGGTCGCTTCCAATAGTCCGCTATATGTGTGTCGATCGGTTATTTCACCAGTTTGCCAGCACCTTGTCAGTCACTCCCCTTATTCCCCCAAATCCTCAGGGATAAATAATTATTATGACAGACATATAAAGCAGTAAATTTGTTGTAATCTATTCATAACTGCCACTGAGGCGTTCGTTGCAGCCATATTAAAGCGACATCTGTTTCTAACTTGACAAAGCGTAACTTCTACGGTGACATGGAGTTCAAATGGTTGTTTCTGTGGAACCATGTACACAAAAATATGGGCTACAATTCATAAGAAACTAAAATTTCTACTCACTTCTAGTTTTGAACGTCTTGTACACGCGAGGTGATGGAGATACGGTTTTATACCAGTTATTGTTCGACTTTCACTGACCTGAAACAAAATGCAATGTTCATTTATCACAAACATATAAATTATATACGTAAAACAGAGGACTATGCCACAGAGAAGAAACAAACAGAGGTCGTATCAAATATCGCGTTGAATGGGTGTGGATTATTTGTATCCTCTGCGTGCGGCAGGGCTATTAACGGTGTCAGTTCTTTCCCCTATTTATTTATTTATCTCTAAGACATCAATCGTACAGACATGGGCGAATGTGAGGGGCGAATGAGTGTAGATGAACGAGTGTAGTCACTGTTACTATCTGAGTTCGAATTAGCTCAGAAAGGACTATTTATTAATAGCCAACTATTATTATTACTTCCAAATCCTGAAGGATAAACGAACAAGTGTTTACTACAAATTTATGAAGATGTATATAATAATAATAAATATATTTATTGCTTTCACAGGTATAGTTTTGATTCACAGGCAAAATTATTAATCACAATAAAAAGGCACATTTTATGAAAAATAAAAAAAACTTAAATAACTAAAGAAACACAATTATAACTTAAGCGTCTAAATAAAGTACTCCAAATTATATAATACATTCTTGGTTATAATACAATAATATATAATACAGTTAAAATACAACCAGATACAGGCTAAATTATTAAACGTAAGATTTATTTGTATTCAAACAGATATATTCAAACCAAAACAAACAAAAGAAAAATACATACTGAAACCTGTGAAAAACAACTGCGACCCCAACAGACCAAGGGCGCAATTATGGGGGCCGCACGAAGAAAAAATATTAATGATTAAGACCTCCCACCTGTACAAAAAATAACAATACTTAGTTTTTAAAATTAAAGGATTAGAAACCCTTTACTCTACCAAACAATGAATCTTTGAATACATTAATTTTTTTTAAAAATAAGAAAAATATGAGCTTAACAGCCACCGAGCGTTCGCAGCTGTCATAAGAAATTGACCTCTGTCTCTCCTTTTCTGTGTTTATGCAAAATTTTTATTAATATAACAAAAAACTGTTTGAAAGAATAATTTCACATTTTTTACCAATTAATTCTTCGATTTTATCGCATATTTTTCTGTATAATTTTGTCAACTAAGCAATGCATTAGTTAAAGACGTTCAGATAGGCCTATATTATTTTAAGAATATAATAATCTTATTTTGAGTAATATTAATAATTACTCCTATAATTAACGATTATATCGAGTATTTTAGTGATATTCGATTCATTACTAGATTGATTTAAACCTCAACAGGCACTGTGGGTATATTGCTCCTCATTGGACTGGTGATTGGGAACTTTTTGGCACTCATGTAAATTCAGTTTATGGACCTGGTTGAAGGCTAGCAAACCAAATTCGTCACTGGTCTTCAGGTTAGTGACCGACGTAGACTTATATGTCCACCGGGGTACTAGGCCTATATAGCCTTGCGTGCCCTTATCCGCTACTGATTTTACCATTCAAATGCATTTTCTTTCTTTCACTATACATATTTAGGTTTTTTTAGTTTTATGATTAATATAATGAATCATAAAACTATTAGTGTCATTTAATTTGTAGAGACAAAATTACAAAATTTAAAGCCAATTTATACTAGTAAATTGTTAGGATTGACGATGTTAAAAATGAAAGTTTTAGTTATATTTTGAACTCAAACTAAAATTATCTAACAATTTATCAGTGTAGAATAAACATACCTGTTTCTCAAAATAATTATAAATATTTTCGTAGTGAGTTACAATATACCAGAGTGCCGTTTGTGTCTCACAAGTTCAGCGTGCCACTTAAGGGTTTTATGGTATTACCACAGAATATTTAAGAGTCTGCAGACCCTGTCGGCCATGTTGGTTTTAATCCCATAAGAACAATGTTATTTTTGAACCGGACATACGATCACGCGTATCCAAACTAAACTGTTATTTTTAAACGAATTTTTCCAAACAAATTTCATTTTATCAAGGATGAAATTGTGGGTTGAAATTGCTTTGCGAATTTCTAATTAGTTTTATAGAAAGAAATATAAAAAATGTTTAGTTTTATGTTTTTATTCCCACCTATTTTTCAAAACTAGGCGTATGTCTTCGAAAATCAAAAGCAAACCCAATGCGTAATACGATAACGTTTAAAATGACACCTCATAACCAACTGCTGGTATATAAATAACGAAAAAATTTGGATTCGCAAATAACATTGTTCTTATGGGATGGCCATGCAAAACCAAATGGCCGACAGGGTCTGCAGACTCTTAATACAGTGCATATCTCAAGTAATATCTAGAATAGAATATATCTTTATTGTCGTAAGGCAAATACAGCATTGATAGTCAAAAATAAAAAAAAAAAAAAACAACCAAATAAGACCGACTCATCAGGGACTATATATATTTTACTTACTATTTTGTTTAATATCTTCTTGAGATATTAACATATACTGTACACTGCATTTGGTAGTTGTTCAGATACCTCGGTCGTCAGTTTATGTGATTCAGGAGCGTATCTGCACGACAGAAAGTCGTACATTGTACCGTATTGTACTTACTGCAGATCGCTGGGCCAAAGGATTGAGCTTTCTTTCTGGCGGCCGTTCGCTTTCAATTACCACTTCCGGTGACAAAATGGCGTCTGTCACGGTTCCCAACGTCCCCGCACGGTCCGCTAGGTTGGACAAGTCCACAGTAGGCAAAGTGGGGTACGGCAACAATCCTACGTATGCACTCGGTAATTTTGGTAATAGTTTTTTAATAGTTTATACAAACTGTAAGGGGTTCAGCAAGATATCAACAGCTGTTTACTTTCACAATTGTTCTCAAATTTCAAAGAAATTGTATCGAAAGCAATAATATTCTCAATAATTTTTGTGAATTTCAAACAAGGTATTAAGGGTTTGCAGAGACTGTCGGTGATGTTGGTTTTTTAATCCCATAACAACAATGTTATTTCCGAATCTATTTTTTCGTTATTTATTGACCAACATTTGTGTATGAGGTGTAATTTTAAACGTTATCATATTGCGCATTGGGTTTGCTTTTGATATTTCGAATACATACGGCTAGTTTTGAAAAATAGTTGAAGAAAAAACTTCATAATAGTTTTTTTTTATATAAAACTTGTTAAGAATCCGCAAAGCAATTGCAACGCGCAATTTCATTCTTGATCAAATGCAATTTGTTTGGAAAAAATTCGTTAAAAAATAACTGTTTGATTTGGATACGCGTGATCGTATGTCCGGTTCGAAAATAACATTGTTCTTACGGAATTAAAACCATCATGGGCGACAGCCTCTGCAGACTCTAAAAGTTAGCTTTGGAAGTTTTACCACAGAACTTGTTGTAGTTTTACCACAGAAATGAAGAAAACAGAGGTCGCATCCAGTAGTGCGTTAAATATGTGTCGAGTAGTTTTTTCTTCACTTTGTAATGATAAGGCAGGGCCAGCACCTTGTCAGTCCCACCCTAATCCTCAAAGATAAACGTAATAAGTATTATCACAGATGTATAAAGATGTACATTAATTAATCTAACTTCCAATGAGGTATTCACTGCAGCCATAAAAAGCGACCTCTGTGTATTTTGTCTCTGTGGTTGTACTCATAGTACCCAGCAACAGTTGTAGCACAGTTTATGAGTAGTACTAAAAACTGCAAAAAAGTTTACGTAGGCCCTAAGTAAAAACATTATTAAATAGTTTTAAAACACGTTTATAAAGTGCCCTCCTTATGGGAAAGTAAATCAAGGAAGAAATTTACGAAATGATGACAGAGAAGTGGATTTCGATTTATGAGTAACTCATTGAGCGTTTCGGTACCGAGAATTAGTTTTTAACAACTTGTAAAAAATCTCAAGAGAGTATCATCAATGAATACAGATATATCTAAATGTGTATTCATTTGTTTCATATTCATAAGCTTTTGTCAGAACGCCTGATCCGCGTAGACGTAAAATCACAACATGAATGGGCTGCAAATATTGCATTCACAACAAGTACGGCCGTTTACCTTTCCAAGCTTCCTGTGTTTTGAATTGGAAATATTTGGAAAATCAAATTATAGACGTGCAGTTTTAACTTTAAATGTCAGATTTTATTACGGCCAGTCAAAATGTTTAGTTTTAATTGTGCTGACAACACAGATAAAATATCAACCGAGACGAAACTCGCCTCATTCGGTTAATAAAAAGACACTTGTAGTGTGTAATTTAAATTTTTCCATTTATTTTTGTAGCTAACTGACATTGATGTATGCACTCAATTAATTTAAATACATAAATTATAATGTACAATTTAAAAATACATTTGATAGTATACTATTTGAGTGAGCGATCTCTGACACAAGCACGCTCCTTAGACATATAACATCGGCAAAAATATTGATTTATTTTTACACCTTTCACAGAAAAAAACCACGAACGTTAACATACATGAAATGTTTTGTTAATTGAAAACCTATCAAATAATTAATACTTGGAATTTACTAGTGTAAACGTGGTTTTCATTGATCATCATCATAAAATATGTACTGTCTTGAATTCACATTATATGAAACTTGCAACCTTTCACTTTTTGCAAATTACGTACAACTGTACTGTACGTTTATGACGCTATAAGCTTAGGAAAAACCAATATACTATATTTTTTTTTTTATAATAGAAAAATAATTTTGAACACGTTGACTCTTAAATGTATGGATTCAGGAGCGTCACTGCTTTTTAATATCGTCTTGTTAAGCAGTGTTTGGGTTTAAGAATAAAAACCTGGCTAATCAGTAAGATAAACATGGATATACAATATTACGTGGTTCAGAGTCCTATACAAAATGGCGTGATCGTTATGACCAGAGTTGGTCTGCGCCATGACTTGTGATTTTCCCTGGTCGGTCACTACTTCGACCATATTGAAGGAAGCAAACCAATTTATTTTTCATATACTTACTTGATCTATGATAAAACAAACGTCAATTTCGATTTTTAATAATACTCTAATTTATTACCATAATAAAACAATTATATAACAGTTATATTCAAAACTTGTTGTTGGTTTACACTCTCTAACTGTGCTGTTTTCGTGGACATGTTTGAGGTAAAACATATACTTTCATATTTTTAGAATGAAAATTCATTTATATATTATGTTTTCATATAGAATTTGATCAGCTCAAATGTACATTTCACAAATATCAATTCTTGTACAATGCAGACAAAAATACTGTGAAATATCTCAAGTTACCCAACACAATTTGACCATCACGAGAAGGAGAAAATCACTCATAATGCCTTGAATATCGAATGACAATTTAACACATTTTCTTGTGGCTGTTTAATACACAAGGTCATACTTTTTCCATCGAGTAAATTTCAGTAATGTACTTCATTCCTATAGGAGAAAAGGAATGATCGGAAATGATAAGAAAGTAAAGAAGAAGGACAGTGTGAAACTTCAACTTAAGTGTGAAATGCCTGTCGTATGTCGCAGTGCGCGAGATCTGTTGGGATAATCACGAACTACTACTGCAAAGGTGCTGATAGTAGATCATTTTATATTTACTTCCGGTTGACATTGACTATCAAGGTTTCAGCAGTCTACAATAGATCCAATCAGGAAATGACAATTTTAGGAGCTCCATTATAATAAATACGGCCAATCATTAGACTTGCCAAATCAGGATGCTTATATTATTACAGATAAGTAGCATTAGGTTATGCATAACAATAAATTTACTAGTGAGAATTATTTTCTCCCCAATAAAGTAATTAATTGAATTACCGACTTATTTTACGGTGTCAACAGCAGTGGTTGTTTTTATTTAATTTAAGATAGTAATTGTTTAAAACAGCTGTTAATTGTTCTGTTAACTGATTGTGTTAACTATTTTGTTAACTGAAAATAGCATCTAATATCTAACCGGATAACAGTCACCCAATTTTGAAATGTTAGCCATTGTTTGGGTTTGGGTCATCGAGTTTGCAAAAATCATTTTGTTGTAAAAATAGCAACTGTAATTTTTATTGATCTTTCAAATATATTTTATACCATAAAAAAAAATAATAATAAAAAATTGAATAAATGAACAGTGAAAGTATTCAATATTTTTAACTACATACATAATTTTTACACATACATAAAAGGGAGCACTGATTTGATTTAATTCTTAGAATAATATGTATAATAAATTAAACTAAATAAAACTGTAAAAAATGTATTTTATATGTTATTATTAATTCCTTTAAATTATATAATGTAAACACCAGTTAGTTATAACGTAATATTTCACGTTTTAACATTATAGAATATTCCAACCTATCATGGGAAAATATCGTATTTTAAAATTAATATTATATTATTAATGTATTAATTGTTAGTTAATTATAAATTCGAATATTTGTAAATTATAACTTACACTGGAATGGTATATATCAGCAACAATAACAAAAGCACTGCGCGCAAAGCAAATATTTCAGCAACAAAACTAAATATTTCACAGAGCGTGTATAACGGCAATTAAGAGTGCCTTCAAGTTGCACAGTATGCTGACAAACATTCAGTTGTGTTGTGCGGGTCACGCACTTCCACTTGAAGGTAACGTGAAGGACAAAAGTAAAAGAAAGAATAATGTAACGAATTTATTAAAAAGAATATATAATCGTATTAATATATTTATTTGCAAATCAATGATTTACTTCAGAGATCTCTGATACAATGTTACAATAGCCAATTCTCTCTGGCATTATTAGGATTATTGATTTCAGCTGAGGTGCAATTAAAACTACATAATAAACGGTAATTATGCACTTTCTAGGCACTTTAAAAAAATACGTTTTCTTGCTTAAAAAGTCGTGAAATATAAGTTTACATCTATTGAACAGGTCAATGTTAAGCGCGGAAAACTAGTTTTTGGTAAAAAATACAAATTAAAAAATTGTTATTTTTCAAACATTATTTATTGATTTTTTCATTTTACTTCTTTTTTAGACTGAACACAAATATGCTTTTCGATTAAACTATATTTTCGGCCCGAAAAAAACACTTTTTACTTACTTAATCAAACATAATCTAATATCCTAACTGTCTATTTACTCATAAAAATAGTAATTTGAGTTAAATTCGGGTGCATTGCCTCCGGGTGCCTTCTCTCTCCGGTGGGGATATTTTTTAAATTTTTATTATAGATTTTTTTAAATTAATAGTTGGTGTTTATAATTATCAGGTAATGCCCGCAACTTGAAATTCACCTCAAGAGTAGTTTTCCATTATATATCAAGTAATAATTGTTTTAGACCAAAATAGTTTTCAAATTCGTATTCAACTAAAAGAACACACCAAATTAAAAAAAAGATTAAAATATCATTTAAACTAACGGAAATATGTAAAAAATACTAAATTTTGGGAAATTTTTTGGGGACATATTTGACAAAATAAGATACGCGGACCGTTTATATGGCTTAAGTTTCCCGATGTTACTTCAAATTTACATATATAACAATAAATGTATAACACTGTAATAAAGCAGTAAAATACATAGTATTGTGTCCGACGTATGAATCTGTTGTGGAACAGCTCAACTATTATAGTAAATTAGTAAGTACCTTACATTGAATGAAAGATTTCACTTTTAACTTTAAACATTGTGTATGTTTCTATATTCCACATTGTGATCATATTATTGTCATAAGTCACTTTTAACTTTAAACATTGTGTATGTTTCTATATTCTACATTGTGATCATATTATTGTCATCTTGTAAAGATAAAATGGTTGGTTTTGTTATAGAAAATACAAGTGCTTTATTGCATATGTAAGGCGAAGGCGTTATTATGCAACCAAACTGCATGTAAGTATAACAAGCTGCCGCACAGAGAACTGCAGGCGTTCACGAATTGCCAAGACTCGAGCGATTCTTTTGGAAGAGTAATCTGCAAAAAATGAAAAAAACATACAATATGGTTTAAAGTATTAGTTTTTTACTGAATTTTTAAAACAAACTTTGCTATAGGACAATCTTCACAATTTTCGAAACACGTCTCCTGTGCTTGCAAAAAGCAAGGAGTTTTTCAACAAACGCTGAATATTACTCAGGCAAAGTGGCATTAAACTGAGTCACGTAAGTGTATAAATGTATTTAAAAAATTATTATTATTATTCATTAAATTTTTTTAAAAAAGCAGTAAAATCTTAATATTTCACGGTAATCAGTATAATTTCTTTGGTACAGAACCTTAAATATAAGCCAAATAACACCGACCCACCTCACTGTTTCTCAAAAACTAGTGAACCTCCGAGGCTGATATTTTGTAGGATGATTGGTCCTACTTTTTAGGTGAGTAATAAGAAGGGAATTTGAAAAATTCTTCGTGTTTTCAAAACAGCAATTAATAGCAGTGTACACCTATTTTGATCTCTGTGCTTGTTTGCATTAAAACAACATAAGTGATTTTGGAGTTATTTTTATTAAATAATACTGTATTTCTTAAAAACATTGAATTTCTTATTTACAGCTGAGTAATGGCATAATAGATGAGAAACTACACTCTAACTGTAAAAATTTCCTAACCTCTATCAACAGTTTATTTTCATGTCGTTTAATTGTTTATTTGATTTTTTTATTAAAACTGAGCCCGACGACTACACACTCTAGAAAATAACGGTTCTGTCTCTTCCAAATTACAACTACCCCTCAGGGGTGGGGAAAATACAATCACTATGAAGATTAAGAATAATTGTCTTTGTGCCAGGTAGAGGTGTCAACCTTCCTTCTGGTAGACATCGATGCCAGTTCCACCAGGATCACATTGTAGTCCAAATTAATAAATGTTTATAAACCACGTGACACACAATAATATAAAAATACGATATTAAGTCTTTTTTGTTGAGGAGAAAGGAGAGCACTGAGGCCAATCTGGACTGCACCTTGGGTTTATTGTGCTCCCCGGTTACCCACTAGAATGGGGTACCTATTCCGAGCGGCTTAACCAGCTCTTTTCTCCCTGACTAGCTACCATTATTTCCTCTGAGAGTTCAGCCCGGAAATTCTTCTTTTCCTGAGCACTCGGTTAATAGGCGTTCCGCAGACTCAAGAGTCTCACCACAACTGGTGTCTTCTCTGTAGATACAAATGTTACCAGATGTTTCCTGAAGTGGCCGTGAACAGTAAGCTCCATTCTGATGTCATTCCGATTTGGACATTGTAGGATTGGATCACCTCACCAAAGATTTTGCAAAGGCTTGGCCGTGAAGCACTCTACTTTCGTTACGATTTCTCGCTAAGGTAAGAACTTCAGTCTTGGCAGTGGTAAGTCCAATGCGACATACTGTTTCGAGCTCTACGAATGGAGTCATCGCTCCCTTCTTAGCGAGTTCAGCCTCTTCGTTGCCTAAGAGGCGGTCATGCCCTGGAACACCTCAATTGAAAATTATTGAGACGTGCCAAGGCACACAAAGTTCGGAACACTCCAAAGTGAGTCTTAAGGTAAATTGGCAGGAGTCAAGTGCTTTAAGAGTCGCTTGACTGTCTGACATAATACAGATCTGTTTGCCCCTGGCTTGTGTTGCGAGCCCTTGTTGGGTGTAGGCTAGAATGGCAAAAGATCTCGACCTGGTTGATCGTTCTACAGTACCTCCCCAGACTGTCTGGATGGCGAGTTCCAGGTCACCGTAGACCCCATACCCAACCCCACCCTCCATGACAGAACCATCCGTGTATCAGACGATTCTGTTGGCAGCGGGATCGTTGCAATCCTTTGTCTCCAATCCTCCCTAGATTCGATATGGACCAGCTAAGGTCTGAAGAATAAAATTTTTACGTCCATGACATCTGGTGCCATGTCCAAAGTTCTACTGTGTAGTTCATTTTAAATGTGTCGCGACTGGGCAGATTTAGATCTGCTCCTCTTTAAGGTTCTTAAAACATTGAGGTCTTTCTTTGTACTTCTATCACACGGTTGTTAGTTGGCATACTATTTTTTTTTAATAACAATATGGTTTTAAGAAATAATTGAGGTAGATATAAAAAATTAATTAATTTTGTTTATTTTAAGTTAATTTTCATACTAAATGCATAAGATGTATTATTTGAGAATTAAATCAACACTCTAGTTTAAGAAAATCATAGTTAGGTGATTAGTTTCGAAATCGCTATAAATATCTGTCACACACGAATATTTTTGCTACTATACGATAGGATTTCTATTTTCTATTTACTTCTTTCTAATCCTAAGAGGACAATTTTTTTTTTTGACAATGTGAGCACTGTCGATTAGCTTGTATCGATTTTAGAAGTCAACGATTGCGTGTGTGATACTTTGGTTATTGTCAATAAAACCTGCTTTGAAGAAAGTATCAGTTGTCTCATGCATATACAGGACATATAAGGACCGGGGGGGGGGGGGGGGGGGTTACATGTTATCTTTAACGGGTCTAATGGAAGTGTTATTTATGCATAAATTATCAATCGTTTCAAAATGACCAACTATCTGTTTTAAATATAACTCCAAATTATTTTATAATATGTTAACTCCCATCCGGGTCGACAATTTATTTTATTGTACTGGAATATGAACTACACAGTAGGAAGTCATGGTTACGGGGAATGAACCCTCGTAAGGAATGGACTATGTTGAGTCGGTTTCACACGAGTGTGGGAGGATGCCACAACCAGAAATACAAGTGGGGAATGGCAAATGATCGGTCTTGTGATTGCGGACTCAAGTTCAAACTATGGATCACATAATGACTGCCCATTGCGTTCTTTTCAGGGGGGATTAGGCACTCTTCGGTCAGTCGGAGAAGCAGGTGTTGAATGATTGCGAAACCTGGATTTAGCTCTGTGACGGTAAATCAATATTTAAATACCAAGACACATGTACTTTTTGAAGTAGATTTAATTTTATTAGGATCTATTATATAGTCTAATTTTCAATGTCATTAGTTTTGTAGACCTTAAAAAAAAATATGGCAACTTTTCTAATAGTCCCTGGAGTAAGTAATATTTTGATTAATATTTCCTTCATTCAATGTTAATAAACAAAATGTTAATAGATAAGCTAATTTATGCACATATTTTATCAACAATTTCACCATAAAACAGTTCAGCAGCGATATTATACTAATTACTCCAAATAAAACCTGGGTTGGTTTGGGCATACAAATTTCGAGTAAATATAAAAGAAAATTTCACTTGATTTTTCAATACAATTGAACAAAAAATATATTAAATTACAGACAAGTTTGAATATTTTCCACAGAATCAAACATATTTCAAACTGAAATTACGACAACGGTATATTTCATTTAATAACTATATTGTGGATGAACAATCAATTTGGATTTCAGAAAGATATATTACTTCTGCTGCAATTAAAATGTTAAACCTGTTTTCTTTTACCTTGGATGGGCCGCGAAGAACTGGTGTAGATTTATGCACGACTCGTCTAAAGCTTTTTATTGCGTGGCTCATAAAATGATTTTGTACAAATTAAAAAATTTTATTTTTGAAAGAGGACATTTTATGAATAAATTTCGTTTTAAGTGTGGGAAGGCTGTAAACTTGAAACTGGCTTTGAAAGAGTAAACATATCAAAAGGGAAGATAAACTCATATCAGAATGGAAAGGGATTTTTGTAGGGGTAACGCAAGGTTCGATCTTCGGCACAATATTATTTATAATTTACACGAATGAACTAAATTGTATTAATGCTCTAGACACAATGTATGCAGATGACACCACAATTGTCTTGTAGGAGGCAAGTTTGAGGAGCATAAAGCTTCAAATCAACTTCCTCTTTGAAAAATGCACACTTGGTTTAATTCTAGTGAGCTTTCAAGGAATTGCGACAAAACACCCAGGGCTCTAAGGATAATAGTTTGTATATAAAAATGGCAATATAATGTTCACTTGTTCTTAAGCAAACTATTTGCTGTGATAATAAGCGAAAATCTACATTGAAACAATTTTGTACAAATAGTTAAACAAAAGCCAATTTGAGCCAGTTTTCTAATATTAGTTTTAGGAAGTACTGTTGACGTTCAAACTGGATTAATAAATATATATTATTAATTTGGGGGTTTTCTTGGAACATGAACGTTATTTTTAAAATTCAATGGAACATTAAGGATTGTCACAAAATAACACATTTTTACACAGTTCAAAATTGTTTATCTGTCTTCACTCTTTATTATTTAATCTTATGCTAGTCCATAAAAACGACGAATTCTTTACCTTCAACACAAACTCACAATTATGACATAGAAAAAGATACGTTGACTTCTTCTCTACGCCATTCTGAAACTAGGTACCGAAATAATTTTCAAACTTACAGTGCCGGCTTAAACTTTAAGAAATTACTCCTCAATGTACATGCAACAAATGTCTAACATTTTCCCAATAGTATAACAACAATTATTCAAATAAATAATTTTAAGTTAAAGACAAAACTGTTACAAGTGAACATTTATTTTAGTGTAGAGGAATATTTCAAAATAGCAATATACGATTGAAGTGCATGCTTGTGCATGGTCATCAATTAGTTGCTATCATGTTTAGCACTAATGAAAATTAACACTGCTGTATGTGCTTTACATATGTATTATAGTAATAAAGTATTTAAATTTGGCGCGACTAAAATTTTACCATTTTTACCTATTTAAAAGTTGTAGATTATTCGTTTAAATTAAATACTGTTTAAATGGCTAAAAAATAAGTTTCATTTCGTATATTTATTTGAGGCAAAATAATAATAACAATAATTAACATTTATTTATTTTCCAATTTTAAAATTTCAAATTCGTACGAAAAATCACGTTATTAATTGTATTATAAAAGAAAAGGGAAATTATAAATAATAAAACTGTTATACATACAACCTAACTGTATTTATTAAAACATAAGAGAGCGAAACGCGAGCAGGCTAGGAGTCTTTGTAGAGTTGGGGGTGGGAGGTGGGGTGTTGAGCTCAGCTCTTGGCGGGCTTGGCATCAGCGTGATGGTGGGCCTCAGCAGGTGGAGCAACTGCATCGTCCTTCTTGGGGACGTCAGCCTCAGGCTTGGGGGGTTCGGCCTTGGAGGGTTCAGCTTCCTTCTCGGCCTCCTTGATGGGCTCTGCCTCCTCGGGCTTCTTCTCCTCACCAGCCGCAGGCTTCTCCTCCTCCGCTGGCTTGGCGTCGGCCTTGTCTGCAGGGACGGCAGGCTTCTCCTCGTCGTGCTGCACTCCGTGGTGGCCGGAGGCGTGGTGGGGGTAGGCCAGAGCCACGGCCAGCAGGCAGGTCAGCTAGGGGCAGACGAGAAGTACAGTTTGACATAAGGCGCAGTTTATTATTAAGGGCTATCGGAAGTTCTTGGCCATGTTGGTTTTAATCCCATAAGTACAATGTTATTTTCGAGCCGGAAATATGATCACGCGTATCCAAATGAAACAGTTATTTCTAAACGGGGTTTTACAAAAAATGCATATGATTAAGAATGAAATTGCGCATTGGAATTGCTTTGCGAATTTCTAATTATCTTTATAGAAAAAATTAAAAAAATATTTAGTTTTAAGCTTTTATTTTTACCTATTTTTCAAAACTAGGCGTATTTTTTCAAAATATGAAAAGCAAACCCAACGCGCAATATGATAACTTTTAGAATGACACCTCATACACAACTTTTGGTTAATAAATAACAAAAAAATATGGATTCGCTAATAATATTGTTCTTATGGGATTGAACCAAGATGGCCGACAGTCTCTGCAGACCCTTAACGTTTCACTAACAAGAATGGAATAAATTAGTTGCTTATTCAATGGAGTGACTAACTTTAGGCTGTATCAAAACCCTCTTCATGAACTACAAACAAAACATATATTGCTGAAAACTGTCTTTTAAACCATATTTCTTTCGTAAATTACTATTTATTTTAATTTACATTTAAAATATTGATTTTTATTAGTGTACAACCTCTGAGTTAATATAGGGCAATTATGAAGTGCCCATGAGTGTGGACCAAAACTTTTATAGTTTTTAAATATTAGAAGTTATTTTCCCCCCAAATGATCTGCCAAGAAGCCAGCTTAGTTTTGAATTCGTGCAACTTCTATAATATGCCTCATACTTCAACTGGAAAACTCTCGATCTAAGCAAAGTAGCTAATAATTTTATTTTATATGCACTAAGTTTTCTTTCACTGTAGTCGTGACGATATACGAATTCAAAGAAGTTAACTTTCAATACAAATTTAAATTTTAACAATTTAATTCTTTTGAAAAAAAAATTATATAGAAATAAAAAATTATTCAATTTTACGTTTTTATAACACAAGTATTCCATGAGATATATTCCTCAAATGATTGAAACAAATTAATATATTGCATTTAACATTAATTATGTATACTAACATTTTATTAAAGTGGATTTAACAAGATGAAAATAAACGGGTTTTAGAAAATTAACGTAATTATGTTGAAATACTAAAGTAATAAAAATTCATTTGTCATTTTTCACACAGTTTGTTTTACTTTTTTTTTATAACAAAAAATAACCTTAAAATAACCTTAAACTTGTGACAAAGTGATGTAAGGTCATACATAATAAACAATAATTTAAAAAAATAATACAATGGTGGCTGTTCAAAAAGGTAACTATTAACAGTTTTTATATATTTTTATCCTCGAACGAGTCATAACTGACTCACGATAACAATTTTGATTTTTCCGGCGAATTTTTTAGAATTTCGTACTTATTAATAAGGTAACGTTTGAGTCTGTAAGTGTAGGCGGTGAAAACTTCACATCTAAAATAACCGACATTGTAAAATTCGTAGTTTTTCAATTAATTGGCAACGGTAAAAGATCAATTTTATATATTCCCTATTATATTTATTTAAAAAATATAATTGTTTCAGTAGTTTTATACTACCTCGATATCTAGTTATTTAGGATTGAGAAATGCAATGGTGATTTTATCAATATAACATTTATGATATTTTTATTTTTAAATTTATTAATGGAAAACATCTGCAACATTTATAAGTTAAAACACTGCTAAATCATTAAGTTCCATTTTGAAAAAATGTGTCCAAAAATATTGAAAAAAATGACGTAGGTATTTCCGGGATGTATTTTTATAATAACGTAATAAGCTTGATCCTCATACTCTAACCCTTTATACCGTAGCGTTTCAACGTAATAAAAATAAACATAAAAACTTAAGTGGTTTTAGTTAAAACGGTTTGTAAAAAATAAATTTAAATAAGCATAGTTGGCTTCTTAAGTTAATTTTTTCACTCGACAGTAAATTTTTTGTGATGAATTGTAAGGTGTTGTAAATTAAAAATAAAAATTAGAAAACAGAATATTAACAAAACGTGATAAATTGCACAGGAAGATTACTGCAGAAAATTATTTTCTTTATTTTATTGCAGAATTAAATAGTCTAATACTATCAAACTCAACTCATGACTATTCTAAGTTCTAATTTTTAAAACTAGAATTTAATTAAAAATATAAACTTTAAAGATTTATAAATTTACCAAAAACTTGATACAGATTGCCAAAACTATTTATTTAATATGTTTCCCCTACAAAACAAAACATCAACAAATTTTATAAATTCATCAAACCATTATGAAATCTGATTTGGACAGTTTATTTTCCATTGCATTATTTCCATTTAATTATACAAATACTATATAAGCACTGATTATATACGAAGATTCGTATTTATAATCAACTATATAAGTTACACATCAACATAATTTAACGCAGAATTATTTTAATTAATTTGTGAAGGCGTTTGCTGCAAATCCCGCATTACAGAGCTGTAGCCATTTCACCGCCTGTAATGTTCGCGCCGTCGTTCTTTTTACCCGATATCCGAACTTGCTTCAGAACCACCTTTCCTTGTACCAAACCCAGACTTTGACAGGACAGTACCGATACGTCAAATAAACGAGGTTCCATCCGTTTGTTTGAAAGATTTAATAATATTAATTAATGTAAATAATTCATTTAGTAAATAATAATAAATAATCAAACGATCCCTGGGACAGATGTGTCAAGTTAAGTTTATATAATTGTGAGAAGAACACATTATCAGTCTGTATTACAACTTAGTGAAATTACATTTGCACACAAAAATATTTAGGTCTATTACTGAGTAAAATATTAAATATTATTTAATTTTAATGTAAAATTGTGCTAGTTTGACTAACAACAATGACGATGTTGGAACTGTGTTTTAAACCTACATTATCCAAGCATTACATAAAACCTATGTACTTGGTTTATACATATAATACATTAAATAAATGTATTATAATATGCCTACATTTATTTTTAAAATTTAAATAATATACTTAGCTTGTGATAAATCTACACAAGACAACTAATTAAGGTTAGACAAACAACAATTAAACAACCACATAATTATACAAATCAATCAAATAGTTCTATAACAGTACCTTTTATGCTGGTTAGTTTATTAGAAGTTAAATAAATAATTTGCGTTTTAAAATATTTGCTGATTTGAGGTAAACGCATAAATAATTGTTTAGCTGATCATGTCGGTTATATCTATTTATAACCTTAAAGAACTAATTAAAGTAAATTATAAACATAATTAAACTAAAAAATTAAAATTATATCTCGTCAATATAAGGCCTTTTTATAAAAATAACAATTCCTTTTTGTTTATTTTGAAGTAAATTCTTAATTTGTAATATACCTAAGTTTCACAAAAACCAATTCATAAATGTGTTAATAGTTAAAGAATTGTTTATTCAGACAACCATGTAATTTCAATAAACTAAAACACGTATTGGTTTTACATGGATAATACTTGGTATTGCTTGTTTTGATATTATTGTACAGTCCATTTCTATTTTAAATAAGTAGTATAAAAAATGTTGCAAAATTGTTTTAATTTATAAAATATTTCATAGTTGTTTATTTTTATTTTATTTGCTTATGTTTATTATAAGTATACTTTTTGAAATGAAGATTTAACCCATAAAAGTATACAAAATCAAACCCTAAACATCATTCCTCTTCTTGAAAATGATTTTTAATACTTACCTTACTTTAGAATACCGTACCTTCTTTAGTAACATTAATGAATTTAATTTTTTTTGTTTATTTTTTTATTACTATTATATTTGAGAAACCTTTCTTTGAGAGTAAAATCTTGATAATTTTATAATAAATTTATAAAATATTGTTAGTTGTTTATTATTCTTATTTTATTTGGATTTAAAACAAAACCATTTTGTAAATAAATAATCAAAGCGACGAAAATAAAACAAAATATATTAACTCATACGAAAAACTTTACAATTTATTATTTTGTTTTTTTACTATCTTGTGGGACCCAAGGCAATACAAAAAGTTACTCTTAATTTTTTTTTTATAAATTGAATGTTTAAAATATTGTTGTTTATAAACATATGTATACTGTAAAATAAAATAATAATTTTGTAAAAATAAAATTTATTTTCTCGTTTGAATTGTTATATCAAAATATTTATAAATTTTTAAATTTAAAATTTTTTAAAACATTTCCAAAAATTGTTCTTGTAAAACATAGTGAGTCATGTTTATCGAGAATGTGTCGCGTTACTTGTGGCGTCTACTTACCAGTACAAGCTTGAACATGTTGAGGCGGTTGAGGTGGAGGGCAGCAGCGGAATACTCTTCCGTGCCGGGCCCGCCGGTTATATAGAGAGGCGGCCATCTTGGCCACACCCGCCGTCCCATAGGAATGCTGACTGCTGAGCCCGCTGGTCGAAATTATCCAAACAAACTCGGAGCATAAACATAACCTTAGAACGGCTACATAGCGGACACTGACATTTTATGATGTTTCCTGATTTCCGACGGTTTCCGGTATGACCTTGACATTGCGGCCTCAGTCAATGACCTCGGTGTTCAAACACCGCACGTCTGTGTCTGCCTTTGTTTCCATTAATTAGACTCGCAGCCACGTGAGAGGAGCGTTGACTCCGAGAACATTTCACCAAAGTCACAGTTCCAAACATGGGATGACCTTTGCAACGCTAGACAGTTCAAGTTCATGCTAACATGATAGTTCTAGACCATAAAGTTACTTCATGCATAAAAACTTACAGACCCCATACCAAATGAAGGGCAGCAGTAAGGCTTTACAGAATGTTATGAAATAGCACTTCCGTAACACCTTGGTGTGTTCTCAGCACTAAATAGCACTTCCGTAACACCCTGGAGTGTCCTCAGCACTAAATAGCACTTCCGTAACACCCTGGAGTGTCCTCAGCACTAAATAGCACTTCCGTAACACCCTGGAGTGTCCTCAGCACTAAATAGCACTTCCGTAACATCCTGGAGTGTCCTCAGCACTAAACATAACTTCCGTAACACCCTGTTGTGCCTCAGCACTAAACATAACTTCCGTAACACCCTGAAGTGTCCTCAGTACTAAACATAACTTCCGTAACATCCTGGAGTGTTCTCAGTACTAAAAATAACTTCCGTAACATCCTGGAGTGTTCTCAGTACTAAACATAACTTCCGTAACACCCTGAAGTGTCCTCAGTACTAAACATAACTTCCGTAACACCCTGTTGTGCCTCAGCACTAAACATAACTTCCGTAACATCCTGGAGTGTTCTCAGTACTAAACATAACTTCCGTAACATCCTGGAGTGTTCTCAGTACTAAACATAACTTCCGTAACACCCTGAAGTGTCCTCAGTACTAAACATAACTTCCGTAACACCCTGTTGTGCCTCAGTACTAAACATAACTTCCGTAACACCCTGAAGTGTCCTCAGTACTAAACATAACTTCCGTAACACCCTGAAGTGTCCTCAGTACTAAACATAACTTCCGTAACATCCTGGAGTGTTCTCAGTACTAAAAATAACTTCCGTAACATCCTGGAGTGTTCTCAATACTAAACATAACTTCCGTAACACCCTGAAGTGTCCTCAGTACTAAACATAACTTCCGTAACACCCTGTTGTGCCTCAGTACTAAACATAACTTCCGTAACACCCTGAAGTGTCCTCAGTACTAAACATAACTTCCGTAACATCCTGGAGTTTCTCAGTACTAAACATAACTTCCGTAACATCCTGGAGTGTTCTCAGTACTAAACATAACTTCCGTAACATCCTGGAGTGTTCTCAGTACTAAACATAACTTCCGTAACATCCTGGAGTGTTCTCAGTACTAAACATAACTTCCGTAACATCCTGGAGTGTTCTCAGTACTAAACATAACTTCCGTAACACCCTGAAGTGTCCTCAGTACTAAACATAACTTCCGTAACATACTGGAGTGTTCTCAGTACTAAACATAACTTCCGTAACATCCTGGAGTGTTCTCAGTACTAAATAATACCCATACACGTAGAGTGGTTTTGACCCACCCGTCCAACCATTCACGTACAGTGGTATTGACCCACCCGCCCACCCTTTCACGTACAGTGGTATTGACTGGGTATACTGTGTAAAGTAGTGACTGGGTAAACTGTGGTCATTCCGAGATGCGTACTGCGCAGGTACAAGTACTAATGTCCATAGAGAGAGTTTCAATTCTTAAGTTGAATACGTGAGCCCATACACGTACGGTGGTAGTGACCCACCCGCCTACCCATACACGTACGGTGGTAGTGACCCACCCGCCCACCCATGCACGTACTGTGGCAGTGACCCACCCACCCACCCATACACGTACTGTGGCAGTATTGGTATCAGTAATTATCTCAGTAAATGGTATCAATACACGATATGATTACCCGCCCGCCTATACACCTACAGTGGTATTGACCCACCCGACCGCCCATACACCTACAGTGTTATCGACCAACCCACCCACCCATACACCTACAGTGTTACTGACCAACCCACCCACCCATACACCTACACTGGTATCGACCAACCCACCCACCCATACACCTACAGTGTTATCGACAAAACCCACCCTCCCATAAACCTACAGTGGTATTGACCCACTCGCCCGCCCATACACCTACAGTGGTATTGACCCGCCCATACACCTACAGTGGTATCGACCAACCCACCCACCCTCCCATACACCTACAGTGGTATTGACCAACCCAACCACCCACCCATACACCTACAATGTTATCAACCAACCCGCCCTCCCATAAACATACAGTGGTATTGACCCACCCGTCAGCACATACACCTACAGTGGTATTGACCCACCCACCCACCCATACACCTACAGTGTTATCGACCAACCCACCCACCCGTACACCTACAGTGGTATTGACCTACACGCCCGCCCATACACCTACAGTGGTATTGACCCACCCGCCCGCCCATACACCTACAGTTGTATCGACCCACCAATACACCTACAGTGGTATCGACCATCCCAACCACCCACCCATACACCTACAATGTTATCGACCAACTCGCCCTCCCATAAACATACAGTGGATATTGACCCACCCGTCTGCACATACACCTACAGTGGTATTGACCACCCACCCAGCCATACACCTACAGTGGTATTTACCCACCCTCCCGCCCATACTCCTACAGTGGTATTGAGTACATAACTTCCGTAACACCCTGGAGTGTCCTCAGTACTAAACATAACTTCCGTAACATCCTGTTGTGCCTCAGCACTAAACATAACTTCCGTAACACCCTGAGATGTGGCACAAAGAAAGGGGGATATTTTCACATTATCTGCTGAGCTTGTTTGTAGAAGGTTTACCCCGTCCCAAAAATGTACTAGTTCATCATCTTGTATGTGATCATTGTATGATAATGTCTGCCGTAAGAGATATTACATTCACACTACTGATGTAGTGTGAATGTAATGGCTCAGCTACAAGTTAGACATATTTACCAAAGAATAAAATGTTTTTTTATTTTACCATAAAATTGGTTTTGGCTTTGCAGACCTCCACAATTATATACTCTCAATAATTGACTATGAAGAAAAGTGTTATGTCTTATAGGCAAGTATGTGTTTAGTTAAAATTTTAAAATGATGTTTGGTTGCGCATTAATTCAAATTACAGGTCCATTTTAATAAATACTTTGAATTATATATTTATCATTTAAGACGCCGTCGCCAAGATGGGGGCGCATGTGAATGAATAGTTTCTTACTAACTCAGGCATTAGTAAAGCAATTTATTACCAACGAAAGCCGGGGAAACAAAAGAAACCTCAGCTCATGAACGAAATGAAAATATCACTTTCTATTTAAAGTTGATAATTTGTTATTTCTCACGACACACATCCTACATAAAGTCCTGAGTATAAGCATTGTTGAAAAAATTCCTAATTTAAATAAGAAAATAAAAATAATTGCATAAATCGTTATCCAACGTGTGATTTGGCTATTTCGACCATTGAAATGTTGTACATAAAATACGTCAACAAAGGAAAATTTAGTTAGTTACAATAGTACAATCAGTTATCTTGTTAGAGTATTCAATAGAGGCGTGTCATCTCAAATAATACAATAACTTAACTTGTTCCAAAAATATATTCAATAGAGACGTGTTCTCCCAGCTGGTAAAATAACTTATCTTGTTCCAAAAATATATTCAATAGAGGCGTGTCCTCTCAGATAGTACAATAACTTATCTTGTTCCAAAAATATATTCAATAGAGGCGTGTCCTCTCAGATAGTACAATAACTTATCTTGTTCCAAAATATATTCAATAGATTATTCAACTAGAGGCGTGTCCTCTCAGATAGTACAATAACTTATCTTGTTCCAAAAATATATTCAATAGAGGCGTGTCCTCTCAGATAGTACAATAACTTATCTTGTTCCAAAAATATATTCAATAGAGGCGTGTCCTCTCAGAAAGTACTATGACTTAACTTGTTCCAAAAATATATTCAATATAGGCGTGTTCTCTCAGCTAGTACAATAACTTATCTTGTTCCAAAAATATATTCAATAGAGGCTTGTCCTCTCAGCTAGTACAATTATAAATATATTTTAAGGATAAATATGTATCTCAACTTTGCGATTAAAAATTCCAATACTTTTATACCTATACAGTCTTCAAGTGCATCTATGTAATGTAATTACACTTTTTCTAGCTACATAATGTATCTATTTATTGATGTTGGAAGATGACCACATTTCTACTACAGTTTAACACGTTCAATACCTTCGTATAACAGTTGTTTACAGTTTTATTTTGTATTTCTAACAAATGTAAACAATTGTCTAAGTTATTTATTATTATTATAATTACAAATACGTTTTATTTCCCCACAATGTAGGTTCTTAAATATAATAAACAAAGTAATCGCTGTGTCAAGTTAAGAGGTGTGATTAAAAGGTGAGAACTGCTTAGGCCTGCCTTATCTTCTACCATGCCTTATCACAGACCGGCTATCACTTGCTACACGCAACAAAGGCTGATGTCCTTGGGTCGTCGATTGTAGATCGTCGAATATTGTTGACATACTGTCTTTGTGTGTGGTGATGATTACACTAAATAAACACCAAGATACACAAGAGTTGATGCCTGGAATATCATCTGTGGAGATTTTTATGGAAATCAATTCTCACAATATTCTCCATTTAAATGCGGAAAACAATTAATTTTCTTCTAGAGAAAAATTATCTTAACTTAAAATATATTAAATAGTTTCATTTCCAAATATTCAAGAACGTAAGAGATAACTTTGTTCACAGTGACTCCTTTACTTCTTTATATTGTATTTATTTACTCCTTTCGCTCGTTGGGGGTTTCACTCCTAAAGCCCCATTGAAGGCAGTGAGTTTTGTTTTTTACTGATGCTAGGGGAAGTTTTATTATTGGCTCAATAATCAAGGCAACTAAGGGGTACAACTTAACGTGGAATTCGAACCACGTAGTAATTGTCTGAAAACGTAATATTTTAGGCTAACTGATAAACCTGATACTCAGTTGCCTTCAGTGAACGACCCTGACTTCACGTATAAATCCTACCGGCACCCCTTAGACTCCTTAGAGGTCCTAGGTACAATTAACACAGTACAACACAAGCTGCCAAGTAGTGCTACAGCTCTACGCTCCATCTGCGTAGAGCCACAAATCCAAGTTATTCGTTATCCAAAGTTGCACATATTCTTTCATTTTTCTGATAGTGGGCAAAGATTTAAGTGTCAAATTTGTTAAGAAGTACACCATACACCTTAAGGACGGGGGATTGGGGTACTTGGCCATCTTGAATCTATTCTCCATAAGATCGATGTTAATTCCATTATGTTCGATACTCCATTTGATAGGAATTTTAGTGGAGAATGTTCATTGCTTGGTGTATTTATTTATGTTTCATTCTTAAGACGACGATCGTCAAGATATGGGCGAATATAGATTTCGAATGACTGTAATGAATGACTGTAGTCACTGTTACAAACTAAGGCGATCACTCCTTAGAAAGTGTCATTAATTAACTACCAAATGACAAATGAACAGCTGGGGGTTATCTGCTGATCCCTTTCAACAATTTTATGACTGATTGGGATCGAACTGAGAAGCCAGTTTATTATGAACCTGGGCTTAACCAACTATGCTACCGACCAATTAATTAACCAATTTTGACTTTCACTTTGTGACACATGTACGTAAAATTTATTTGAAAACACAACAAAATTGTAAAAAAAGTAATCAGCATTGAGAATTTCTTTTGCTTTTTCAAACATTGAACATTCAATACTGAGATATGAATTAAAGAATAACCAGTGAAACTATCTATGTTTTGTTTTATTTGAGAAAATGTATCATGGGTCTTATGGAGAATAGGTTCGTGCTGCCGGAAGTCACCAGGGGGTTACTCCAACACTTCACCAGAGGTTCCAGAGCTCCAACCCTTCCAATCACGAGATAAACATTCCAACTCCAAACATCCTAAAGGTGACAACCATCCCCGCCTATGAAATCACCTTGTATGTTGTAACACTGCTCTCATCATATTATGTAACATAGGTATACTTAACGTAAAAAAAGGAAAGGTACAAGTTATGATCCCTGGGGACTACTGTTAGCACTGGAAGGGTAGTTGATTAGGGTTTCTAGTTTCTGTGATAACGTTTATCCGTAAACTTATGCTTATGTTTGCATTTAGAAACTTCAGTTGCAGAAGCACGAAGTTTTCAATTAAACCTTAACATAATTTATTCAACGAATAAACCTGTTTAAATAATAATAACTTGATTCGAATGTCGAAACACATTAGCTATAGACCTATAATATAGAGTAACATTTGTGTTTTCAAGAATGAACATGATCTGAAAAACATCCTGTTACAGTAGTTATGCCTTTTTAACCATGGCGCAATCTATTCCTCGCAGATATTAACGATCAAGACATTCTTCCGTTCTTAAATCAATCTTCCTAAATCCACTGATACTAGATAATATATGTAGAGGGAGGCATGACTATTTTCTCAGGTAACAATTCCAGTCAAGATTCTTCAAGGTCAACTCTAATAGGCAATTGGGCCTTGGGTGTACCCTACAATTCAGACCACAGTGGCAGCCTATAATTTCACATCATTGTGATGTGTTTAGAACACAAACTTCGAACAGTTCTTTTGTAGTAACCCGAATCTCTTCTGTCCACTGAAGAGATTTGGCTCTATCAAAAATGCGCTAATGATATATCTCAGAGAACAAAATAAATACCCCTGTATGTGTAAAGCAATATACATTGGTGCCATCAATGTATTCAAAGGGGTTAAAACCAGCAGAGACACTGGTTTAATTATATTTTGTACCTAAAATTATCGTTTTCATTTTTTTTTCAAAGATGCAAACAGAATACGATATGTTTGGTAAGATGTTCTTAGAACAAGTTTATTATTATAACAGTAATATCATGAGACACAGGTCGTAACACTAAAATTTGCTTACACAAGATAAACTGTGGTAACTATTAGGCAAATAAATGTTGTAAATTTATTTAATGGGCACCTAAAGTATGAACGGTGGTCACTTATTACATCTTGTAAATCACAATACCATAAATGACACGACGCAATATTGATAGTGGTCACTTTATACATCTTGTAAATCGTAACACTGTAAGTGGCACATCACAGTATTGATGGTGGTGAGTTTATACACCTTGTAATTCGTAACAATGTAAGTGGCACATCCGCAGTATTGATGGTGGTGACTTTATACATCATATAAATCGTAACAATGTAAGTGGCACGTAGCAGTATTAATGGTGGTGACTTTATACATCTTGTAAATCGTAACACTGTAAGTGACATATCACATTATTTATGATGGTGATTTTATACATCTTGTAAATCGTCACAATGTAAGTGGTACATCACAGTATTTGTAAATCGTAACTGTGGTGGTGAGTTTATACACCGTGTAAATCGTAAACCTGTAGTGGCACATCGCAGTATTGATTGTGGTGACTTTATACATCATATAAATAGTAACACTGTAAGTGGCAGATCGCAGTATTGATGGTGGTGAATTTATACACCTTGTAAATCGTAACACTGTAAATGGCACATCGCAGTATTGATAGTGGTGACTTTATACTTTTTGTAAATCGTAAAACTGTAAGTTGCACATCGCAGTATTGATAGTGGTGATTTTATACATCTTGTAAATCGTAAAACTGTAAGTGGCACATCGCAATATTGATGGTGGTGACTTTATACATCTTGTAAATCGTAAAACTGTAAGTGGCACATCGCAGTATTGATGGGGGTGACTTTATACACCTTGTAAATCCTAAAACTGTAAGTGGCACATCGCAGTATTGATGGTGGTCACTTTATACTTTTTGTAAATCGTAAAACTGTAAGTTGCACATCGCAGTATTGATAGTGGTGATTTTATACATCTTGTAAATCGTAAAACTGTAAGTGGCACATCGCAGTATTGATGGTGGTCACTTTATACATCTTGTAAATCGTAACATTGTAAGTGGCACATCGCAGTATTGATGGTGGTCTCTTTATACATCTTGTAAATCGTCACAGTGTAAGTGGCACATCGCAGTATTGATGGTGGTCACTTTATGCATCTTGTAAATCGTAACACTGTAAGTGGCACAACGCAGTATTGATGGTGGTGACTTTTTACATCTTGTAAATCGTAAAACTGTAAGTGGCACATCACAGTATTGGTGGTGGTCACTTTATACATTTTGTAAATCGTAACACTGTAAGTGGCACAACGCAGTATTGATGGTGGTGACTTTATACATCTTGTAAATCGTAAAACTGTAAGTGGCACAACGCAGTATGGATGGTGGTCACTTTATACACCTTGTAAATCGTAAAACTGTTAGTGGCACATCGCAGTATTGATGGTGGTCACTTTATACATCTTGTAAATCGTAACACTGTAAGTGGCATAACGCAGTATTGATGGTGGTGACTTTATACACCTTGTAAATCGTAAAACTGTTAGTGGCACATCGCAGTATTGATGGTGGTCACTTTATACATCTTGTAAATCGTAACACTGTAAGTGGCATAACGCAGTATTGATGGTGGTGACTTTATACATCTTGTAAATCGTAAAACTGTAAGTGGCACAACGCAGTATTGATGGTGGTCACTTTATACACCTTGTAAATCGTAAAAATGTTAGTGGCACATCGCAGTATTGATGGTGGTCACTTTATACATCTTGTAAATCGTAACACTGTAAATGGCACATCGCAGTATTGATGGTGGCCTCTTTATACATCTTGTAAATCGTCACAGTGTAAATGGCACATCGCTGTATTGATGGTGGTCACTTTATACATCTTGTAAATCGTAACATTGTAAATGGCACATCGCAGTATTGATGGTGGCCTCTTTATACATCTTGTAAATCGTCATAGTGTAAGTGGCACATCGCAGTATTGATGGTGGTCACTTTATACATCTTGTAAATCGTAACATTGTAAATGGCACATCGCAGTATTGATGGTGGCCTCTTTATACATTTTGTAAATCGTCACAGTGTAAGTGGCACTTCGCAGTATTGGTGGTGGTCTCTTTATACATTTTGTAAATCGTCACAGTGTAAGTGGCACTTCGCAGTATTGGTGGTGGCCTCTTTATACATCTTGTAAATCGTCACAGTGTAAGTGGCACTTCGCAGTATTGGTGGTGGCCTCTTTATACATCTTGTAAATCGTCACAGTGTAAGTGGCACTTCGCAGTATTGATGGTGGTCACTTTATACACCTTGTAAATCGTAACATTGTAAATGGCACATCGCAGTATTGATGGTGGCCTCTTTATACATCTTGTAAATCGTCACAGTGTAAGTGGCACGTCGCAGTATTGATGGTGGTCACTTTATATATCTTGTAAATCGTAAAACTGTTAGTGGCACATCGCAGTATTGATGGTGGTCACTTTATACACCTTGTAAATCGTAACATTGTAAATGGCACATCGCAGTATTGGTGGTGGTCTCTTTATACATTTTGTAAATCGTCACAGCGTAAGTGGCACATCGCAGTATTGATGGTGGTCACTTTATACATCTTGTAAATCGTAAAACTGTAAGTGGCACATCGCAGTATTGATGGTGGTCACTTTATACATCTTGTAAATCGTAACACTGTAAGTGGCACATAGCAGTATTGATGGTGGTGACTTTATACATCTTGTAAATCGTAAAACTGTAAGTGACACATAGCAGTATTGATGTCACTTTATGCACCTTGCAAATCTTTACAATGTAAGGGGCACATCACAGTATTGATTATGGTGACTTTATACATCTTGTAAATCGTAAAACTGTAAGTGGCACATCGCAGTATTGATGGGGGTCACTTTATATATCTTGTAAATCGTAAAACTGTAAGTGGCACATCGCAGTATTGATGTCACTTTATACACCTTGTAAATCTTCACAATGTAAGTGGAACATAGCAGTATTGATGGTGGTCACTTTATACACCTTGTAAATCGTCACAATGTAAGTTACACATCGCAATATTAATGGCAGTGACTTTATACATCTTGTAATTAGTAAAACTTTAAGTGACACATATCAACTCGGATATTGTAAGTGTCACTCCGAAATAATCTTAAACTAATCTTGAACTGACATTCGATATTATGTTCGGTGTCATTTAATACCCAGAACATAAAAAACACCTCTCCTACCTATCCTGAAAACGCAAGGAGTAAAGACAGTCCATATAATTGGTTTTAAGTAGTGTATATACTTGTTTAACTAACAATAAATAGTGTTCTTTTATGTTTATCCATTGCATCATCGATAAGTTAAATGACTTGCTTATAAATAGCATGATACTATCATTCTAATTGTATTGCAACAAACTTTCCTTAGGGTACATTTTAATGCGTACGAACAATTTTTACTCATGGAATACCGTATATTACAACATGATTAACACAAATAAGATAACGTTTTACAACGAGTCATAACAAGCATTTTTTATTTAAATGGTCCAAACACGAAGTGCTTCGTTTTTAAAGCACTGCTGACCGAGTGAGCGACTGATTCAATGCAAATATAATCAATTGAATGATTGCTAAGAGCAGGAACAATAGTATAATTGCACTGCTGTAAATGGCATGGAACGATTCGTCCAATGCAATAACAGATAAATTAAAACCAGTTAGTAGCCTCATACGCAAGTGGTTAAATATAGCATTTGGGTTATGTTTTTTATTTTTTATTTATTTTTATTTATTTATTTATTCATAAAACGCCGATCGTCAAGATATGGGCGAATATGGATTTCGAATGAGTGTGATGTGTGTAGATGAGCGAATGTAGTTATTGTTACAAACTAAGGCCGACTATTCCTTAGAAAGTGTCATTAATTAATAACCCAATGACAAATGAACAGCCGGTGGTTATCAGCTGATCCTTCTCAAAATGTATTATGACTCTGATTGAGATCGAACTGAGAACCTTTAGCACATAAAGCCGAGATTGAACCAACTACGCTACCGACCAATCAATGGTACTTTGTACGGTAAAGACAACTTTCCACAGATAGTAGCCACATAGACAAGGGGTTAAATATAGCATCTGGTACTTTGTACGGTCAAGACAACTTTCCACAGATACTAGCCACATAGAAAAGGGGTTAAATATAGCATCTGGTACTTTGTACGGTCAAGACAACTATCCACAGATAGTAGCCACATAGACAAGGGGTTAAATATAGCATCTGGTACTTTGTACGGTCAAGACAACTTTCCACAGATACTAGCCACATAGAAAAGGGGTTAAATATAGCATCTGGTACTTTGTACGGTCAAGAAAACTTTCCACACTAAGTAGCCACATAGACAAGGGGTTAAATATACCATCTGGTACTTTGTACGGTCAAGACAAGGGGTTAAATATACCATCTGGTACTTTGTACGGTCAAGACAACTTTCCACAGATAGTAGCCACATAGATAAGGGGTTACATATAGCATCTGGTACTTTGTACGGTCAAGACAACTTTCCACAGATAGTAGCCATACAGACAAGGGGTTAAATATAGCATCTGGTAATTTGTACGGTCAAGTTAACTATCCACAGATAGTAGCCACATAGAAAAGGGGTTAAATATAGCATCTGGTACTTTGTACGGTCGACAACTTTCCACAGTAAGGAGCCACATAGACAAGGGGTTAAATATAGCATCTGGTACTTTGTACGGTCAAGACAACTTTCCACAGATAGTAGCCACATAGACAAGGGGTTAAATATAGCGTATGATAATTTGTATGGTCAAGACAATTTTCCACAGATAGTAGCCACATAGACAAGGGGTTAAATATAGCATATGGTAAGTTGTATGGTCAAGACAATTTTCCACAGCTAGTAGCCACATAGACAAGGGGTTAAATATAGCATCTGGTACTTTGTACGGTCGAGACAACTATCCACAGATAGTAGCCACATGGAAAAGGGGTTAAATATAGCATCTGGTACTTTGTACGGTCAAGACAACTTTCCACAGTAAGTAGCCACATAAACAAAGTGTTTAATATAGCATTTGTTACATAATTCAATACCTCATCAGCAAACATAGCTTTTTATCCACCCACTAGCAGTGACAACCAGTGTTTACAAATCTAGGTGTCTTGGTTATAAAAAGGCAACCATACCATGGCAATGTCTTTTGGTAAACTATAAAGATATAAAATGAATTATAATTGCTCATTAATCAAATTGACTAGGGGAAAAATAAAAAGGAAGGACACTTTTAATGGAAGAGAAATGTTGACGGAACGGATTCATATAACAATGGCAAACCTTAAACCTATGATTACGATCTGCTACAAGAACTTATCGATTGCACGACAAATCTTGTCGGCATTGGTAGCGCAGTGCTTGTAACCCAGCTACTTGGGGACAAAGTGTATGGGTGATAGTAGGCGGTAGATTCCATGCTCGGTCCTCTTAATACCAACACGGCGTCCGCTCAATGGTTGCCATCGACGTGGATACTACTAGAGAAGTCTGGGGTGTCCATGTTGGGTTGTAATCATTCTACGGATGTTTTGTAGGGGAGATAACTGAGTATCAGGCTTGTCAATTAGCTGAAAATCAGACCAACACTAGGGGGTTCGGATACACATAAACCTATAGGTACCTTAGTTGCCCTGGCTGTTAGGCTATTAATAAATTGCCCTTTCTGAGGAATAGTTGAACTCAGTTAGTAGCCAGACTACACTCATCCACACTCATCCTAAATCATATCATCATTCATATTCGCCTTAAAATACGCATAACGTTGTGTCGGCGTCTTTATGGCCTGGTACGAATAACAATTAGCCTTAGTTGTAGGTAATTTTACGACAGCCGATTTAATTAGTTATGTTTCAAATAAGAAATAGAACAACATAATAAAAATGATGCCGTTTATTTCTTGAGAGTCGTGTCTTCCTGAAGTAACACTTGTCCGTCTACCAGATAGATGTCTAAAGAAAGGTTTTGTAAATCACACAAAGTTATGATCGATATGTTTAATGTGGAAGACGCCAATCACTGATACTTTACGTGAATACAACCTACTTTAATGTGGAAGACGCCAATCACTGATACTTTACGTGAATACAACCTACTTTAATGTGGAAGACGCTTATCACTGATACTTTACGTGAATACAACCTACTTTAATGAGGAAGACGCCAATCACTGTTACTTTACGTGAATACAACCTACTTTAATGTGGAAGACGCTGATACTTTACGTGAATACAACCTACTTTAATGTGAAAGACGCCAATCACTGATACTTTACGTGAATACAACCTACTTTAATGTGGAAGACGCCAATCACTGATACTTTACGTGAATACAACCTACTTTAATGTGGAAGACGCCAATCACTGATACTTTACGTGAATACAACTTACTTCAATGTGGAAGACGCCAATCACTGATACTTTATGTGAATACAACCTACTTAAATGTGGAAGACGCCAATCACTGATACTTTACGTGAATACAACCTACTTTAATGTGGAAGACGCCAATCACTGATACTTTACGTGAATACAACCTACTTTAATGTGGAAGACGCCAATCACTGATACTTTACGTGAATACAACCTACTTTAATGTGGAAGACGCTTATCACTGATACTTTACGTGAATACAACCTACTTTTATGTGGAAGACGCCAATCACTGTTACTTTACGTGAATACAACCTACTTTAATGTGGAAGACGCCAATCACTGATACTTTACGTGAATACAACCTACTTTAATGTGGAAGACGCTTATCACTGATACTTTACGTGAATACAACCTACTTTAATGTGGAAGACGCCAATCACTGATACTTTACGTGAATACAACCTACTTTAATGTGGAAGACGCCAATCACTGATACTTTACGTGAATACAACCTACTTTAATGTGGAAGACGCTTATCACTGATACTTTACGTGAATACAACCTACTTTAATGAGGAAGACGCCAATCACTGTTACTTTACGTGAATACAACCTACTTTAATGTGGAAGACGCTGATACTTTACGTGAATACAACCTACTTTAATGTGGAAGACGCTTATCACTGATACTTTACGTGAATACAACCTACTTTAATGTGGAAGACGCCAATCACTGATACTTTACGTGAATACAACCTACTTTAATGTGAAAGACGCCAATCACTGATACTTTACGTGAATACAACCTACTTTAATGTGGAAGACACCAATCACTGATACTTTACGTGAATACAACCTACTTTAATGTGGAAGACGCCAATCACTGATACTTTACGTGAATACAACTTACTTCAATGTGGAAGACGCCAATCACTGATACTTTATGTGAATACAACCTACTTAAATGTGGAAGACGCCAATCACTGATACTTTACGTGAATACAACCTACTTTAATGTGGAAGACGCCAATCACTGATACTTTACGTGAATACAACCTACTTTAATGTGGAAGACGCCAATCACTGATACTTTACGTGAATACAACCTACTTTAATGTGGAAGACGCTTATCACTGATACTTTACGTGAATACAACCTACTTTAATGTGGAAGACGCCAATCACTGTTACTTTACGTGAATACAACCTACTTTAATGTGGAAGACGCATATCACTGATACTTTACGTGAATACAACCTACTTTAATGTGGAAGACGCTGATACTTTACGTGAATACAACCTACTTTAATGTGGAAGACGCTTATCACTGATACTTTACGTGAATACAACCTACTTAAATGTGGAAGACGCCAATCACTGTTACTTTACGTGAATACAACCTACTTTAATGTGGAAGACGCCAATCACTGATACTTTACGTGAATACAACCTACTTTAATGTGGGAGACGCCAATCACTGATACTTTACGTGAATACAACCTACTTTAATGTGGAAGACGCCAATCACTGATACTTTACGTGAATACAACCTACTTAAATGTGGAAGACGCCAATCACTGATACTTTACGTGAATACAACCTACTTTAATGTGGAAGACGCCAATCACTGATACTTTACGTGAATACAACCTACTTTAATGTGGAAGACGCCAATCACTGTTACTTTACGTGAATACAACCTACTTTAATTTTAACTCTGAAGTAATTTCATTTTAAAAGATTGATATACTTCTTTTGAAACTAAATTAGTATATTTGTTTTAAAATAACCACGTACATAAGAAACGATTGTATTTCATAGATTTAATCTGTATTTCTGCCACATTCACGAAATTATCTTTCTTCTAATTTCACGAAACTACCAAACCAATTTGAGCTATTCATTTTTTACGAGTAGTTAGACAATATTTTTGCAATTTTATAAAAATAACAAGGCAATGTTTTTCAACGTTTGCTATCAGCACACCAGTATCTTCAACAATCCTAGCCATACATAATTTGAGAAGAGCAAGTAACTATGGATAGCCGTGGGAGAATTGGATTGAATTTGATTCCCTCAAATATGGCTGAATGTCCTCACCTGATGATACAAGAATGCGTATGCCCATACATTAACTGTTCTAAAAGATGCGGAAGACCCTAAAATAAACAAAACTTTTCAAAAACAGAGCCTTGCTTGTTCATATTTTGTGATATTTTCAAGCCTTGTACTGTCAATGTACAGATGCAAATATTGGTTATTTTTAAACCAATACAGACGGATGAAGTAAGACTGCCACCGGAAAATGTGTGTTTGAGATGGTTGAGGTGGTTTAAGGAACCACCACCGCTGTACTGTATGGGTGGCTGGGTGGATTTAGGCTGGTTTTTTTTCTAATGAATAACTATGCAATATTTTTGTATTCTTGTTGCGTTCAGCAAACTTGACGATCATTCGCAAATCCACACAAAACAGCTGACCACACAACACCTGACTACTTAAACCTAACTAATGTATACGCTGAATATAATTCTCAAAATAATTTTTTGGCAATTAAGGATTTTGTCGAGTGCATGCGTAGAACACTCGACCAGCCAGATGGAGATTCCATTACGTAATAGGCTCTTGCAGTATCCACGGTAATTAACTAACAGTGTATCGATATTCCTGCACTATTATGGCAAATGTTGCAGAATTCCATTTTCTACAGATCATGTCGATATGAGTCCTCTACGATAGGGATTGATCAAAGGTTATACCAAGAAATACTGTGGTTGGTTTTAGACATAGAGCAGAAACTGACGGAAAGGAAGAAGTCTTGGACTTGTGTTTGAAGACAGTGTTTTAGATGAAAATTAACTGCATTTGTTTTTTGTAAGTTTAGTAAAAGCCCATTGTCCTGGAACCAGGTCTGGAACTCTGTTGATGTTTGGCTAATGGACGACTTAATAGGTTCTAAGTTGTTGCTTGAAATTAAAACTGAAACATCGTCAGCGAACATGGTAATATGACAGTCTTTAACTTTGCTTTTTAGGTCGTTTATATTACTCTAAGAAGAGTACTGGAGAAAGAATACAACCTTGTGGACCCCTCTTCGAACTAAATCTCAGGATGACGACAAGTTCCCTGGGATGCATCCTACCACTATTCCCTAGTATCGTTAACCATGGTATTTCCTGACTTCGAGGCTCTCATGGAGCTCTACACTCCTGGACTTGTGTCACAGATCACCGTACTATCGACCCAGTAAGAGGTCCATCCTGCACGAGGTGTTCACGTGTCCTTCGGCCTCTGGTCAACCCAGATCGATACTCTGGACCGATAAAAACGCGAATCACAGTTAGTGGAGGGCGGTGACCCCTTGGCGCCAAAACAACGGCGAGGGGATGGCACGGCGGAGTACGGACCGGTCTGACAGGACTGAAATAGCGAAGCGGCCAAAGACCGGTCGTAGCCCCAGACGACGCCCGTGAATCATCATCGGTGAAAACTACTCCATCTTGGTTTGCCCAATTATTATAAATGGCCAATTTCAATCCCAATCATTTAATGTAAATCACTACGGCTTAGTATCTATAATGTATAATACATTATAAAGCAAGATAATCGTTATTTACCCATGAAAAGCTACATTCTTGAAATTTACCAACTCGCCTTTCTAACATGAGTTTGTTCTTTCTCGAGTATAAAAAAAGACTTCTTACAAAAATAGGGATATAAATTGGCCTGCCTAGCCCGTATGTCAATATCTTCATATACTCTTAATTTCATTAAAACGTACAAAAACATAGCCATTTATAGTTTATGGCAGACTAAGATGCACAGATCTCCCTTTTGTCAAAATTTGTGTCGAACTCGAACGTCAGCCCGTCACCATTCCTGAGGTCATACCAAGCTGTAGAACTGTGATTAAATTATCTGATATTGGTCTTCATTTCGTAGGAAAATTGAACCATTACATAATCATTCTTGATCAATCGTTTAATTAGCAGCATTTATTTTGGACCGAACAATTTCGAAGGATTAAGCATGGCTTGGAAATGACCTCAGGAATGCGGGTGGGCCAACGCTCGGGTTCTAAACGATATTTTTTTTGACAACAGTAGTCTACCGTGTGGATCAAAGTCTGGCAAAACATTACAACAAATATTTAGATTAATCATTTTATAATATTTACAATTCAGGGCTATAAATTATGAATTCAAATCAAAATCAACACATCAAAATGGGAGCAGTTCCATTTAGGAGAGCATGATGCAAACCCAAAGTTTTAAAATAATAAAATAGCCATTAAGGATGGGAGAATAATCGTCAACTCTTTTTAGTTTGTGTAGTAAATCCTCTGCATGGCCGTAAAGAAAGAGAACGTCAGTTTTATAGTTGATATAAAATGTAGTTGCACTCTTAGAATAAAATTAATCAGTCTCTTAACACTTCAATGGGAAATGACTAGTTTTGGACTTGTTCTGGTTTAAATACACCGTAAAGAAAACGTGCAAGGTGATTTAGAAAACTGTATAAAATTGTTTAATTGCATTTATCAAACATGATTCTCATTTATTATTGGAAAGGTAACGTATAAGATACATAATAAATTAAAAAATTAATATTATTTAAAAAATAGGTGATATTTGTAGATAATATTTAGAATTTCCAATGCTTTAAGTGTTAATGTTATGATAATTCTATTTGTTGATTCTTCTTTACCAAAAACTCATTGTGTAATTTTCCAAACACGTTTATAAATGCCATTGTTTGTATTTGTCAAAACCAATACTCTTCTACGTGTAAACAAATCATGCTATTGTTTAAAGTTGATTAAGTCCTGCTTTTCTTACTCTATTTTAGATTTTTCAATTTATTCATTCATAACAATTATGGAACAAACACAACGTTTCGACAGTTACAACAAGACTTTGTCGTTTTCAGGTGTTCTTTACTACCTTAGCCTACATGAAAAACTATTTTATTCTCTTTTCTTCTTTTTTCCCCCTTAACCCATACTAATTCAAGAAAACACTAAAAAGATTACATGATTTAGGTTTTTTTGAATTAGTATGTGTCAAGGGAGAAGAAAAAGAAATACCTAGTATTAAATGTAGGCTAATTTAGTAAGTAACACCTGAAGACGGCGGGAGCTTGTTATACCTGTCGACACTTTGTGTTTGTTACTTAAGAGTCTGCAGACGTGGTCGCCATATTGGATTTATTTCGAATAAGAGCAATGTTAAATTTGAACTCGCACTGTGACTTAAACATTGACAGGAAAATTATAATTTTTACATACTATTAACGAGTATCAAATATACTAGTACATACACTTTTTAGAATTATGATTAATTTTTTGCATATTCATAAAAATTAAAAACTAATAAATCAAAACTTACTATTTTTTATTTCATTTCTAGTCCATATATTTTTTTAATTAAAAAGAGGAATATCTAATGGAACTTATAGTGAAGCGTCATGTAAAATTTGGAACTGGTAATCGGTATATTAAATGTAGCACGCGTGTTTAAATGTTTTACTACATATTTTCACCCGATAGTTTCAAGCCGATGATAGCAGCGTGCCTACTAGTAGACGAAAGCGAGGGAACTATACCTCAGAGCGAATGGCTGTATTCTGATGAAGGATATTTCAACAGTTTGACTAAGAAAATTATTGTTCCTTGTTTTACAATTTATTTAAGTTATTTATTTAATTTATTCCAGTAGTTCTGGTTGTTGTCACACTTAAACCTCCCCATCTAGCGCCACAGTCAACATAGACTTTTCATTTTACTTCTGCACTCTTAAAATACTTGAATCATTGGAAATCTTCAAATATTACCTACCAACCATGAACAACCCAATGCTAACAAATAATTTTCAAACAAGTAGGTGATCTTAGAAGATTTCATTTGATCTTGGAGCCAGCCGATATGATGTCCACACGTTTATTAATCTTGCCCATTGCAATCACATCTGTAAACCTTGTTGTGACACTCTCTACAGATGGAATGCACGCTATCTCGATTGACGTGAGCGGTTCGTCGTTGACGAGGCACGAACTTTCCGATACAATCGGGAGTTCACTAACCGGCTACGATGTTTGTAAACTCAGCGATTGCTTCAATGTTACTAAACACCAATTGTAAATTCATTTTTTGGAGTCCCGTCACCTGTACTGTGCTGTCATTACTACCCTTTTCAGAAATTTGGTACAAAACTATTTAGCCATTAAATAAAATATAAGTTTTTATAAAAACGGAAACGGAAATTGTGGGATAGAGCAACAACCACATGAAACACAACCTGCTTGTATTAATTATTTGCTATTTTTATCCCTGATTTATGCTTTCTTGAAAGCAACAAGAGTTTTAAAATCCCCTTTATTTGAAATAAACTTATATATTATGTGTATCAAATAAAGAGAGAAACAATGTTTTATATTTAAAACCGAATATTACAGTAAACACGGCATTAACGATTTTTTTTACCGATTTTTTTAGTAGATCCCTTAACTGAGAAACAAGAATAGGCCTATGATCATTGTTCAGCGGAAAATCCAGAAAAATTAGATGATGAAGGAAAATATATTTTTGTAAATTTAGTGATGTGCTTTATATTTTTTCCTGATCGTGAAAATAGCAAAGTTTTTAAAATCGGATTTCGAAGTGTACAGTATTACTAAGCGTGTTTGCGGTAATGTGCCAGTTTCAGTAAGGTTATGTTTTTATAGTATAGCGTTGGGTTGGTTATTGTTAGGTTAGCTTATGTTAGGTTTGTTTAGGTTATGTTAGGTTCGGTGAGGTTACGTTAGGTTTTTTAGATTTTGTTACAAAAACTAATCTAAAAACCAGTCTAACCTCTCAAAACGTAACCTAACCTAACCTAACCCAACTAACGTTACCCACCTAACCTTACAAATCTAAACCTAACCTATCATTCCCCTATCATAATAAATAAACCTTACTGAAACTGGCACATTTCCGTCGATAACGTGCTTAATAATACTTCTATTACAAACCCCTTGTCATATTCGTAATCAGGATAACAGTTCGCACAAATTGATTCGCACATTGCTATTAAGATATATATATATATATATATATATATATATATATATAACTTATATATATATATATATATCCTCATTTTCGTAATTTTTCCCTTGTTTCTTGGTAATGTATCTATCTACTCTAAAGTAAAATCAGACAAAAAATCGACAAGTCCCCTGTTCTATATAATTATCCCTTTGAAAACATTTGAGAAACACATAATCAAGGTTTCTTTAAAATAAGAACTAAATTTAAAAGAATAAAATTGACCCTCCAAACAATGAATGAAATCATGACCGTGACAACTCGTTTCCTGCATTGTAGTCTTGTAGAACCATTACCCTAAATTGGTAGAGTAATGATTATTACTCAATAAGCACAGAATGGTTCCGGGAACGAGCTTGAGCGCACTTACCACACTGCCCAACATCGAGCCACAGAGTACAGATTAACTCTGTACTCAGATTATACTCTGTGTTCGAATGTTTTTACCTGTAAAACACAACTGAGAGTGTTTATCATTCTCATAAACTGACGTAGCCACTAATTAAAAGTCTCTAGTCGTATTCTTATTATTAGATATAAGACTGACACAAATTTGTGTGTATTTCACGGCGAATAAGAAATAATTACATGAGTGTGGATGACCTGTGTAGTGTGTGTGGTTAATGAGTTCGGCTGTTCCTCAGAAAGGGCCATTTATCAATAGCCCAATAGCCAGGGCAACTAACGGACCCGCAGCTTTACATGGAATCCGAACCACGTAAAATTGGACTGATTTTCAGCTAATTTACAAGCCTGATAATCAGTTTTTTACCATACACAACATCCGGACACTATCTGCCACCCAACATGGACACCCCAGACTCCCTAGTAGTGTCCACACTGACAGCAACCATTGAGCGGACGCCCTGTCGGCATTAAGAGGACCAAGCGCAGAACATATCGCCAACAATCTCCACAACACTGTCTCCAAGTAGCTGGGTTACAACACTGCGCCACTAGAGCTGACGTTTGTTTTAGTTCCCTAGAAGTTGAAGTAAAATATCCTCTAATGAATAAAAATCGAACAAAAATTAACGTTTCAAATTTAGTGAGTGAATAATAAAAACAGAGAAAAAAGACAAATAAATAAAAAGGTATAGCAAAAATAAATGTAAACTATTTTGTTAAAAAGTATAATCCTTGTTAAAAATAAATAATCCTTGCTGTCTGTTCCCTGTCTCAATGTCGTTGATATAACTTAGTTTATGATCTACACTGACTCAAGTAAGGTGGTCCATGATCCTAAACTCTAAATGCAAAAAAGACCTGTAGAAGAAGGCAACAAAAAATTAGATACACATGCTTTTTATAAAATAAAATATATTTTTTGTTTGTTATTCATATTGACCTTGTTTTTGAACTAAACATTTTTTCATTTAAATTGTTTATATTATGCTTTTTATAAAACAAAATATATGTGTGTATGGATATATGTGTGTGTGTATATATATATATATATATATATATATATATATATGTGTGTATATGTATGATTCTGATGTTATCTGGGAAGTATAAGTTTTCTTAAATGTTGGTACTGTACTCATAAAAATATAAAATATGATGTATAAATATAAATTCAACTGTTTCTGATTTTCATTAAAACATTGCACAGGCAAGAAATAGATAATTATATGTACATAAATATGTAGAAGTATTTTTTTTTTTGCAATATTTGCTATTCAGACACCACAGGAGTGTTTTTTTATGTGGAGCTAGACTGCATGTATTCATATATGTATTTTTAATGGATTATTTTATTTTACCTGGCCACACAACTAGATTAAGTGGCCAGTATATTTCCAAACAATTTATTTGTTATATTTTTGTAACTTAATTGTGGAAATAAATCATTTATTCATTTATTCATCATTTATTCATATTTAACTCGCAAAATGGAGGATCATTCCTGAAATTCATTCCTAGATGTATGTTTTCAAGAATATAAATTTATGATGGTACCTTTGTGTCTTCTGAATTTGCATGTCTCAATGCATCTTCTTGTATGTGCTTTCCAGAATGTTACTAGTACAAACTGGGCGAAGAAAACTATCGAAAGCACTGATTAACAGAATTGTATCGTAACCAATAGACCCAAACTCCGTTGAGGTGGAACATTATTATCGCTACTAATTCAAACTCCATCAAGAAAATAATTATTTACTAAAAAATAAAGGCAGCCGTCTTATTGTCGGACGGAAACAGGAACTGGATTCAGTTTTCCGGTGACCACCATGCGAGTGGAAGGTGACACCTTATAAACAAATTATATAACGTCTCCTCTTACCTGGCCAAGATCTTCGGTGGAGAAGAATTATTATCTCCTCACCCAAACATTGCAAACGACAAATTATTTCTATTATAAATTATATAGCTAACATTCACATTGACATAATTTCAATTTAAAAATCAATAATTCTCATCAATTAGGTTTTTAAATAGCATAGTAAGTGTTGGTAACTATACAACACAAGTGAACGTCACACAACACAAATATACTACAATATAAGTACAAAATGCATTAATACACTGTATTACAAGTACAAAAAGCACTAATATTGTACAACATAAGCACAAATATATTAAAATATAAGTACAGAATGCATTGATATACTATATTACAAGTACAAAATGGACAAATATTTTACAACATAAGCAGAAATATACTAAAATATAAGTACAGAAAGCATTAATATACTATATTACAAGTACAAAATGCACAAATATACTACAATATGAGCACAAAATGCATAAATATATATATATATATATATATATATATATATATATATATATATATATATACTAGAGTACAAGTACAAAATGCACAAATATATTTCAATATAAGCACAAAATGCACAAATATATTACAATATAAGCACAAAATGTACAAATATACTACAATATAAGCACAAAATGTACAAATATACTACAATATAAGCACAAAATGTACAAATATACTACAATATAGGTACAAAATGCATTAATACACTGTATTACAAGTACAAAAAGCACTAATATTGTACAACATAAGCACAAATATATTAAAATATAAGTAAAGAATGCATTGATATACTATATTACAAGTACAAAACGGACAAATATTTTACAACATAAGCAGAAATATACTAAAATATAAGTACAGAAAGCAATAATATGCTATATTACAAGTACAAAATGCACAAATACACTAGAATATAAGTACAAAATGCATATATATATATATATATATATATATATATATATATATATATATATATATATATATATATACTAGAAAACAAGTACAAAATGCACAAATATATTTCAATATAAGCACAAAATGCACAAATTTACTTCAGTACAAGAACAAAATACACAAACACTATAGTGATCAATTTCGGGAAAAAACACGTTCACCTTCTTCAAACGAGAGGAATTCACACAAAAAATCATAAATCATCATATGTGGATCTCTCTAGTCTGGGAAAGGTAAACGTGGTTTACCGAAATCGATCACCATAGTATTTGTGCATTTTGTACTTATATTGTAATATTTTTGTACTTGCATTGTCGTATATTTATGCATTTTGTACTTACATTGTAATATTTTTGTACTTGAATTGTCGTATATTTGTGCATTTTGTGCTTGCATTGTAGTATTTTTGTACTGGTATTGTCGTATATTTGTGGATTTTGTACTTACACTGTAATATTTTTGTACTTGAATTGTCGTATATTTGTGCATTTTGTGCTTGCATTGTAATATTTTTGTACTAGTATTGTCATATATTTGTGGATTTTGTACTGACACTGTAATATTTTTGTACTTGAATTGTATATTTGTGCATTTTGTGCTTGCATTGTAGTATTTTTGTACTGGTATTGTCGTATATTTGTGGATTTTATACTTACATTGTAATATTTTTGTACTAGTATTGTCGTATATTTGTGGATTTTGTACTTACATTGTAATATTTTTGTACTTGTATTGTCATATATTTGTGCATTTTGTGCTTATATTGTAATATTGTTGTACTTGTATTGTCGTATATTTGTGCATTTTGTGCTTATATTGTACTATATTTGTGTTGTGTGACGTTTACTTGTGCTGAATAATCAATTCACACTTATTTTTGTATTCACAATAATATGTACAATACTAATAACTATGTAACTATTAATTATTATAACTATGCCAGCTTAATTAATGAGGCTGTCCAACACGACTGTATGGTGACTAAAAAGGCAAGACAATGTAATTGCTGTCACAAAAATGGTCTCGTAGAATATTTTATTGTTCTCGTTTATTTTTATACGTAAGTTTCCATAAAGAGTATAAGTGCCAATTTTTTATTATACTTTTTGTTTGTTGGCAGATATTGCCACTCGGCCGTAAGGGCTCATATTATACGCATAGTATTTAGAATTTAAATAATTTACAGAATCTGATAGTTAATTTATAAACAACCATAAATCAAAACACTACCATGCAATGAAAAATATAAAATGAGAAAATCTTGGTTATTGTCTCAGTATAATTAACTGAAATAATAATTAAATTTTTTTTACAAAAAATAAGTGTACGAATATATCAGCTGTCCAAAAAGATATTTAACTATATTATCCCACGTATAAAATTGTTAAAAAAAGTTATGTTAGTCGTACTTTATTTTTCTTTACTATTTATATTTGTAGAAATAAATGAAATAATTTCCTCTTTATATTGATTTCAACTGGAACATATCTTGTTTTTACAGTAAAATATAGCTGGATAAAACCTGATTTGTTGAATGCCAAATGACATATGTTAGACAATGTATGTGTTTAGAGATGAAAGACGATGGAAATGTCACAATAGAATCAGGTCACAGACGTCGGAGGGTGGGTGGGTGGTCAAAGGGTTCCGATACACATCTGTCGAGTGGATGGAATATTGACCTCTTTGACATGACCATTGTTGATTGGTTTATCTAATATTATTTGTCATATTTGCGAATAATTAGCGAATACAAATATAGTAACTACATTACATAAGTTGTGATGTTTGTAACGCCAAAGGGTGCTGTAAATCATGTATGTATATTGATTGCCTTCGACGTTTTATTAAGTCTGGATCAAGGCATTATTTTAAAGCTGATTCTTTGAATGGCTATGAAATATAAATAATGAAAATAATACTATTGGGTTTTGTTGTACAATAAAATTTGAATATATAAAAGGTGTTTTACGAGACCACAACTTTTTAAAATGGTAGTAAATTTATAACCTAGTTTAAAATGTCATGTCAGTACATGTTCTACCCACAGAGAAAACAATACAAAAAACTTGACTTAAAAAATTATATAGTTGATATAATTTTTCAAATTATATCAAAATATATTCAAGCTAAGACTAAATATATATCATACGCAGACTACACATTCGACGCTCCGAACTGTGTCGGTAACTGAAGCGGGTCGCCATCTTGGTGGTGGCAGCCAACTTCACATCGCAGGAGGGTCTATGCCCGCTCTATTTTTATTACTTGCTCTTTGGTTCTACCTTGTCTGTGCGTATGTGCTTTTGATTAAACATGAGTCTACCCTGGTAGAGTAGTTCAATACTGCAGTCTGGCTTATGTACGTCCAACATCCACTCCTACGAGTCTACCCTGGTAGAGTAGTTCAATACTGCAGTCTGGCTTATGTACGTTCAACATCCACTCCTACGAGTCTACCCTGGTAGAGTAGTTCAATACTGCAGTCTGGCTTATGTACGTCCAACATCCACTCCCATGAGTCTACCCTGGTAGAGTAGTTCAATACTGCAGTCTGGCTTATGTACGTTCAACATCCACTCCTACGAGTCTACCCTGGTAGAGTAGTTCAATACTGCAGTCTGGCTTATGTACGTCCAACATCCACTCCCATGAGTCTACCCTGGTAGAGTAGTTCAATACTGCAGTCTGGCTTATGTACGTTCAACATCCACTCCCATGAGTCTACCCTGGTAGAGTAGTTCAATACTGCAGTCTGGCTTATGTACATTCAACATCCACTCCCATGAGTCTACCCTGGTAGAGTAGTTCAATACTGCAGTCTGGCTTATGTACGTTCAACATCCACTCCCATGAGTCTACCCTGGTAGAGTAGTTCAATACTTCAGTCTGGCTTATGTACGCTCAACATCCAACTGCAGTCTGGCTTATGTACGTTCAACATCCACTCCCATGAGTCTACCCTGGTAGAGTAGTTCAATACTTTAGTCTGGCTTATGTACGTTTAACATCCACTCCTACGAGTCTACCCTGGTAGAGTAGTTCAATACTGCAGTCTGGCTTATGTACGTTCAACATCCACTCCCATGAGTCTACCCTGCTAGAGTAGTTCAATACTTCAGTCTGGCTTATGTACGTTCAACATCCACTCCCATGAGTCTACCATGGTAGAGTAGTTCAATACTTCAGTCTGGCTTATGTACGTTCAACATCCACTCCTACGAGTCTACCCTGGTAGAGTAGTTCAATACTGCAGTCTGGCTTATGTACGTTCAACATCCACTCCTACGAGTCTACCCTGGTAGAGTAGTTCAATACTTCAGTCTGGCTTTTGTACGCTCAACATCCACTCCCACGAGTCTACCCTGGTAGAGTAGTTCAACAATGCAGTGTGGCCTATGTACGTTCAACATCCACTCCTACGAGTCTATCCTCATTATAGTCACTTTACTATAACAACCAACAGTAATTTATGCTCTCTATTAACCTCTCACAACCTATCCGCAATTATGGTCATTTGAGTCTAAAATTCATGGCCTCTCTTCACCCCTTTCAAACTATTAGAGCATTACCCAAAGTTGTTCCAACGCTTTACTAAACACTCTGCACCTATTTTTTTCCTGGTGTAAAAGTTCAAAGAATGCATTCAAACAGCAATATTTTTTACCCCTTTTTACGATTGCTGTAATTTATAAATTAATATTCAAAATAAATTTTAAATATTACTACTTACAGCAACTACAAGAACAATTAGACACTTATTTAAATTTTCAGCAATTTTTTAACTAACCTCAGTCCTCGATGTTTTAAGCGTCAAGTTATCATTCCGAGGAAGAAATCTTTTTCCGATTGGAAAGAGAAAAAGTGTGAGGAGTGAAGAGCAATCAAATTGCACAGGTGCTGAGGTGGCATTCCTGGCTCAAGGTCAGCAGGCCGGTGGCTCTGCGCGCCTCTATTCTCCACCACAATGGCTAGTCACTGCTCATCAGACCACAAAGCCTTTGCAAACTCACTCCACACTTGTTAATTTGATCCTGCGGCGTTGAGTAGCCTGGACGTTAACGTAGACGATCTGCACATCGATTGGTTGAACCACCTCGGCCAAGGACCTTTCACAACTAAATGGATAACCAATATATGTGATTGATAAATCATGCTCCTGAAATCATCGATCATAAGATTTCGAAAAAGGAAAATGTAGATGTGAAAGGTTGTTTTAAAATGGTATCTGGAGTAGGGATGGCAACGATATATTTATATATAGGAAATATCGATAAATATGTTTCGATATATCGATTTTATAGTATCGATATTTTCTTTCGATAATGTCGGCCATATCGATATTTTGGTCCGGTATATCATATCACTAATTACTGACGTTGTTCTCTCTCCTCAAAATCATCACGATTCGACGAAAAAACAATTAAATTGCCTCTTCTGCATACAAAATATGCACTGAAGTTATAAAGTAACTTTAATTAGTTTTGTTTTAATGTGAGGTTAAAGCACTAAAATGTAGCTTATTGTAGACCAGTTGGTGGAAGTTAGTGTTAATAAGAAGCCTAATAGCATTTTTAAATGTTAAAAACAAAAATAACAAAGTTATTACATTATTATTTTATAATAATTAATATTTTGATTTAAGGTATAACATTTGTGTTGTTTTTAATTGTTTTCATTTAACCCCACAGACCACAACTTGTTTCGTTTAGATAAATGTATTTAATTTTTACATTCTGTAGGCTATTATAAATAGTGACAGCAAAATATGAGTGTATTTTTGGTCATGACATAAGAGTTAGTGCATATTTTAAACAGATAAATCATTTACAATACGATACATCGGCTACCAGATATATAGATATTTTTCTTTCGATATTCTCTTTAGATCGATATTTGGTTTGCGATGTATCGATAATTCGAGATATCGATATGTTGGCAATATTTGACTTCCCTAATCTGGAGTAGTTAAAACTTTTGCAGACTTCTGCCTGGTCTATGGCCAGATCGAATCTATCCTCTATAGTCTATAATACCATTACTAAATTTTCTTAAGGTTTCCATTTTCAAAACTACCAAGCTACCGTTGCAAAGTAAATATGCGCGATAGTAAAAATGCAATTTTACTGTCAGCAGACCAAAACATACTTTTCTATTTCAACTTTTACGGTTCATGCTTATTTCTATGAGCACGATATTATTATAACATTGCTTATTATTATTAAATAACTATAGTTAGCACTGTATGATTATTAAAGGCCCATTTTGCGAACCATAAGTTGCTATTATGAGTTTTTCAATATAAAATTATCTAAAGCTTCACAAATTCAAATTTGGAAAATGAAAATACTAAATTTTTTACAAAAATAATAACTTATTGTCCGCTAGAATACGTCTTCACCTTAAAATGACACTTCAAGTGTTACGATACGATTATAATTACGTACCGAATTGTTGGAATATAAACTCTTGTCTTCGGCGTTTTTCGCGGAGGGAAACGACCACCTTAAATCAAGCAAAACATTGATTCACTGAAAGAAGGGATAGCAAATATTTTCTACATATCGACATATCACAAACCAAATATCGATTTAACGATAATATCAAAAGAACAATATCGATATATCGGTTACACGATGTATTGAATTGTAAATGATTTCTATATAAAATGAGTCTGTTTAAAATTACGCACTAACTCTTATGTCATGATAAAAATACACTCATATTTTGCTGTCACTATTTAGAATGTAATCTACTGAATGTAAAAATTATACATTTATCTACACGAAACAAGTTGTGGTCTGTGCAGTTGAATGACAAAAAAATTCAAACTACGAATAATTATACCTTTAATTATTAATTATGAAAGAATAACGTAATAATAATTTACGCATTAGAGGCTATTTAAATGTTTTTTTCGAATTGTGATGATTTGATGAGAGAGAATAACGTCAGTATTTAGTTATTTATTTATTTATTTTACAATGCTACAAAACAGCAACAACACCAATTACACTGCAGCATTAAGATTATAATATTTAAATATGCACATGCAGTTCATTATCTCTCTGTCCAACAGTTCCACAATACACGCATTATTCATCATAAAAATGGCGTGTTTAGATTAACAATTTACACATAGATATAACAAATGACAGAAACCAAAAATGAAAACACAAGACTATATAATAAATATAACATGAATAAATATAACACGAACAAAAATCAATAAATACATAAATACTCAGACTTATCCTAATTTGTAACCAATAACATATTTTAAACTCTGTAATGCTGAATAACAAGCAACATTTCATAAACAATTAATCTCAATTAATATCAATTGTCAACAATCTCAACTAAAGTATTTTTAAAAGAATAGAGTGAGTTATAAAAAATGTCAAGTGAAGGTGAATTAACATTGTATAGTCTAATCATTGTATTTAAACTGGAGAAAAATATCCAAGGTTAGTGCGAGAGTATTTCGGAACAAATAACATAAGGCTACGGGAGTTTGGACGGGGGGATGGCAAAGTCCAGTTGAGATAACAGCTTGCTATCATCGAGTACCCCACCCACTAACTTGTGAAGATAGATAAGCATGCTAATCTTGCGTCTTTTTGACAAACTTGCAATATTATATGATATATCGGGCCAAAATATCGATATGGCCATTATTATCGAACGAAAATTTCGATATATCGATACATAGTTGTCATCCCAACGACTATAAAAAAAGTTTATAGTAATTTTTTATAGTATTACAAATATTCCAATAAAAATTAAATACGCCAAGAAATCAACATTATCCATTACAATACAAACCAAACGGTACATAAAACACAATTTTATCGGAAAATACGAAAAATATCAGCAAAATTGGTCTTATGGATTCAGATCCAAGATGGCCGACCATTTCTGCTTAACCTTAAAAAAATTACACTACGGAATAAGTATAGTAGTGGTAATAAGAAGTAAGATGACCGGTACAAGTTGAAATATTTAACTTTACAATAAAATCATAAAATTGGGCGACGAAAGGTGAATTCAGTTACAGTGTTTACAATCAATCAAACACGCAACTAACGGCAAAATTGTGTTTGTTGATTTAATTCTCACTGGAGTAAAATAAAAATGTGCATTTTTGTCACTTCCGTATGAGAAAAAAAGGGTGTCAACATGAGCAAGTTACTTTTCTAATGCATAGGTCCTGTAACTAATTCACACGATCACAATGACGATGATCTTCTATATAGTTGATTTGAATTAATTTATCTCGTGGTTTATAAGATAGAAGAGATTTATTTCGTAAATAAACTGAACTAAATCCAACCTTTGTATTTAAAATAGTTTATGTCATAAGATTTATTATTACGAGTACAACTGTAGTAAAGTAAGAACAACTAAAAAGCGATTATAACGTAAGACTTCAATCAACCATAACTAGAGTACAGTTAAAAAACGATGATTTTTATTAAAATATTTGTCGTTGAAAATAAAAATATAATAACAATATAACAACAACAGTGAATGTTGTGTTTCTAAACTTACTACACGCTTAGAAAAAGCTCAGCGGTGTAAGCTACTGTAAAAAGAAGATACGTCTTACTTTAATTTAAGATTTTAAAGGAAAACGTGTGTACCAATATAATACCTTTCTCAAGAGGGGCCAATAATAACATTGGGATAAATATTAAATATTGTTTGAACTTTAAAAGCTTGAAAGCTAAAGCAACACTGAACCTTAAAAGTAAGGTGATATTGGTATTACATCTAAAACCATCTTCTTCTTGAAATCTGAGATCATTCTAACATAAAACTGTAATATACAATGTTTTTTTTATAAATGGATAATATTTATTTAGAAATGACACGCATGTGTCATATTAAAACAATCTCCATTTTTGAAGCCACTGTCAGTGGTAGGTTGTGATACGTTAGACTAAGACGTAAATGTGATAAGTTTACCACGTTGACCTGATACACAAAGGTGATCGGTTCCACACGGTGGACTGAGATGCAAATGTGATTAGTTGTCCACGTTGCCCTGATATACAAAGGTGATCGGTTCAACAAGGTGAACTGAGATGCAAATGTGATTAGTTGTCCACGTTGCCCTGATATACAAAGGTGATCGACTCCGAACTGTGGACAGAGACGTAAATGTAATAAGTTTACCACTTTGACCTGATACACAAAGGTGATTGAGCGGTTTCTAACGGAGGTCTGAGACGTAAATGTGATAAGTTTACCACGTTGACTTGATACATAAAGGTGTTCGGTTCCACACGGTGGACTGAGATGCAAATGTGATTAGTTGTCCACGTTGCCCTGATATACAAAGGTGATCGACTCCGAACTGTGGACAGAGACGTAAATGTAATAAGTTTACCACTTTAAACTGATACACAAAGGTGATTGAGCGGTTTCTGACGGAGGTCTGAGACGTAAATGTGATAAGTTTACCACGTTGACTTGATACATAAAGGTGATCGGTTCCACACGGTGGACTGAGATGGAAATGTGATTAGTTGTCCACGTTGCCCTGATATACAAAGGTGATCGGTTCCACACGGTGAACTAAGACGGAAATGTGATTAGTTGTCCACGTTGCCTTGATATACAAAGGTGATCGCTTCAACAAGGTGAACTGAGACGCAAACGTGATTAGTTGTCCACGTTGCCCTGATATACAAAGATGATTGGTCCCACACGGAGAACTAAGACGTAAATGTGATTAGTTGTCCACGTTGATCTGATACACGAAGGTGATTGGTCCCACACGGAGAACTAAGACGTAAATGTGATTATTTTTCCAAGATGATTTAACACACAAAGGTGATCGGTTCCACACGGTGGAGTGAGATGTAAATGTGATTAGTTTTCCAAGCTGATTTTAACACACAGAGGTGATCGTTTCCACACGGTGGAGTGAGATGTAAATGTGATTAGTTGTCCACGTTGACCCGATAAAATGGTGATCGGTTCCACACGGTGGAATGAGATATAAATATGACTATATTTACCTCTAAACTGAGGTACAACAGACAGGCTTGTATAGATTTCATGTAAATTTAAATATTTTTATGACTATGATAAAGTTAGAAATCGTTCACTATAGTAGTTTTACAATCTCCCGGTACGGTGACACAAAACGAGGGGAATGTTTTACAAATAGTGATGTTATCGAGTGACGAAAATCACTAGTGCCTTCTTTCATACTGGTGTCCCAAATTAGCACTCGAGTTGCGACAATCCTCGACTCCTGATAACCCAATCAGTTATGGACTCTCAGATCTATCTAGAAGCATTGAGCTTTATGTTAGTTGACATCTGAAGTAACTAAAATTTCAAAAAAGTGAAAATAATATTCTGGAGATATTGGCTAAATACACTTACATACCGAATTTCATAAAAATAGATTAATCCGTTTGGTCTCCAGCGAACGGCTGGACATACACACAGACAGACACACATGCGGAGAGATATCAAAAAGTTTTTTTTTAGAAAAACCCACTTTTTTGGTTTCAGGGGATCCTAAAATGGATTTGTAGAGCAACTTGTAAAGAAATTATTTTTAACGATCACAATACTTTTTCTTTGCTAAAGCATATAGGAGAAACTAATAATAACAAATACAAATTTAAATATGTAATATAAAAGAGAGAAATAGTGGCATCGTGGTAGGCTTTAAATTTATTAAATTTCAGTGGCATAGTAACAAATTCATATAGTTTGTATTGCACAAGTTCAATCGTTGAATACTCGATGGACCTGTTTGTCGTTTGTACAGCTGGTAAACCGTCGTTCCCCTCCACTTGATCAACTCCATTTAACTGACGGAACATCCGAATTGAATAGGCCGGTTGCAACAAACACTGGGTTTGATTTGATAGTTGAGAGTCAAGAAGTTTTAGGGATAGCCCACTGCAAATAAACTTAAACCGGTTGAGAGAAATTACATTTATTTTTAATTTTACCTACGACCCTATTTATGTTGTTTTCGTTCACAATCTTTGTGCTACAACAGTGAACTTAAGGGTTGATACTAACAGTGCCTTTAACAAGTGCTGAAAGTGTCAACTTTGTGTCTGTGTCTTAAATTATATTACGTGGTTCGGATTCCACGTAAAGCTGTAGGTCCCTTAGTTGCACCGGCTGTTGGGCTATTAATAAATTGCTCTTTCTGAGGAACAGTTGAACTCAGTAAGTAACCAGACTCACTCATCCTACACTCATATCATCATTCACATTCGCCTTAAAACACCCACAACGTTGTGCCGGCGTCTCATATGAAAGAATATTTCTCCTTTAACCACTCCACCAATTATTTTACTTACTCTGAAAAAATTGTCTCATTAACACCTTAGTGATTGTGACAACATTATTGTTACGTAATTCAACATTTGACGCTTTTTGTTATTAATATCTAGGCAATAAAATTTTACATGTCAAGATGCGCGAATTTGAAAGTAAATAATCTGAATAAACATTTTTGTAATGTCTGTTATTAATATTAAAAAGTAACGTCATCCAAACATAAAAACATAACACAGACCATGAGAATAACATGATAACCTTAGAGATCTAAGTAGCCCATGAGAATAACATGATAACCTTAGAGATCTAAGTAGTCAATGAGAATAACGTGATAACCTTAGAGATCTAAGTAGTCCATTAGAATAAATGATAACGTTAGAGATCTAAGTAGCACATGATAATAACATGATAATCTTAGAGATCTAAGTAGTCCATGAGAATAACATGATAACCTTAGAGATCTCAGTAGTCAAATGAGAATAACATGATAACCTTAGAGATCTAAGTAGTCCATTAGAATAAATGATAACCTTAGAGATCTAAGTAGTCCATTAGAATAAATGATAACCTTAGAGATCTAAGTAGCCCATGATAATAACATGATAACCTTAGAGATCTAAGTAGTCCATGATAATAACATGATAACCTTAGAGATGTAAGTAGCTCACGAGAATAACATGATAATCTTAGAGATCTAAGTAGCCCATTAGAATAACATGATAACCTTAGAGATCTAAGTAGCCCATGAGAATAACATGATAACCTTAGAGATCTAAGTAGCCCATGGGAATAAATGATAACCTTAAAGATCTAAGTAGCCCACGGGAATAAATGTTAACCTTAAAGATCTAAGTAGCCCATGGGAATAAATGATAACCTTAGAGATCTAAGTAGCCCATGAGAATAACATGATAACCTTAGAGATCTAAGTAGTCCATGAGAATAAATGATAACCTTAGAGGTCCAAGTAGTCCATGATAATAACATGATAACCTTAGAGATTTAAGTAGCTCATGAGAATAACATGATAATCTTAGAGATCTAAGTAGCCCAAGAGAATAACATGGTAAACTTAGAGATCTAAGTAGCCCATGAGAATAACATGATAACCTTAGAGATCTAAGTAGTCAATGAGAATAACATGATAACGTTAGAGATGTAAGTAGTCCATGAGAATAAATGATGACCTTAGAGATCTAAGTAGCCCATGATAATAACATGATAACCTTACAGATCTAAGTAGCCCATGGGAATAAATGATAACCTTAAAGATCTAAGTAGCCCATGGGAATAAATGATAACCTTAGAGATCTAAGTAGCCCATGAGAATAACATGATAACCTTCGAGATCTAAGTAGTCCATGAGAATAACATGATAACCTTAGAGATCTAAGTAGCCCATGAGAATAACATGATAACCTTAAAGATATTAGTAGCCCATGACAATAACATGATAACCTTAGAGATCTAAGTAGTCCATGAGAATAAATGATATCCTTAGAGATCTAAGTAGTCCATGGGAATAAATGATAACCTTAGAGATCTAAGTAGTCCTGGGTTATCATCACTTATTAACATGATAACCTTAGAGATCTAAGTAGCCCATGGGAATAACATGATAACCTTAAAGATCTAAGTAGTCCATGAGAATAAATGATAACCTTAGAGATCTAAGTAGCCCATGGCTATTTCACGCATGTACCGATTTAGAGACAGAAACGAGAAAAGGTTCTTTTCAGTTTCTCTGGTCAAAACTGGAATATGTTTATTTTTTTAAAGAAAACATTATTCTAACTAATATAAAAGAACTATTTTACTTATGTACACAGAAAATACACCTGATTGCCTAGTAAATAATATCCGACTAGGGGACACTCTGCACACTTCGCGTTCCAACCTCAACACCCGCTGCGCTCCTGACACCTCGGCCTTCGGCAACGGCATGTAACTATTGACTTAAAATGTTATTAATTAAACTGTATTAAGTAATATAATATTACTTAAATTCATTTACAGTAGCTCACTCACTGCACTTGATTTGCACTATATTTATAGTATAATAATTATAAACAACCAATGTTTTTAATAAGCCTATTTCAAATGTTTTCGTTTTATTTAACGGCTGATGATAACATACACACAGACAGACATGTATTCGCTCTTTTAATTCATTTGACATTTTACTGTGCTGCTCTCTTTGATTAACTTAACAAATTATTTGGACTATTTAAATTTGTTTAGGCTGCCAACTAGTCAACTAAAATTAATCTCCATAAGAATTATACTCGTATTGCAACTTTACCGAGGGTAGGGCAAAAACCTATGGGAATTTTGAAAATGTAGCTCCGTTACGACTTTAATACAAAAGAAATCAAAATTATCTATTGTATTAAAAAATTTCATCTAAATCGGACAAGTAATAAGTTCAGAAAATTAGTGAACTAAATTACCCGATATTTTTAATATATAGGATATCCGATTGAAAAGAGAAAAATAATTTAAAATCAAGGGTTTAAAAAATAAATTTAAATTTAAGTTTATTAAACAATATTGGTTAATAATAACTATTAATTAATTTTTAGAAACAATTGTCACTTCCAGTGAAATAAGTGCATTATATAGATTTAGTCTTCTTCAGTTTTATCCTCTTTGCAGCTAAGTTTGTTCTTTAATAACTAAGTTTTCCAGTTATTAAAATATTACAAAATAAACTATCTGATACTGAAGGTTATACATTCTATTTACTATAACTGTTATTAATAGAGATAAATGGTTCCAAAGAATGGGCACAAACGTTCCCTCATATTAAACAATACAAAATAAAAACTTTGAAAATTACCAGTTTGATTCCCAAATATGTTTTTTTGCAATAATTCAAAAACTAGTCAAGTTAGAGACATGCGAGTTTTACTAAAATATTTTAAATTCTAATGCACATCTTTCCTGAAAATATAATCAAAATCGTTAGAGCTTTTTTTGAGAAAATTCTATTTTTGAATGTTTTTGCTAATGTATAACAACAATAACTAGTTTACTTTTGATATACATTTAAAATTAATGTTACTAACGCAGGAATAACAAAGAGATGGTGGCTCACGAATGTGCTGGGGTGTTGATAAATAGTTGGACTCCGTCCTTGATCGCGGCCCATCGGGAACTGACCATCCATCGACCCTCGGCAATAGGATTTATCGCCATCAACAAATTATCTTGAAATAAACATTAGCAGTGATTTGTTAATCCCAATCTCGTGACGTCACTCGGATAGAGAAGTTTGTGATGTTACGGCCGGTGTCTGAAACATCAAACACAGCCAGAGCTTCACCGCGTGGTTCAGATTCCAAATTGCCTTAGCAATTAGCCTATTGTCAAATTACGTGTATGGAGAACAGCTTATCTCGGTTAAATATTTGAAATGTATTTTATTCATTTGTGTCAAAATAGTAAAATATTTGTGTAATTATTATTAATATACACAAAAAACTGGGCATTTTATATTAAAACTAGCCGACAGCACTTGCTCCGCTACGGGGTGTTTCTCTTCGCTTGCTTAACCCTCCTTCCGTCATTCTCTCTCCCATCACAACAATATAAAAGTTCAGCCTACGGCCATTCTCATAGATAACAAAGTTTTATAGTCCAGAAAATCCTATAAATCTTACTTTAGGGGGTGGAAAATAGTGGAGTCAGGTCAGAGTTAGTACAAATGACCTTAAATATTTCACAAAACAAACCATATTAGCCATGCTTTTGTGCCATGTTTAAGTTTCTTGTACCAGCTGTTTGAAATAAATTATCACATTAATTAAATTTTTAGTTATGTGTAATAAGGAAACTTGAGGAGTTGTTTCTACCCCTTAGAAATTAAATTTCGAGACCTTATGGTTTTTTATGGTAAGCTAACTTCCCTCCATATTCCGTCAAAAAACGGTTCGGTGGATTCGGAGTTCCTGGATGAGTGGGTACATCATTTTTGGATTTTATATACTAAGATAGGTAATTTATGTTTGTCCATCATCCATGTATGTCTATAGCAATAAAACATTTAGAGTTTTGAATGCACATTGTTTATAACACTATGAACCTAGCGTGTCACAACGTTTTGTAAACCAGACAATCTGAAACGAGCCATGTCTCGATTTATGCTTGTCTGTCTTTTTAGTTCCATTGTAAACGTGTTGTTAGCTGTAATTAACAATCACTTACCAATTAATAATATTAGATGAATATTTAAAAATAATAGCGTATTGGTATTTTCTGGTACGTCATATACTACTTAGAAAGAAGTTAATCGATATTAATTTAGTCGTTAAAGTAAAGTCATTAAATATATAGATTAAAAAACCAACAATTAGAACATAGTGGGAGGGTTTTTTGCCTATGAACGTTATTCTACATACAAATCACGAAACAACGCTTAGATCATTAAAACCGGGAACTCCCATTAACTTCATTAACTATACACTTCAAGAAACAACATTCAGAACATTATAGAAGATATGCCTATCAACGTCTTTGTACTTCGTATAATATTCTAAACGTTGTATTTCAAGAAACAACGGTTAGAACATTGTAGCAGGTATGTCCATGAACATCATTGTACTTACACTTCAAGAAACAACATTTAGAACATTGTAGCAGGGTATACCCATGAACGTCATTTTACATACACTTAAAGAAACAACATTCAGAACATTGTAGCAGGGTATATCCATGAACGTCATTGTACTTACACTTCAAGAAACAACGTTTAAAACATTGTAGCAGCTATGCCCATGAACGTCATTGTATATGCATTTTAAGAAACAAAATTTAGAACATTGTAGCAGGTATGCCCATGAACATCATTGTACATACACTTCAAGAAACAACATTTAGAACATTGTAGCAGGTATGCCCATTAACATCATTGTACATACACTTCAAGAAACAACATTTAGAACATTGTAGCAGCTATGCCCATGAACGTCATTTTACATGCATATCAAGAAACAACATTTAGAACATTGTAGCAGCTATACCCATGAACGTCATTTTACATACATATCAAGAAACAACATTTAGAACATTGTAGCAGGGTATACCCATGAACGTCATTTTACATACATATCAAGAAACAACATTTAGAACATTGTAGCAGCTATACCCATGAACGTCATTTTACATACATATCAAGAAACAACATTTAGAACATTGTAGCAGGGTATACCCATGAACGTCATTTTACATACATATCAAGAAACAACATTTAGAACATTGTAGCAGCTATGCCCATGAACGTCATTTTACATACATATCAAGAAACAACATTTAGAACATAGTAGCAGCTATGCCCATGAACGTCATTTTACATACATATCAAGAAACAACATTTAGAACATTGTAGCAGCTATGCCCATGAACGTCATTTTACATACATATCAAGAAACAACATTTAGAACATTGTAGCAGCTATACCCATGAACGTCATTTTACATACATATCAAGAAACAACATTTAGAACATTGTAGCACGGTATACCCATGAACGTCATTTTACATACATATCAAGAAACAACATTTAGAACATTGTAGCAGCTATGCCCATGAACGTCATTTTACATACATATCAAGAAACAACATTTAGAACATTGTAGCAGCTATGCCCATGAACGTCATTTTACATACATATCAAGAAACAACATTTAGAACATTGTAGCAGCTATGCCCATGAACATCATTTTACATACATATCAAGAAACAACATTTAGAACATTGTAGCAGCTATGCCCATGAACATCATTGTACATACATATCAAGAAACAACATTTAGAACATTGTAGCAGCTATGCCCATGAACGTCATTTTACATACATATCAAGAAACAACATTTAGAACATTGTAGCAGCTATGCCCATGAACATCATTGTACATACATATCAAGAAACAACATTTAGAACATTGTAGCAGCTATGCCCATGAACATCATTGTACATACATATCAAGAAACAACATTTAGAACATTGTAGCAGCTATGCCCATGAACGTCATTTTACATACATATCAAGAAACAACATTTAGAACATTGTAGCAGGGTATACCCATGAACGTCATTTTACATACATATCAAGAAACAACATTTAGAACATTGTAGCAGCTATGCCCATGAACATCATTTTACATACATATCAAGAAACAACATTTAGAACATTGTAGCAGCTATGCCCATGAACATCATTGTACATACATATCAAGAAACAACATTTAGAACATTGTAGCAGCTATGCCCATGAACGTCATTTTACATACATATCAAGAAACAACATTTAGAACATTGTAGCAGCTATGCCCATGAACGTCATTTTACATACATATCAAGAAACAACATTTAGAACATTGTAGCAGGTATACCCATGAACGTCATTTTACATACACTTAAAGAAACAACATTCAGAACATTGTAGCAGGTATATCCATGAACATCATTGTACATACACTTCAAGAAACAACATTTAGAACATTGACAAGAATCGTATTTGCAGCCTGTTAATGGTGGCCTATAACATAACAATGTAAATTTGCAATGTTGTGATCACAGTTTGAAATGTGCCAATTTTTAAATTCATATACGCTTTGCGTATAAAATATATTAAAAATAAAATAATATCGGTATTGTTAAATCAGATAATAATTGATTCAACAAAACCAGATCAATCATCGTAAACGATCTTCATGCGGAGGCTACTTCTGGGCCTATTTCACGCTTAAGCGAACAGAATTAGAAGGCTGCCGACGAAACCACTAGTAGATGTGGAAAAGTGAGAAAGCGATCGACTTGCTGCTTCATTCCGTAAAACGTGACTACATCAGGATGTTGACGTCCCATAACGGACAACAATGTGATAACCAGAGCTGGTACAGTCAACATTAAGATAGTTGAAAATGTTTAACATTTATTTTTAGGAAACTATCCGCTAAATATTGCATGAGTTTGGATGTTTGTACGCTCACATTAAATATTGCATGAGTTTGGATGTTTGTACGCTCACATTAAATATTGCATGAGTTTGGATGTTTGTACGCTCACATTAAATATTGCATGAGTTTGGATGTTTGTACGCTCACATTAAATATTGCATGAGTTTGGATGTTTGTACGCTCACATTAAATATTGCATGAGTTTGGATGTTTGTACGCTCACATTAAATATTGCATGAGTTTGGATGTTTGTACGCTCACATTAAATATTGCATGAGTTTGGATGTTTGTACGCTCACATTAAATATTGCATGAGTTTGGATGTTTGTACGCTCACATTAAATATTGCATGAGTTTGGATGTTTGTACGCTCACATTAAATATTGCATGAGTTTGGATGTTTGTACGCTCACATTAAATATTGCATGAGTTTGGATGTTTGTACGCTCACATTAAATATTGCATGAGTTTGGATGTTTGTACGCTCACATTAAATATTGCATGAGTTTGGATGTTTGTACGCTCACATTAAATATTGCATGAGTTTGGATGTTTGTACGCTCACATTAAATATTGCATGAGTTTGGATGTTTGTACGCTCACATTAAATATTGCATGAGTTTGGATGTTTGTACGCTCACATTAAATATTGCATGAGTTTGGATGTTTGTACGCTCACATTAAATATTGCATGAGTTTGGATGTTTGTACGCTCACATTAAATATTGCATGAGTTTGGATGTTTGTACGCTCACATTAAATACTTACAGGAACGTTAATACTAATGACTATTTACTCAATACTAAAACTAGTTCAGTGTATTTTTTTAATTTTATAAAATGCTTACTAAATAATGCGAATATTTAAATTGAAAAATTATCACTAACAGTGTAATTTTGAAGGGAAATCTAGTCGCCTAACTTCCATCGGATTAAATTGTTTGTAGTTTCGAGCAATGGAGAAATGTAACCAATTCCAGTCCTATAACAGCCATAGTCTATGACTTGTAACAATTCTCATCTACAAGAGTCGCAGGTGTGCGTACTCGAACTAGTAGGAGTTTTATGACAAGCGCAGGAAAAATACAAAAGGAATACAATTTGTTGGTTTACATTACAATCGCAACCTATGAACAGTATTTCTAAGATGAAATTACTGATGTGAACATCTGTCATGTCAAGACACGTTTCAATGACAACTTACATTAGGTCCATGTTTTAACAACAATACATGAAATGTGACTTGAAACCAAAATATATGGTTTAGAGTGATTTAGATACATTTCCTATATCATAGTACATATAAAAACCCAACAGTTTCTATGAGGTCTTATATCTTTACATAAATGTGAGATATCAGTACTTGAATATTCACGCCATCTTCCATGTGAATTAACATCCGTTACTTTTCAACATTATTTACTCGATTGGAATCTACAGATTTTAGAATGTAACATGGTCATTAATGTTTTTTTTAAGATAAAAAAAAACAGCAGCTAAAATTAAAACTAGGCCAAATGTCAATGAATAAATCAATCAAATCAAATATTTATATTGCAATGACATTACAAAAATGTATAGCAATCGTCATACCTATGTAAAAAATGTAAAACCCACATCAAAGCCTCTGTCAAACATACATAATTTACGGTTGCACTCATACCAAATCCCCACTTCCGACATCGGTTGTCAGTTTTCTGATTATGCGGACTCCCAGCTGTATGCCATAAACTCGTCTACACTATAAAATGCATGAGAAGCTAAACAGCCTTTGGACGAGTTTTTAACGCCTTGAGCGTTGGAGCATTCCTAATTGAATACGGCAACTTGTTGACAAAACGAACACCTGCGTGTGAGGGCAAGCGTTCATGGACTACAGTCCTGTGGTTCCCAGTTTGGTAATTGTTTCTGCCTTTCGTGTCGTGTGTATGTATGTCCCAGCCACATGTCATGACACTTTTAGAGATGCAAAATAAGGTTGTCTCCAGTATGTAAAGGCTAGGCAATGTCAACAATTTTTAAACGTTTCTTTGCAGGTTTCTCTGAACTTCAAATGTGCAAAAATGCGAACCGCTTGTTTTTGCAATTTAAATGCTCTGCTAAACTGATTGTTTGCAGAAGCTCCCCCATAGCACCACGCCGTAGGTGAGATGGGGGTAAATCTGGCCGTAAAACGCCGTCATTAGAACTTGAATTGGGCATCATTTTGATAACATTTTCAAAACATAAATGGCTGAGGACAGTTTGGAGCAAATATGGTCCATGTGCGAATTCCAGGCCTAACCTCGATCCAGGTGTATTCCCAGGAATTTTGAACTGACAGTCTCATCTAACCGTGTATCTGCCAGCCAAATGAGTGGTCTCTCCATGTCATCATATGATCGCAACGAAAATGACAAAACATTACATTTTGAGGAGTTTACTTCAAGATTGAGACTGTTGAAATATTGGACACAATTGTTTAAATAAAAAAAACTTGTTGTTCAAGGATCGGTGTTAATTCGTTTCTGAATAAAAGGATCGTATCATCTGCGAACTGTATGAGTTGCCCATGCATTAACGATGACCCTATGTCGTTGACATAGATGAGAAAAAGAATCGGGCTGAGTATTGAGCCCTGAGGACTCCGTATCTCAGCTCCATATGCATAGGGGTTTCTTGTTGAGGTGAATGACAGGCGCCGAGCTCAAAAGCAACAGACGCGAAGAATCTATTAAACTCGTTTGCCACATCGGTCGAATCGTCCACAAGTTTTTCCCCAACTTTAACTTTTATTTGTTTCCGTTCTATTTTCTTATTGTTTATGATGTTCCACACAGTTTTGGAAACATTTTAGATAAAATGATTATTTTGGATACATTATCCGCTGTAAAATATATTACATCATATTGCCGGAACAACTTGGGGAGCCAACGCACACGTCCTGCGTACTACTGCTTTGTCACTGGTCTATTCAGCTGCTGAATATAGTGCTCCCGTTTGGCTAAATAGTGTTCATACTAAAGCGGTCGATGTCCAACTTAATAGGGTCATGAGAGCTATTAGTGACACTCTAATGTCAACTCCACTTCCTTGGCTCCCAATGCTGTGCAATATAGCTCCTCCAGAGATAAGATGTTAAGAGGCACTACTCGAAGAATTCAATAAGATCTGGAATGCCCCGCATCTACCCGTTATACAAGATCTCCACGTCAGAATGGTCGCTTAAAATCTCGAAACCCATCTCTACTTACTGCTTTCCATTTGAACAGATCAAACTTATCGCCCAATACTAGCTGGGCCGTAGCGTGGAACAGTTTTGATGGACGTAATAAGTCAATAGGTATATGGACGTGTAAGTCAATCGTTAATTCCTTATTAACGATCCGTCAATACCTGAATTTTTTATATTCCTTTAGTAAAGGAATATAAACAAATTTTATTGAACTAATTTTTCAAATCTATAATATTAGTCGAGTATTTTGAAGGGCTATTAAAAGTGCAGTAGTTAGAGAAACGTCACTCTTCAATTAACATTCTGCAGAGGATGTCGAACATGTTTGTTTTAATCCCACAAGAACAATTTTATTTGCGTATCCATATTTTTTCGTTATTTATTGACCAAAAGTTGTGTGGGAATCAATTTAACAATTTACACGCTAGAAGACCATGTGTGTTGGGATAATTCAGTTATTTATTTTTTATTTACTTGTCCACATGTGCTATTATTATTTAATATTTTATTGTTTTTTAACATGTGTTTTCAGTTAGTTACCAACATGTATATTTTTCTTAGATCGTTTATTACTGTAACTTTTTTCATTTTCATTCTTTATTCATTAATGTTTTTATAACTTGTTCATATTTAATTATACAACTTAACTTAACATTATATTTTTGTTATTGTTCCCAAACGCATTCTTTTAAAATTATTTTATGTTTGAAAACCTTCCTTTAATACAAGTCCTTAATATAAATCTATAATATTAGCCGAGTATTTTGAAGGGCTATTAAAAGTACAGTAGTTAGAGAATCGTCGTTCTTCTTCAATTAACAGTCTACAGAGGATGTCGGCCATGTTTGTTTTAATCCCACAAGAACAATGTTATTTGCGCATCCATATTTTTCCGTTATTTATTGACCAACAGTTGTGTATGAGGTGTCATTTTAAACGTTATCATATTTCGCATTGGGTTTGCTTTTCATATTTTGAATACATACGCCTAGTTTTGAAAAACAGGTGAAAATAAAAACTTTAAACTAATTTTTTTTCTATAAAACTAATTAGGAATTCGCTAAGTAATTCTAACGCGCAATTTCATACTTGATAAAATGCAATTTGTTTCGAAAAAAATCCTTTTAAAAATAATTGTTTATTTTAGATACGCGTGATGGTATGTCCAGTTGAAAATTAAATTGTTCATATGGGACTAAAACCACTTTGGCCGACAGCCCGCGACAGCCTCTGCAGACTCTTACAATACATATGAGAAACAAGAAGAGCGTATTAATCTACCCAATCAAGTCAGCAATTATTTATAATTTGAACTCTCTCATTCATAACTTTGTAGTATTTTGCCTCATTTGGTTGTATAACTTTATTTGTGTCCCATGGGAGAGTGGATAGGTAGGACTCCCACGAGTAGTGTTTCATTTTAAGTAATTCAACTTAAAATTAAAAAAACCACTAGTGCACGATCAGAAAGAAGAAAAAAAAGAAATAAATTCTCTCAGATATAAACGCCGACAGAACTTTGTGCATATTTTACGACGAATAAGAATGATTATATGACTGTAGATGATGTGTGTAGTCTGGCTACTAACTGAGGTTGAATTATACTCAGAAAGGGCCATCCATTAATAGCACAATATCCAGGGCAACTCAAGGACCTACGACTTTACGAGGAATCCGAACAACTATTTGTCTGATTTTCAGTTAGATAAAAATCCTGATACTCAGTTCTTTCCCCTAAACACCCGGAGACTGACTACCATCAAACACGGACACCCCAGACATCTGTAGTAATGGCCACGTCGATAGCAACCATTAAGCGGATACCGTCTCAGTACTAAAAGGACCAAGAATAGAACCTATCGCCTTCAATCTCAACAACACTTTGTCCCCAAGTAGCTGGCTTACAGCACTGCGCCACCAGTGGATATTATACATTATATTCATGTCAGTAACGGAAATCTTCTGGTTACAGTTTTAATATTAATTTTAGAAAAAGTAAAGAGAAAGAGGTAAAAAACACATGTAATTGTAATTTTATAAGAAGACACATTTGACCTACATTTATAGTTCAATCTGCCAAAATTCGTTATTGGTTTGATTTCGAACGAAAACTCAAAATGGAATCAAAAGTTTTACTTCCAGAACACTACCGGTACATCTGAAGTTATGTTCATTTTTAATAATTAGTAAACATATTTATAATAATTGACTACCTTAGAACAATTATTAATGTCAGCTTTGTATTAGATGTTATTTAATTGGCGACGTATGAGTTTGGAGCTCCGATCCGTCAAAGAGACAGGCTCTAGCATTGAGAGGAATACAATATCACTAGGGAGTTCAGTTACTTTGTGTACTTTGTGATTGCTTTCTATCCCAATGTGCCTTTGTGAGCGGCCAGATTGTGAATTTGATCTTGTGAATAAAAGGCAAGCCACACACTAAACCCGAATCAAAATAAATGGTTGCAAATAATTGGCATGAAATTTCCCCCATGACCACACTGATAACACTAAAAAATAAAAACTTTAAAAATTACCAGTTTGATTCCCAAATATATTTTTTCCATATCTCAAATACTAGTCAAGTTACTAGTATCCATATATAAAAAACGAATACATGTGGTTTTTACTAAAATATTTTGAATTGTAATTTACATCTTTCCTGAAAAATTAATCATAATAGTTAGAGGCGTTTTTGAGAAAATGTCCTTTTTGTACGTTTTTTGCCCATAAAAAACTAAAATTTAAAAAGTGAAAAATAGTCTTAAGATATTGGCTAAATACACCTACATACAAAATTTCATAAAAATTGATCCATCCGTTTGGTCTGCAGCGAACTGCACATACACACAGTCAGACACACATACAGACAGACATCAAAAGTCTTATCGAAAAAAAACAGTTTTTTGGGTTCAGGATTTCAAGAAAGCAAGAAATCCACCCTAAAATGGATTTTTAGACCAACTTGTAAAGTCTTTTTTTGAACGATCACAATACTTCCTCTATGTTACCGCATATGGGAGCAAGGAAAACAGGAGGTTTCCACTACGTTCTGTTACTATTTATAAAGGTTTGAGAAAATGGTTTATTTGCAGTAATTACAAATAATCTAAACTAAGAATAAAAAGGTAATTGAGGTTATTTTAAAGATGTGCCATAAAAAGTAGCTGCCTTCAGAAAAGAGTAAGACTCAAGCATTGCATAAATGTCAAACAAATCGTATCAACATTTTGGAAGGCGTTTTCACAACAAAACTAAAAATACTATCGACGCAGAAATGATGTGTACCCAAGTTTGAAGGTTGATTACTAAGTTTGAAGAGGCCTATAATAAATCCAATAACACCATTGTTTTCCTCGTTTAATTGTGCGTTATGATAAAATTTTCATGTTTAAATAATTTTAAGTTTTATTAAATATTATTCTAATTGGACCAAAGAAGTAGCGATATTTTAACTAGTTTTCACTGTGAATTAACATTTTACTAAACAAACTGTAAATGTATCGCATTTATAATTTAACACGTAGTTGATAGGAATGTTTTGTATAGGTTCAATAAATTTCAGAATTTAAATTTAAAAAAAGTTCTTATCGATTTCCTAAAAACGTTTTCTTGCCTTTGTTGATCGTAAAATGAATTAATTGATAACGTTGTATTTTCATGAAATGTATAGATAGTTACGATATATATATATATATATATATATATATATATATATATACATATACACAAGCAAATGCAGCGATTTAAAATTGATTCAGTTTAATTAATTCAATTCGATTTTGAATCAATTTCAAATCCCTGCACTTACTTAAAGTTATAATATAAAAGTAATGTATCCTAACTGTATAGTTCATAAGAATTACAACGCAACCAAGAAATTATTTTTATAATCTCTAGAAGCAAAAACAAAGCTGTTTCAGGAAATTAACAAGAACTTTTGTTCTTGAAAAGTTAACATTTTGAAAATTATAAAACCTATACAAAAAATTCCTGTATAGCACGTATTAAAATATTAGTGCCATACAGCAACGGGCTTTTTAGTAATAAAAGTGTAAAGTTTATGTACAGTCAAAACTAATTAAAATTTCGGTACTTTTTTGTTCAAACTAAGATAAAAATTATTAAATCTTATAGTAAAATGTATAATGCATATGTCACAATGTACAATTAATCGAGGAAAAAATGGTGTGATTGAATTTTTCATAGGCCTCTAAAGTTTTTTGTTGAACAACCGCCAAACTTGGGTATACATAATTTTTGCCCCGACATAGTACTTTCGTTTTTTATATAACAAAGAAAGAATCTTTCTATAATTTGCTATAGCAAAACCCAAAACACTTAATAATATTACAAAACACAGTAAAAACAAGTACAATTAACAATTTTAAACTTGTGCTTGTAATCTGCCTTTTTACCATATCCAAGGTACAATGAATTAAATATTTAAAAGTTACATTTTCCTTCATAATTTAAAAATGGGATTAACTTTTATTTGAACATAGGAAACTTGAATATATTTATAACAAGTATTAGGCAAAAGAAAATAATACAGTGGTAAAAAATAATTTCAATTTCAATACATTGTCCGAATTAATAAAAAGTAAGACTATGGAAGCAAGTATATTATATACAAAAGTTAATAACTTGCAAGCCAAAGCAAGAAATACGAGTAGTCTATAAATTAGTGAAACTACATAGTATCCTACACTTCATCCAATTATACAAGATACGTGTGTCAACTACACAGTATCCTACATCACACTTAATTATGTAAAATAGGGCTTTCTACTACAACTGTGTTCTGATCCAACACTTTACCCGGTTATCACCCGATCTACACAGTGTCCTACACTTTACCTAATTTTATAATGTATGCAGTGATCGATTTCAAGAATTAGAGGTTCCGGAACCCTTACTTACCGGGGATCTCTTGCCGTGGAATAATTTTAACTTACGACTCAAAATAACGTTAAACAATTTTTTAAAATTAAATTATAAAGGAAAATACTTTGTATTATACACCCCACTCCACCCTTATATTTTTCCTACCCAGAGGACTTTAATTCATTATACTTGTCATATAACTACTGTCGACGTAGAAATTATGTGCACCCGAGTTTGAAGGAAGGTTGTTTTCTAAGAAACTAAAAGGCATATGAAAATTCCAATCATCCATTGTTTTCCTTGTTTCATTGTGTGTTACAAAATATAAAATTTAACATTTTATTATAAGTTCTAGCAACTTTTATCTTAGTTGGAACAAAAAAGTACCGGAATATTAACTACTTTTCACTGTACATCAAATTTACACCATTATTACTCAAAACCCCGTTCATGTAGCGCATTTATATTTTGATACGTGGTTGATAGGAATGTTTCCTATAAGTTTTATAAGTTTTGGAATTTTATGTTTTCAACAAAAAAGTTGTTTTCAATTACATGAAACATTGATTTCATGGCTTCTAAAGGTCGTACAATTAATTATTTAGTCTTGTTGTAATCCTTATTACAAATTTAGTTACAATGTATCATTTTTCTTTGGTTAAGTAAATGCATTGATTTTGTATTAATTAATTAATTAATTTAAATGTATCTATTAAACATTATTTTAAATTGATTAAATTCGATTTAAAATGATTGCATTCACTTACACAACTAAAAATGATGTATCATAACTATATATGTAATAAAGATTACAACAAGACCAAATAATTAGTTTTACGACCTCTAGAAGCTGAGAATACAATGTTTCACGTAATTGATAAGTACTTTTTTTGTTGAAAACATAACATTCTAAAACTTATATCTAAAACGGTGTAATATTGTAAAACTCAAATTTACACAGTTGAGTAATAACGGTGTAAATTTGATGTACAATGAAAACTAGTTAATATTCCAGTACTTTTTTTGTTCCAACTAAGATAAAAATTGTTAGAACTTATAATAAAATTTTAAATTTCATATTTCATAACGCACAAGGAAACAAGGGAAACAATGGTGTGACGATTGGAGTTTTCGTAGGAATCTCAGTTCCTTAGTAAACAACCTTCAAACTCGTGTGCACATAATTTCTGCGCCGACAGTACTTATAGTGCTAGGCAAGCCGTGTAGAAAGAAGAACGTGCTGAGTGGAACACATCTAGGTGGTGAATTATTTATTGTGTCTATCATGAAACAGTTTAGTTGTAAAGAATGGTTACAGCTGTGACGAGGCTGTAGCTCTATACAATCGAACGAGGCCAGTCAAAGCAACGTTATCTGATCGAAAAGTGATATTATGCAAGAGTATTATATATGGCTGTCTTGTCGAAGCCAGTAACCCTATTGATATCTCATTTGCAACATACATACAAAAACACCATACAATAAGAACACAGTGCAAGAAGTAATTATAAAATGCAACCACTAAAGAAGTGAGTAGCGACAGACAGACAGACGCACGCACGCACGCACGCACGCACGCACGCACGCACGCACGCACGCACGCACGCACGCACGCACGCACGCACGCACGCACGCACGCACGCACGCACGCACGCACGCACGCACGCACGCACGCACGCACGCACGCACGCACGCACGCACGCACGCACGCACGCACGCACGCACGCACGCACGCACGCACGCACGCACGCACGCACACACACACACACACACACACACACACACACACACACACACACACACACACACACACACACACACACACACACACAAAACACATATATAAATATCGTATGATTTTTTTGTCACCTACCATTTATATATATATATAAATATCTATATTTTTTAAATTTAAAATTATGTAGTAAAAGCTGAGTTTTATACTTTGAAAAAGGTCCAAAAGTCATTACATTATAATAATAATTAAAAATAAATAAATAGCAAATGATCTCCTGTTACAAAGCTAATACTAGATCAGCCACAGAGAGAAAGAATCAGAGGTAACAATACAACAGGCGACGAGTGTCGAGTTAGTATGTCGAGTAGTTGGTTCTCCATGGGGATGGTACAGCCAGCATCTTGTTAGTCTCTCCCTTTATTCCAGAAATAGGCGGAATATTAAAAATAGTGAATTACTGCAAAACTAAGATTGTATTTAGGATTTATGGGGTTTGAGGAAAATGTCTAACAGGGAGAGAGTAAATGGGATGTACAAATTGTATACAGAAGGAAGTTTTTGGAAATTTGAAGAACTAGTGAACTGGGATAAAAAGTGGTATATTACAACTGTGTAAGTGGAAAACTAACAAATATATCATAATATGGTGTGAAGAATTTTATACAAATTGAGGACAGAAGAGACTCCAATAATTAATTATTATCTTAGAGTGAGGTGGCTGCCATGGTGGAAGGAAAGAAGAGAAAAAGCGAAAATAAAACATGCTCGCGTTGTAAAATTTATTACTGTTTTTAATTGAACGAATGCGGTCCTAGTTTTACCTTTAACAAGTTATTTTATAGATGAAGTTTATGTTGGTGCACTAAAAAATCTTCACAAAACTATAATATATAAAAAAATCAATTGTAAAAACACACTCAATAGATTATTGTAATGACTGCTAGCCTATAAGAGTTGTGTGGAGCATAGTATTCCCAGGGAGAGGGAGTTTAGTTGTTGCCCCAGTGACGTCATCCGCGCCGCGAATCAGTTGTACTGCGTATGAGAGCACAGCCTTGCTTTCTTCCACCGTGGTTGGCTGTCTTACTCTTCTGGTTGGTAAGTTGCCATCCGAACTGAGAGTAATGACGTAACAGTAAATCTCTACAGTGTAGTAAGACTATTTACTCCGACAACAAGGCCACTGCTACTAGAGGTCTCTCTACACTGTAGTAAGCCTGGTTACTCCGACAACAAGGCCACTGCTAGTAGAGCTCTCTCTACACTGTAGTAAGCCTGGTTACTCCGACAACAAGGCCACTGCTAGTAGAGCTCTCTCTACACTGTAGTAAGCCTGGTTACTCCGACAACAAGGCCACTGCTAGTAGAGCTCTCTCTACACTGTAGTAAGCCTGGTTACTCTGACAACAAGGCCACTGCTAGTAGAGCTCTCTCTACACTATGTAAGCCTGGTTACTCCGACAACAAGGCCACTGCTAGCAGAGCTCTTTCTACACTATGTAAGCCTGGTTACTCCGACAACAAGGCCACTGCTAGCAGAGCTCTTTCTAAACTATGTAAGCCTGGTTACTCCGACAACAAGGCCACTGCTAGTAGAGCTCTCTCTACACTGTAGTAAGCCTGGTTACTCCGACAACAAGGCCACTGCTACTAGAGGTCTCTCTACACTGTAGTAAGCCTGGTTACTCTGACAACAAGGCCACTGCTAGTAGAGCTCTCTCTACACTGTAGTAAGCCTGGTTACTCCGACAACAAGGCCACTGCTAGTAGAGCTCTCTCTACACTGTAGTAAGCCTGGTTACTCCGACAACAAGGCCACTGCTAGTAGAGCTCTCTCTACACTGTAGTAAGCCTGGTTACTCTGACAACAAGGCCACTGCTAGTAGAGCTCTCTCTACACTGTAGTAAGCCTGGTTACTCTGACAACAAGGCCACTGCTAGTAGAGCTCTCTACACTGTAGTAAGCCTGGTTACTCTGACAACAAGGCCACTGCTAGTAGAGCTCTCTCTACACTGTAGTAAGCCTGGTTACTCTGACAACAAGGCCACTGCTAGTAGAGCTCTCTACACTGTAGTAAGCCTGGTTACTCTGCCAACAAGGCCACTGCTAGTAGAGCTCTCTCTACACTGTAGTAAGCCTGGTTACTCTGACAACAAGGCCACTGCTAGTAGAGCTCTCTACACTGTAGTAAGCCTGGTTACTCTGACAACAAGGCCACTGCTAGTAGAGTTCACGAAACAACGATATCATGTTCTTTTGACAAGTGCACTCATATTCTATAACATTTATTTTGAAATCTGGTGTTATAGAAGAATGTTATGAGTGAGCTGGACAGACAGAAAACGAATGAGGTATTTTTTAAGGAACTCAATAACGGAGATAGTTAATGAGAATAATTAAAGAACATAGAGCGAAGTTTGTTGGACAAGTACTGAGACTATTGAATGGGCTATTGAAAAGAATAAAGAGAAAAATACTTTTCAGACCACATTTAAGTAGCCGAAAGCGATCCGGAACAATTAGCCCAACTATTATTTATGGTTAAGGTCAAACTGCGAGGATCGGACTTTCTGTCCATATGGGCAGAATGTCCGGTCCTGCAAAACAGGCAAAATAATTGTTGACAGTTTAACGATTTTTGCAGATTGTCCATGTACCGAGATATATCAACAGATAAAAAGGAAGTTGGAGAAGAGGAATGAATGGAGAGATGCTGCCAACCAACTTCAAGGTTCCAACAAAAGAATAATAATGTATAATCAATTGCGGAAACTTAAAAAAAAAACAAAACGAGAGTGTTATGATGTTTGAATTTATCGTTCATGATCTTTGTCGAAGTGACGAGTCTTAAAATGGTTCATGAGGAATTTTACACTTCTACCTGGTTATTCAAGGTTCGATTTACCTGAGAGTAGCCATCCCTCCCTCCGGAAATTTTTAGTGTTCGTAGTTTTGTTATTTTTATGTCCAGATATTTATTTTTGTAATTATATCTCTTTTTTCCACTGAATATCATTCACTGAAAAGGTTAGGTCTTCATAAACGCCGATACTACCAAAAGTGTTGATGGCGACATACCAACCATCATTAATATTGTACAGTTTCCTGTCCGCATGAAGATAATAGGCGATCTTCAACATGCACGGGCAATGAGGCAACCAAGGTCGGAGGCCGGAAGAACGCGTTACGTAAGACTCAGCGTCTCGATTGATTCACAAACGTGGGACTGAAGTATATTGGCCAAGCTCAATCACTATTTATTAGTGATCTTTATTAGAGGTTTGTGCGACAAAGCAAACCTGCTCTAATAAACTGCTATAACAAACACTTACTAATAAACTAATAATTCATTTAACAAAATGTGTATATTCACAGTGTGTCGCTTCGTATTTTACAGTATTGTTATCATGTCAAAATAAGCGTAAATGCAATATTATGAGCCCTAACTCTTAAGTTAAAAAATTCTAAACATCTTAAAAGCAGTTTGAGATACAATACTGAACTCTGGTACGTTTATCTTACCATTAAGTTTCTTCACTTATTTGATAACAACATTATTTTGTACAAGGGGACACCCCTGCAGGCTTCGCGTGCCTACTCCTACGTCTTTTGACTACAAATAATAGTAAATTAACTGTATAACGTAAAATCACAATATTACATTTATTTACAATATCTCACTTACACTACTTGAAATAGCTGGGGTTGCTAGCTATTTATTAGTATAAATACCCAATGGTATTACTTGGCCTATTTCAAGTATGTTCATTTCGTTTGTTTTTGTTCAACAGCTGAAGATTAAACTAATAGTAAAATATTAAAAATGCATAAATAGCATGATGTAAAACTTACAAAAATAAATGTTTATGTATTTACAAAACAGCTGTTATTAATTTAGTAAAATCAACTCAATGTTAACTTTATAGAACAATCTTTTAGGGAGGTTTCTTTCTCTTAAGAGTATTTTATCAAGATGAAAATACTTTAGTTGTTCTATTTAAGACCTAAAGAAACAGTGTAAAAAATTTCAGCTCTCTACCTACATGGGAAGTTGGAGAATTAGTGATGAGTGAGTGAGTGAGTGAGCCAGGGCTTTACCCTTTATATACCGGGTGTTCAAAAACTCTGAAACCCCCTTAATATTTTACTATATAATATTAATAAACACAAAACAGCCTTATACATAGATTTACAAAAGATATTACGATATACAAACGTTTCACGCAGCTCTCATTAGTAATTCTTGTTTGGCGATCTTTTGAGTAAAATATAACAACACAATCCAAATGTGTAAAATAGTGACACTTTTGCTTTAACGAGAATTAAAAACAAAGCATAATAAAAGTTTTAAACCCACACAAATTACGTAGAAATAATTAAGGAACCGTTTTATGTGTTTTTTTATTTTCGTTCACCCAATGGTTATTGTGCAGTTTATGTTCAAACTCAGAAATACATAATTTTGAGTCGGACAGCAGTAATTGCCAATTTTGTTGCCAGCGACCGTTGCGGTAAGCAGTCGTTTTACGCAGTTAATTTTTTGCAGTCATTCAGTTAAACGATTTTTCTGATTTTGCATCAATTGAAAAATGCCCTTCGGAGGCTCAGTAGGGTTCTAAAATGATAATACTACAAATGAGTTATTAAAAAATTAATAAATTATGTTCTATAAATAAATGATTCAACATAGCAGTTTGAATTTTATTATTTACTTATTATTTGAATCGTAAAATCGTAAATTTTTAAAAATACGGAACACAGAATTTTGTGAAGCTTATAATTTTACTATAGAAATTAGGAAAATGGACTGTAATTCTGCTTTATGTCTGCAGAAGCTATCCGCCATGTTGGTTTTAATACCATAAGAACAATGTTATTTGCAAATCCATATTTTTCGTTATTTATTGTTCAAAATTTGTATTTGAGGTATCATTTTAAACGTTATCAAATTGCGCACTGGGTTTGCTTTTCATATTTTGAAAACATATTCATAGTTTTGAAAAATAGGAGAAAATAAAAAAACTTCAAACTAAATATTATTTATATCATTATTTTACATATATATATATATATATATATATATATATATATATATATATATATATATTATATTTATAAAACTAATTAGGAATTCGTAAATCAATTTCATCGTGCAATTTCATTCTTGTTGCAAAACGTTCGTTTAAAAATAACTGTTTAATTTGAATACGCGTGATCGTATGTTTGATTCGAAAATAACATTCTTATGGGATTAAAACCCATGGCCGACAGCTTCCGAGCTTCCGACAGCTTCCTCCGACAGCCTCTGCAGGCTCTTAATTTAGTGGGCATTTCCATTTCTTTGTTTTTATCGCAGTTTTTAAATCAAAGTCATACTGGCTTAGAGGCCGTCATGTTTTTTCAACAAACAACGTCAATGGCCTTTGGAACTTCCAGGAAATGGTCTCAATTTAAGCAGACTTGGAGGAAATGTACTTATTGTGGAGATCGACATATCAGCAATATATATGAAATGAAATATGGGTCTTAAAACATATGTCAAACACTTGTGAACATCATATATAGATCAAGTGTCTTATTGGACAGATCTTTAACTTTCGCAAAATAATGATGTTATTAGTTGAATTCTTTAATATCGAGTTCCTTTCCCACTTAGATAAATTAACTCTTTACAATCTTAAAGATACTATCATTTTAAATATACGTTGTTTTTAAAAGCAATTTCCCCGTTGAATTGTTTAAGAGAGAATTTATTTGTGTTTTTTTAAATCTAAATTATCAAAAACATATAAAGACTAGGGGAATATCTGCACGCTTCGCGTCTCAAACTCGTCATTTACCTTTTGACTACAAATACCAATATTACCGAATTAAATAAATCATAATATGTGAATTTATTTACAGTGGCACGCTCAAATACTTCGCCTGATTAAATAAAGACGTTTTTCATTTCATTTTATTTTCATTGCCCGTGCGTTGCAACCTATTTGTATTTTAAGTATAAAAATCCAACGTTATTACTGTACTTAGTTTATTTCAAAAATTTTCATTTAATTTAGCAGCTGATGATTGATTAAATTGAACATTCCAACAGCTGATAAACATTTTTAAACATCGTAATTCATTTTGAACAGCTGTTACTTTTGAATAATTTAAATCTCCTCATGTTATTCTTATAGGTAAAAACGTACTTTGAGGGCTTCCCGTGCCCTTCCGGGTAAAAAATTAACAATGAATACATTATTGTACAACTTCGAATAGGGGCAAGTTTTTTGACATCCCAATCGTTAAAATTGATCAATAAATAAGGGAGGAGTTGCGTTAGCAAAAAAAAAACGGCTTCACGTATTATATACAACGATAAAACTTAGAAAAGGGCAGTAAAGAGACACTGTTTACACCCTCTTAATGGTTTACACTTGACTTGCAACAAGTTAGTAGGCTACCCAAGAAGTAAGGAACTTTGAGGGAGCCTAGACCTAGCTCTCCCCCTCCCAAAGGAAGAGGTTAGGTTTTGGCACCAACACAGAAGTCAGTTATTGCTACAAATGTGTATGAATTAATTATATACTATTGTTTTAAGTAAATTTATTTAATAAGTTGAGTAAAATGTTGCGTGATGTTGTGTTTAGAGGATATAGTGCCTGTCCATGTGATTTTATATTGTGAGATGAGAAGGAACCATATGAAGGTAAGTTAAAAGAAAAAAAATTCTAAAGGAAGTTTTATACAGCAAAAAACTATTCACTACCAGCGTTTCAATGGTCAATCAAAATATTTTTTTATATTCAAAGCTTTTTTTATCATAGACTGGCCTTAGCGAGTCCTCTAAGGACAGGATTTCTCGAAATTCCATTCCTTAGAGGTAGAAACAGACCCTCATCCGACCATAAATTCTAAAATTGGCTGACCAATGAAAAATTAAAATTCTGTCATTGACTTTTACTTTCATTAATTCTAGAACACCTAAATATTTCTCTGATATTTTTCAATTTGTTTCTCAAAGAATTTCCAGTTGTTCCTGTTCTGGATCGTTACTTCTGCGCATGCCTCACCACAGAACTGCAACGTATGACAAATAATTCACCATAATAGCCTGCCGCCTATGGAATTCTTTCCAAATAAACAGAAAAACTTTCCTGTCCATATAATTTCCATCCCTGACAAAGCGCGGTTTGTGGCGTTACTGAGAAAATTACTTGGAGCAGTTGACTATATGGCAGGATCTACCTAGATTTCGGACCTGGCTTGCTATGCGCAGGAGAGAGAAAAGAATGATTGTGAGAGTGAATGAATTTAATCTAAAATATTAAAATGTTGTTAATTTTCTGTATGAAACCTATTTATTTGTTATATATTAGTCATGTATTTATAACTTTATTATATTTGTTTGTACTTAGGTCAAGTGTAAGAAAGGGCCATGAAGCCCTAACTTCGCCTTTTTGTAAACATCTTGCAAATAAAGACATTTCTATCTATCTATATATATAAAAGGCAAAGCCCTCACTGATTGACTCACTCATCACTAATTCTCCAACTTCCCATGTAGGTAGAGAGCTGAAATTTTGTACACTGTTTCTTTAGAACTTAAATAGGACAACTAAAGTATTTTCATCTTGATAAAGTACTCCTAAGGGGTATAAAGCACCCTTAAAAGATTGGTCCATAAGGATAACATTGGGTTGATTTTAGTAAATTAATAACAGCTGTTTTTTAAATAAATAAACATGTCTATTTTGAATGTTTGACATTATACTATTTAATATTTTACTATGAGTTTAATCTTCAGCTGTTAAACAAAAATAAATGAAATGAACACTCTTGAAATAGGCTAAATAGGTGGCAAAGCAATTAGTGTGAGTGAGATACTGTACCGAAATGTAATATTGTAATTTTACGTTATATAGTTAATATACCGATTTTTGTATTGAATAGTTACATGCCGAGGCCGAAGGCCGAGGTGTATCGAGCGTAGCGAGCGTCGGGGTTGGCAAGCGAAGCGTGCAGGGGTGTCCCCTAGTATATCTATAATTATATCCTTTCATTTTCCCCCATAAGAGTAGCATTATCATTAATTACTTTAATTTAATAATTAATTTCAAACAGCTGATAAAAACCATAAACATCATACATAATGTTGGTTAATTTGGTTTTAATTCTGTAATGTATGAAGTAATTTCTACTAACTCTGACATGATTGCACTACTTCGCATTCCCTAAAGAAGACTTTTAGGGTTTTATTGACTGTAAAACTTTTATCTAAGAGAACGGTAACGGTCTGAGGTTACCAGGAGGTGAAGGGTAAGTAAGCACAGAGAACTACCCCGTAGCGAAGCAAGGGCTGTCGGCTAGTACACGTATGAAAATAGAAGTTTAAAAAAGAAAATAACCATCGGAACTCGGAATAATATTAATTGCTAATAACTATTATATTTACTTTCCCTTAAACTCCTACATGGTTTACTGTAAAATGTATTTTGCATTCTTATTATATTCATTAAAGGTATTTTTGTTTTAGTTATTTCTTTGATGAATATTGATGTATATTTCTGTTAAGAGAATTATTTTATGTGAGTTAATGCATGTAATTATTAAATAGTTAATAATTTTTACTTATATTCACTATATTGTGTTGAACAAGTTGTTTAATTAATTGTTTAATAATCGTTTTGGTTTATCTATTCATTTTAGTTCCTTTAAATGTTTTTATTTGTATTTTAGTTTGTTGTAGAATATTTAATTTAGTTAAGAATTATACCATTCTTACACATTATTTTTTCTTATATTATTTTTTGTGTGCCTTTATTCCTTCCCTGTAAAAAAGTCGTTTAAAACAGTTAAAAACATGTTACATTATTCAATATTTCGTCAAACACGATTCAAAAAAATTCTACGAAATCTCATTTTGCGGTCTTTGGTTCATCAAGTATATAGCTTTACTTAACTTTAAAGAATGTTTGCAACTTCTTGTGACAATGATTTGTCCCAATAACGCTATGATCATGTAGAGTTATCGGGTGTAAGGAGTTTAGGCCTTGATATTCCCACACCTGGTCGTAACTACCTGGCTGAGTGGTCGTGGTAATTTGGACACTGACTCTGCGGAACACTCCTTTTGATAATTCGTAATGATCTTGGCAACTTAAACATTCTAGAGAGCCCAAAAAATCGTGATGATTGGATTTTATCCGAAATCAGTGATAAGTGACATAAGCTAAACTACGTACTATTCTCATGGATAAAATTATTTCCAACACACTTCATTCATACTTTTGTGTGGTTTAATGATGGTTAAAAACATTCCTAGCATTTTAATGTGTTTGAAATGAGCCTTAAAAAGCTTCATAGTTGCATGTTTTTCTTGGTTTTTGTTTTTATTTTTGTTAAATTATCACACTAGGGGACACCCCTGCACGCTTCGCGTGCCAACCCCGACTCTCGCTGCGATCGATACACCTCGGCATGTGACTTTGACTAGAAATAATACTAGATTAACTCTATTACAATATTAAGTTTATTTACAGTATTTCACTTACACTACTTGCGTTGCTACCAAACTTAGCCTATTTCAAACGTGTTTATTTCATTTGTTTTTTTTTAAACAACTGAGGTTAAAATCTTAATGCATCATAGGGTAATGTCAAATATACGAAATAAACGTTTATTTATTAAAAAAACAACTATTATTAGTCTAAAATCAACTCAAGTTATTCTTATGGAAAAAAGGAAATTTTGAGGGGCTGTTTGTACTCTTATAAATGGAAATTCGAAAAATCCATCCTTAGTGGGTTCCTTCGATACTAAAGCTAATTTTCTTTAAAATTTCGTGGAAATCCGTTCGGGGGTTTTTGAGATTTCGTGATGAGTGAGTACATAGTTTTTGGATTTTATATATTACGAAGGTTCTTATGTATATTTTACGTATTTATATAACGTTTTTGTGAGTTACTAACCCATTCCATACTGTGAAGGAGAGAGGAGTACAAAGACACGTGTTTATGTTGCTTGTTTCTAGTTACTTATTCATTGTTGTTGTTATTGTTGTTTTTTATGAACATTTTTGTGTGTAATTGAGTTTTCTTGGATTTCCCTCTAGGTTCAGTTGGGTCTTTAAAACGTTTTGGCTGTTGCAGGGGGGAGGGAGGGTATTTTATTTACATATTTCAAGAACAGCGTGATATTCGAAGACTGCGGGGGTATTGTAGGGTCACTGTTTATTTATTTATAATAATTTTTTTTCATTTTATTTTGAGGACATTATAACTGTCAAGCAAGAAGTATTATACTACTATATATATGTCGAATATAATTGTAAATATAGTTAGTTAATTGATTTATTTGACATTAACTTCAAGCATTTCCATTAAAATAACATAGGTTGACACTACTTTTAGGAGGATGCCGTAAAAACATGCTGCAAGATCAATATAAAGTCCTGGGAATTTGCCGGTGAATTCTCCCATCTCAACGCCTAGGAATGGCAAATATTATCAACATATCGATATATTGAATTATCTACATATCGCAAGTTATATCGATCTAACGATAATATCGAAAGAAAAATATCTATATATCGGGTAACTGATATATACGCATAGAATTGTAAATTATGTATCTGTTTAGAATTATGTGCTAACTCTTATGTAATGACTAAAAAGTACACTCATGTTTTGCTGTCAGTATTTAGAATTGCCTACTGAATGTAAAAATTAAATACATTTATGTACACCAAACAAGTTGTGGTCTGTGGTGTTGAATGAAAAAGATTCAAAATAAGAATAATTATACCTTCAATTATGTTAATTTTAAAAGAATAATGTAATAACATTGTTATTTTTGTTTTGACACTTAAAAATGCCACCAGGCTTCTTATAAACACTAACCAATAAACAAATTAATTCCTAAACTACATTTTAGTGCTTTAATGTCACATAAAAATACTAAATAATGTCACTTTATTGTTTCAATGCATGTTTTTAATGCATAAGAGGCAATTTAAATGTCTTTTTTTCTAATCGTGATGATTTTGAGAAAAGAAAATAGCGTCAATATTTAGTGATATGTCGGACCAAAATATCGATATAATCGATATTATCGAAAGAAAGTATCGATACCAATATATCGATATATACCATCCCTATCGACAATGGGGAAAGAGGAGGTGGAGGAAGGTCACAGTAAAATTTGTCAATAAAAAATAATTGCAATTTTTTCGTAAAACTGCCAAGTTTCTGTTCATTTACGATGCTATCTGGCAAGATATAGAACAAATTTGGACTCGAAAAAATCATGTTTTGTCTCAGTTATTTGTAGTCTGTGTGATAGATCTAATACCTGGTTATGTAATTCTAAGTATGGGTTTTGATACGATTATTGCACTTGATTATTGTGTCATTGGTTCCAAAGAATTGGCACACACTTTCCCCAATATTACACACTAAAAAATCAAAACTTTTAAAATTACCAGTTTGACTCCCAAACATGTTTTTTTTTCATAACTAAACAACTAGTCAGGTTGGAGACAAGCGGTTTTTACTAAAATATTTTATATTATGATACACATCTTCCCTGAATATTCAATCAAAATCGTTAGAATCGTTTTTGAGAAAATTCCATTTTTGTATGTTTTTAGCCCATAAAATTAAAAAAATAAACTAAAATTTAAAAAAAGTAAAAAAATGGTCTGAAGATATTGGCTAAATACACATACATACCGAATTTCATAAAAATTGATCCATCCGTTTGGTTTCCAGCGAAGTGCACACACTTTACAACAATGTTTTTCAAAAACCCACTTTTTTGGGTTCAGGGGATACTAAAATGGATTTTTAGATCAACTTGTAAAAAACTTTTTTTGACGCTCACAAAACTTTACTATTTTGACGCATATGGGAGAAAGTAAAAAGAGAGGGAACTATAATGACATATAGCGTTTAAAAAAATGGTACACCAAAGGTTCTTCTTGGAATTTGCCAGATACTTTTTTTTACTTTTTTTGTTACTTAAACATTTTAAGGTTTCCTTAGCTTGAGCTGCCCCAATAATTGTAATTCAAACATTGTAAAAAGATTTCCTTTACTTGAGTTGTCCCATGGTAAAATTGAATTTCTAACATGGCATCTGACACTTGTCATTTAAAAACGATAACAGAGTCTGTCATTGTTCCACAGTAACTAAGAGACTGAACTAAGCGAATGGCTACGGGAGAGTTGTTCTGTACTTGTTATAAGGTCCTCTCACATGTACAATCGGTATCCTGTTATCAACCGGGGAAATATCTGTGCCAGATGGAAGCGGTGGGGGGGATCGAAGTTACAAAAGCCAGCTGAAGGTACGTCCTTGCCCAGTGGGCCGGGGAAAGTGTGCGACAGGACTCAGGTAAGGACCAACACTCACTACTTGCGCACTAATGTACTTATGTGCGCAACTACTAGGTGTCTGTAGACAGCGTACAATTGTTTAATTAAATTAAAGGCAGTTAATGCGGTTCATATAATTAATCAAATGTCCAAAAATTATAAATAATAAATTTCAACAATTTCTATGAGTTAGATATATTTTATAAATGAATATTTTTAAAATCTACGTATATATATATATATATATATATATATATATATATATATATATATATATATATACGTATCTATATATGATATATATACCAGGGGACACCCTGGTATATATATCACATGCACGCTTCGGCCTCGGCTTGTGACTTTTAACAATATTAATGGTTAAATTACTTCAATTAAAATGAAATTTTAGTTTTTATTAATTATTATTATGGCCAAAAAACATAAAAATAATAGAATTTTCTCATAAACAGCTTAAACAATTTTCATTAAATTTTCAGGAAAGATGTGAATTACAATTTTAAAATATTTTAATAAAAACTGCATCTCTCTATCTTGACTAGTTTTTTAGTTATGGCAAAAAACATATTTGGGAATCAAACAGGTAATTTCAAACAGTTTTGATTTTTTAGTGTTTAACATATGGGAAAGTTTGTGCAAATTCTTTGAACCATTTATTTATCAGATAATCAAAAAAATTGAAAAACATTATTCGAAAATTCCGGTGGAGATAACAGATAAGCGTCTGATAACTGCCTTTCCCGCCAAGACTGGACTACGGAGGCGCTCCTGTCTTATCGATCTTCTTTACATCTTCATTGTTAGGCTTTCGCATATCCAATTCGACCATTCTAGCTCATAATAATTCCCCATTTTCAAAATACCAAGTAGCCCATAAAGAGAAATTATATTTAAATTGAATTGTAAAATTTGCTTGCAATATACGAATCGGATTATCCTCTATGATTTTCTCGATATATTTTCCGTCCATACAATCACACAATTCAATTAATTAATCCAATAACATACAACATAATCTAAATTCATGCAACAAAATTATACGAACATTAAATTAACTGAATTTTAATTTTAATCAGCATTTTTTAAATATACCAGTTCATGGATTACAATATCAATAAAAAATATTGTATAATTTCAGTGTTACGAGAATAATTACCTAGTTTGATATAGGAGTTGATTAAATTTAACTTACTGTACTCTGTATAAGTTATTCTTTGTTGCAATAATATAAACTATTAGCCTCAAAGTCAAGAAACTTTTGTAGATAATTTGGCAACAGTATTGAAAAGATAAAAATGTAGGCCCACATTTTGGATTTCATTCCTTTATACTAATTAATTCTTTTCTTGTGTATAATTTTTAGTTTTTCGAAACGCTTAAAACACTAAGAGGAGTATTACGGAAATTAAAAGCTGATCAGTGCTTGTCGAAAATAGTCAGCTGGTTAGTTCTGAAGGGAAAAATAGCTAAAACTGAATGTGATTTTAGGCCAAACAGTATTTTAACGTAGAAAGAGAAAATAGTGTGAATTTATCTGTAGGATTTAGAATATAGCATGTTTGTTTTCACCTTATCCAATAGGGGGCTTTTTTACAATGGGATCGAAAATCTTATCTTTACGCTAAGGGACGCTTAGTACAAATGTGTTGGCAATACTAATTGAATATAAAATGTTAAACATGTTTACTAGTAGTAGACACACATACACAGACTAACTGATACACATTCGTTACAATAGAAATGAAACTATTATTTAATAAACTATGATATTATATTGAACAATTGTTCCGCTCTTTGGGTACTCCACTCTTAAGCCCATTTTTCAATAAATTGAAAGGCCTTAGGCTTCCCAACTTGATCACTAGTGGCTAACCAAGATCATAGGTGGCAACCTAAGATGATCACGGACTACCTAAATAGACGAGTGGATACCAAAATTTATAAAATATTCCTAATCAACAACAAATTTAACCTTTGTTTAAGATAGTGAGCTCCTAAGGTTAAGTGTTAGAGAGGGCTTCTCAGCCCTAACTTCATCTGGTACTTAAGACGATCTTTTACTTTTTTACTTTTTTTTAGTTTAAGATTGCATACATTTGCACTACAGAATTTTGATAGGAAAATAGAGATATTTGGCTTAAAATGGTGTATTCAAGAACATTCAGGGAGCCTACATGGAGAAATACGTCATCTTGGCACCAACATCCCATTTAGGTCTAAATTGCCTAAACTCGAAATTAATTAATGGTTAATTTATTGTTAGAGTAAATGTTCGAAATCACTTTACAGTTCCCAATAATTGTTGCAATGTTAACCGATCCTCAACGTTCTTGGCCTTTTTAAAGCAGTACGTGAAAACAAACCTTCGTTTACATTGCGTAAGAGGATGAAGCAACAAGTATTTTACAATTAATTTTAACATGTGACAGATCATTAATTTACTATAAAAAATTCATTTGGTGCGTACTAAATACTTTTTTAATGTCTATTAATAAGTCAACTTTAGCGTATTTATTGATTTCTCCGAGTAAACAAGAAGAAGGGAAATAAGACGAAATCGTTCTTCCGGATTTGTTTATGTTAAATTTCAATATTATCTAAATTTATCACCGATAGTAGTAATATCGGTGTATTATTGATAATATTGTTAAAACAAACGCTGTTCTGAAAAAAAGAAGACAGGTGTTGCTCTAATTTAGGTGCCCATCCGTCACCACTGAAGCTGATCAAAAAAAAACTCTTAAAATACTTTCTAAATTATCTCTTTTTACCAACAAACATTATTTACTAAAAAACGATAATGACAAATTGTATACGTAAACATAATCATTGTATACTTAACAAATTGTATACTTAGTACACAAAGTTTAGTACCACATTTATTAAATACTTTTAAAATTTGTTTAACTTAATTGGGAAGTTTTAGGAATGATTTAAGTTAGAAATCAAACTGTAAATAGAGAACTGACTCTGTAAATATTCGAGATATTACTGGAATAATACCATAAGTAAAATATAACCAAATTATGAAAGAATTTTAGCCTTGAGTTTTTTATAATGTGAAAGGTGTATTTTCCCAGCCAGACATTATCCAGTAATGTGTGTGCACTAGATAGTCTACTACAGACCGGTCCAAAGACGGAGTCGTAGATCTAGTACAGGTGGTGTGTCTGTGTACTCGGCTACTCCGATCACGTGAGCTGAGCTGCCTCGACTCACGAGTGGCCTTCCCACCGAGGACGCTCTGCAACCTTCCTCCCATCTTATCTGTAGATGTCTCTTAGATATAAATGTTCACATGATATATCAAATAAGTACAGCAGTAAAAGTTGTAAACAATTTTAAAAAAGGTTTCTGAAATTTATCCAGAAATAGAAATTTATCAAACGAGTGAAAACGTTTGAAATATTTCTTCTTAACAATTACTTTGCTATGCGATAATAATGTTTTACTTTAAACGTGTTACTTTTTACAATGTCTAGATCTGCAGGTTAAGACATATGCTTAATTTGTTCCTCTAAAATTAAAAATTGTGTAAATACATTCCACTCGTGTACACAAGTTTGAGTGAAAGATATTTTTTAAACTGCAAATTTAGAGGTAATTCATAACAATGATTTTAAAATTACGCGTTTTCGTATAACCTGAGATAAATTCATACTTTCAAGGTTTTCCCTAATGTCAATTTGTTGATTACAAAAGAAACATTAGCTAAGTTTTGCTACACGAAACGGCAATATAAGAGCAGTTTGTGCATTGCAGACATTAGCCTGTTCTGTCCGAGCTAATGACAACTAACTAAGGACCGTTATTGTAACTAAGGACCCTTATTGTAACTAAGTCCCCTTATTGTAACTAAGGGCCCTTATTGTAACTAAGAACCCTTATTGTAACTAAGAACCCTTATTGTAACTAAGGACTCTTATTGTAACTAAGGGCCCTTATTGTAACTAAGAACCCTTATTGTAACTAAGAACCCTTATTGTAACTAAGAACCCTTATTGTAACTAAGGACTCTTATTGTAACTAAGGACCCTTATTGTATATACATTTAAATGCTTATTAACAGTAGCAATCCGTCATTGCCCAATACATCGTAACTGGAAGAGCGACTCCTCCACAGGGCTACGTGAGGGACCATGTAATATTTGCAGGTTAATAACTCCTGTGTCGTCCAAGGTCCAGATCCATCTCAGATCCTGGGGACCTGTTCTAAGGAGGTCAAGGCAGAAGTTGAAAGCGCCTGTCTCCTGTAATCCCCAGACTCAGAGCTCCTTGACCCGTCGTTCCAAACCAGTAAAAATCATGCAACAAATTTGCGAAAAGTAGTAACGACCTCTGCGTTTTTGTGGTGTAGCAGTTGGAACGATGGTCTTGCATAAAAATAACTATGTTCTTGCAATTTTTATCGTAGAAGTAGTAATCCTTTTGGGAGTGAGTGTTGACAAGTACTTGAAATTTGACTCCCACTAGACACAGTTTGTCAGCGGTTGAGTCCTGGAAAATTTTCCCTCATGAGCCTTTCCAAATTTGCAGCAAGCGATATTTTGTTGTCAATCTATTACGGAACACTTTGTCCATTTATGAATTTTTGATTTGCAGTCTGGCGCCAGGAGAGAATAAAAATTTTCATTTTTAAATTTCAAGAACGTGCCATTAGAACAATATTTAGACACTCTTGTTGAACTTTTTCCAATTTATATTTTATCACATTTTCTTCAATTTATATTCTTCCCGCAGTTTTATATATATACATTGAAAACGTTCCTTTTTTATAATTAATCCAATCTACATCGTTACAATCTTCGCTTAAATCATAAGCTCAAACGTCCGCCTCACAAAACAAAAAAATTTCGGGAAATATCTTTTTTTATGATGAAATCAGGCTCTTAAAGCATTGTCGGACCACTTGAAACTTGAGAGAGACTTTCAGAGCTTTAAAGACGCCGTGGAGAATCTCCTACAGATTCGTTGCCACTAAAGCGTCGGCGATTACCTATTTATTTAAGTTATACTAATCTAAGTTACATCAACAATTTTATAAAAAAATGTTTATTTTGACACTACTATACAGTGTTTTACTGTCTCAATAAAGAATTTTGGATTTGAGAAGTTAAATATAATTTGTTGTTGCACTCTTCTTTTTGCGAGTAAAATTAAGTACGTTAGTCTGAAAACTCCTCAAAAAGGACGGTGTGCTTAAGAATCTGCACACCCTGTCGGCCATGTTGTTTTTAATCCCATAAGAACAATGTTATTTGCGAATTGCGCATTTGGTTTGCTTTAGGTATTTTGAGTAGATGCGCCTAGTTTTGAAAAATATATGAAAATAAAAACTTCAATTTGTGCATTTTAAATATTGTTTTCTATAAAACTAATTAGAAATTCGCATAGCAATTCCAACGCGCAATATCATTCTTGATAAAATGCAATTTGTTTGGAGAATATCTGTTTAAATAACTGTTTACTTTGGATCGTATGTCCAGTTAAAAAATAACATTGTTCTTATGGGATTAAAACAAACATGGACGACAGCCTCTGCTAGGGTTAATAATGTTACCCGGTTGCTAAGAATTACTGCCAGAGTGGAGCGAATGAGGTTAAAAAACTAATTAGTCTTTAGGTTTGCTCGATGATCTCTGATCAGTGTCCATAGTTTGAGTTAGTATACATACTAATTAACACACTATGCTCACGTGACTACGCAGCACGACTTACGAACAACAGCAAGAACAGATTTGTAAGGATAATTGGAATAAAGGTTAGCCTGTTTAGTAAAAGTTCTCTTTAAATGGACATAACTCCGTTAATGGAGTATGTTTTTGACTCTAAGTATAATGGAAAATTGCTGTATCTATTACAAAAAGCAAGACGTTGGAGGTCAAACCAGTTACTTCTGACTGAGACACTCTCGCTTGATGGTCAGTGAGTTTGGTAACGCGTACCCAAACTAGAGCGGCTTGTGGAAAAGTGATGATTAAACTTGTTAGTTAACAGAATCTGCCCCACAAATAACTACTGTTCTAGATGTGATCTTCTTGCCATAACTTTATATATTTAAATGTAATATTAGTAATTGGTGGTTCAGGCCGCAGGTAAGATAGTAATTAGTGGTTCAGGCCGCAGGTAAGATAGTAATTGGTGGTTCAGGCCGCAGGTAAGATGGTAATTGGTGGTTCAGGCCGCAGGTAAATAGTAATTGGTGGTGCAGGCGGCAGGTAAGATGGTAATTGGTGGTGCAGGCCGCAAGTAAATAGTAAATGGTGGTGCAGGTCGCAGGTAAATAGTAATTGGTGGTGCAGGCCGCAGGTAAGATGGTAATTGGTGGTTCAGGCCGCAGGTAAATAGTAATTGGTGGTGCAGGCCGCAGGTAAGATGGTAATTGGTGGTGCAGGCCGCAGGTAAGATAGTAATTATTACCACGATTACTATCTTTTTTCCTTCTAAAAATCCATAATGATGGTTTTATCTTGCTTCCATAAGGTAAAGAGTTAAGGTTCGTCTTATTTTACCAGGCAAAGTTAGAGCTAAGAAGTCTTCTTTAACACTCAATCTGGGGACCAACGGCTTAACGTGACTTCTGAATTACGAGACCGGTAGAGCAAAAACTGTAGTTAGTGGTCTAATCGGAAATCGAACCCTGACCATCTGAGAGGCCAGTCATAGTCTTACCCGCTTAGCTACGGCTGCACAATTTAAGTTCCAAAAATGAAGTGTCAGTAATAATAGATAGTACTTTAACGATTGCCATACTTTGTCTCTCATCATCGTCTTTCTGTCAACAGTTTTCGCACCATTTCAATGAAGCTAAGGACATTATGGCCCGAAGACGTACCCAAGGTACGGGAGTGCCTGGGGATGACGGAGGACGGCCTACAACAAGACGTGGAAACTCTAAAACTATGGCTCAGAAAACAACCCCACCTAAGCCCTTTAGTTGGTGGTGAGTAACTTCAGTGCCCAATATTTACCAGGCATTTCAGAACAGAAAATTCATGATTATTCTGTTTACTTCACGTTCAACGACATTTCTCTTTTGCAAAAGTATCTATTAGCTAATTAATTACTTATCAAGGATGGTAGTAATATTTTGAATTATTATTCAAATTTACATTAACTGTTGACGTCACATTGACATAGGGAAGTGTTGACATAAACACGATGTCAAAATAATTCATGAGACACTACAAATCTCAGAATGCAGGTTCCGAGATTTATATTGTTGAAAATCAAACATTTTTGAAAATTTTGTATTTTTGAATTGATACTACACTTTGATGCTCCTACAGAAGACAAAACAGGAATATGGTAGACGAGCAGATGACCAAGTCCTTCATATTTAAAGTTCTTGTTGTCGTTTCAGTGAACGAAGACCAGTGGTTAAATAAATACCTAGTGGCAGATGAGCGAATGATCAAGTACTTCAATATCTCAAGTTGTCATTGTTTCAGTGAACGAAGACCAATGGTCAAAGAACTACGTAATGGCTGATGAGCGGATGACAAACTCCTTCAATATCTCAAGTTGTTGTTGTTTCAGTGAACGAAGACCGATGGTTAAAGAACTACGTAATGGCTGATGAGCGGATGTCAAACTCCTTCAATATCTCAATTTGTCGTTGTTTCAGTGAACGAAAACCAATGGTTAAAAAAACTACGTAGTGGCTGATGAGCGGATGACAAACTCCTTCAATATCTCAAGTTGATGTTTTTTTCAGTGAACGAAGACCAATGGTTAAAGAACTACGTAATGGCTGATGAGCGGATGACAAACTCCTTCAATATCTCAAGTTGTTGTTGTTTCAGTGAACGAAGACCAATGGTTAAAGAACTACGTAATGGCTGATGAGCGGATGACAAACTCCTTCAATATCTCAAGTTGTTGTTGTTTCAGTGAACGAAGACCAATGGTTAAAGAACTACGTAATGGCTGATGAGCGGATGACAAACTCTTTCAATATCTCATGTTGTTGTTGTTTCAGTGAACGAAGACCAATGGTTAAAGAACTACGTAATGGCTGATGAGCGGATGACAAACTCTTTCAATATCTCAAGTTGTTGTTGTTTCAGTGAACTAAGACCAATGGTTAAAAAACTACGTAATGGCTGATGAGCGGATGACAAACTCCTTCAATATCTCAAGTTGTTGTTTTTTCAGTGAACGAAGACCAATGGTTAAAGAACTACCTAGTGATGAACAAGAACAGTGTGGAGCGGACTAAGGCGTCGCTAGATAATTACTTCAGCCTCAAGTGGATGGCGCCTGAGTTCTTTAAAAACAGAAACATGGCAGATGAACAGATGACCAAGTCCTTCAACAATACGTGAGTTTATTGGAAAACATTTGGTGTCCAAATAAAAAGGAACTTACGATAAGCACTCGGTGATAGCGTATAAAGTCACTGCTTGGTAGGGCTGCCATACGTCCGTATTTTATACGAACGGTTTGTATTTTATCTTCTGTGTCAGTAAAATGCTGATCGATGTCCGAAATTTTCGTTCTTTTAGAATTAAAAATATATTTCAAAAATTTCATATTGTAAAAAAGATAAACTTGTATTACTAGTACTCTGGTCAATCGACAATCGTGAGAGATTGTGTCAGTTGTATTATATAACTCATACACTATGCACTATCACACTACCCACACTACCAAAGACCCCCCTCCCCTCAGTTTTAAGCAAAATAAGTGTGAACATTTTGAAAAGTGTTGGAGTTTGCTCTTTCTCTACCCGTTACTTCGGCCCCAGTTAAACAAGTTTTTTCACTGGACACCCGATCGGAACAGACTGTCAGTAGAGTAGTAGAGAAGGACGAAGTATTCTGAGCATTAAGATTAACAAATATGTCACATAATGAATTTTGGAAGCCATTAAAAACAACAGTTCTTTGCTTTAAACAGTTAGTCTCTTCAGGTAAACATTTATGACAAGGGAGATTTGTGAACATTTATTGAATTCTGCCATCTTAATTTAAACTAAATGAATGACTTTTTAAAATTATTGTTTGTTAATATTGTGTTACTACAGGTCATCGTGGACTTGGATAGAAGTACTTAGAAAATAGTCATTTTGAAACACATTCATTATTAAAATGAAATCTTGGTTCAACAGTAAAATCTCGAAAAAACCCAAATAAGTTGTTGTTAAATTTAAAATATCTCTGTAACTTGATTTTCAAAGCATTTATAGTATTTACTTACGTGTTTTAGTCAATTTGTCAAGACTATATTTTTTTCAAGTCTAAAAATAATCCATATTTACTTAACGACAAGATGCATTTTGAATCCAACATACTATTCAACACTCTCATACGCAAAACAAGATCGATGGTCACAGCTGATCCTAATAAAAACAATGATATAGGTGGATAACTGAAGTGTACTCCAGTTCTTGTCCATCAATCACCTACAGAACTATAGGTACGTGCCATAATGTGTTTTTTTTTTTTGCGTGCGTAAACTTTATATGAAGTGGGTTTCAAGTTCATTTTAACAGAAACAAGTGACCTGATGATGAGTCTTTTGACTTGAAACGCGCCGTCAAGTTATCTAGTAGACAGATTGACTAAAACACGTAAGTAAATATATATCGTCTGTCTGGGGATAAAATGTCTAATTTTAATATTTATAGTAGGTAAAACTAAACAGAAATAAATGTTAAATTCTACAATAATACTAACTGACACTATATAATTTTTATTATGAATACAATAAAAAAAGTCATAAACATGTATTAGCCATTGTACGACATTTACTTGAGCAGAGTAAGGGAGAGTTAAAAGTAGAGGACGTGAAGCAGGGTAATTTATCTGGGGGGTGTAATGAGGAATGAGGGGGAGGACGGATCTCCAATAAGTTGGCGACAAAAACGTCTCCGAAACTGTGCTGAGTGGGTTCAGTTAAGGAGTGCAAAATGTAACTCACCCTTCAGCAAACTTATTTGAGAGATATAAACATGAGCACAGGATTTCATACCTGAAACATAAATAACATTTAAAAATTAATGTTTACCAGCATAATTTATTAGAAAAAAAAATTAAAATACAATACGATTGTTTTAAGATAGTGTAACTCAATTTGTTCAATTATTTTACTTTTGTAGTAATTTATTTACCATAAATCAATTGACTGTATCATAGATAAGTTTGTTGAAGCACAACCGATGTGGAAGGATTGAGATTCCTAGATTGTTTGTAACAAGATTATTTATCAATGACATATATTAAAAATGCCAAATGCCATTCGTAAGGTTAGTGTAGTAACACAGTCCTAATTGTTTATTAATTACATATCCTAACAATGCCAGTCGTAAAGTTAGTGTAGTAGTAACATAGTCATAACTGTTTATCAATGACCCTAATTGTTTATCAATTACATATCCTAGCAATGCCAGTCGTAAAGTTAGTGTAATAGTAACACAGTCATAATTGTTTATCAATGACCCTAATTGTTTATCAATGACATATCCTAACAATGCCAGTCGTAAAGTTAGTGTAGTAGTAACACAGTCATAATTGTTTATCAATGACCCTAATTGTTTATCAATGACATATCCTAACAATGCCAGTCGTAAAGTTAGTGTAATAGTAACACAGTCATAATTGTTTATCAATGACCCTAATTGTTTATCAATGACCCTAATTGTTTATCAATGACATATCCTAACAATGCCAGTCGTAAAGTTAATGTAGTAGTAACACAGTCATAATTGTTTATCAATGACCCTAATTGTTTATCAATGACATATCCTAACACAGTACAAGTAAACGTCACACAACAAAAATTTGTCACAATATAATCACAAAATGCACAAATATATTACAATACAAGTACAAAATGCACAAATATTATGGTGATCGATTTCGGTGAACCACGCTCACCTTCCTCAGACCAGAGGGATTCACAAAAGAATTCTTTTTTTCTGAAAGAATGATTCTTTTGTAAATCCCTCTGGTCTGAGGAAGGTGAGCGTGGTTCACCGAAATCGATCACCATAATATTCGTGCATTTTGTACTTGTATTGTAATATATTTGTGCATTTTGTGCTTATATTGTAACAAATTTGTGTTGTGTGATGTTTACTTGTACTGTATATGTACCAACACGTATTATGCTAATTAAAAAACTATTCCCTAACAATGCAAACCGTAAGGTTAGTGTAGTAACACAGCCCTAATTGTTTATCAATGACCCTAATTGTTTATCAATGACCGTAAGGTTAGTGTAGTAACACAGCCCTAATTGTTTATCAATGACCCTAATTGTTTATCAATGACATATCCTAACAATGCCAACCGTAAGGTTAGTGTAGTAACACAGCCCTAATTGTTTATCAATGACCCTAATTGTTTATCAATGACATATCCTAACAATGCCAACCGTAAGGTTAGTGTAGTAACACAGCCCTAATTGTTTATCAATGATCCTAATTATTTATCAATGACATATCCTAACAATGCCAACCGTAAGGTTAGTGTATTAACACAGCCCTAATTGTTTATCAATTATCCTAATTATTTATCAATGACATATCCTAACAATGCCAACCGTAAGGTTAGTGTAGTAACACAGCCCTAATTGTTTATCAATTATCCTAATTATTTATCAATGACATATCCTAACAATGCCAACCGTAAGGTTAGTGTATTAACACAGCCCTAATTGTTTATCAATTATCCTAATTATTTATCAATGACATATCCTAACAATGCCAACCGTAAGGTTAGTGTATTAACACAGCCCTAATTGTTTATCAATTATCCTAATTATTTATCAATGACATATCCTAACAATGCCAACCGTAAGGTTAGTGTAGTAACACAGCCCTAATTGTTTATCAATTATCCTAATTATTTATCAATGACATATCCTAACAATGCCAACCGTAAGGTTAGTGTATTAACACAGCCCTAATTGTTTATCAATTATCCTAATTATTTATCAATGACATATCCTAACAATGCCAACCGTAAGGTTAGTGTATTAACACAGCCCTAATTGTTTATCAATTATCCTAATTATTTATCAATGACATATCCTAACAATGCCAACCGTAAGGTTAGTGTAGTAACACAGCCCTAATTGTTTATCAATTATCCTAATTATTTATCAATGACATATCCTAACAATGCCAACCGTAAGGTTAGTGTATTAACACAGCCCTAATTGTTTATCAATTATCCTAATTATTTATCAATGACATATCCTAACAATGCCAACCGTAAGGTTAGTGTATTAACACAGCCCTAATTGTTTATCAATTATCCTAATTATTTATCAATGACATATCCTAACAATGCCAACCGTAAGGTTAGTGTAGTAACACAGCCCTAATTGTTTATCAATTATCCTAATTATTTATCAATGACATATCCTAACAATGCCAACCGTAAGGTTAGTGTATTAACACAGCCCTAATTGTTTATCAATGACCCTAATTGTTTATCAATGACATATCCTAACAATGCCAACCGTAAGGTTAGTGTAGTAACACATCCCTAATTGTTTATTAATATCATATTTGATATGATCATAATTTTGATCTTTAGCGGATGAATAAAGTAAAACAATCTTAGTAGCATACAAACAAAATAGGAACAATATCCAATATACAAAGTGTAATTTACGAAATAGGGAATTACGTGAGGCAAGGTTATATCATATATGATGATTTTTAATACATCCTAATCATCCTATTAATGTAATCGATGTCGTGACATGCATCTTCCGGGAAAAACGACTGAATGTCAACTCTAATGCCTTCGTGCCAAGGGTCACCTTGGACTTGACAAAACTAACGTAACCTTTTCTTGTTTAGGTGTATAGCCTTCATGCCGGGGCTGACCGAGGAAGGATACCGGGTAGTGGTGTACTCCCACTTCACAGACGACAGCACGGACTTTCATCCCATGGACGTAATCACTCGACTGTTCGCCATAGCAGACACCTGCCTCGCTGAGGGTATCGACCGGGTATCAGACATAATCATCCTAGACCTCTTAAACACAAGAATCAGCCATCTAGCCAAATACAACCTCAACGTGCTCAGAAACTTGTTTGACTATGGATGGGTAAGAAGGTCCTGGGGACCGATTGATAACTTTACTGACAACTTGATATAGTTAAATACATTATAAAAAGTAAATGTATCCTGTAATTGAAGATCAAACATCTTCAATTCTATGGAATGTTAAAGTTTATTAAGAATTCGACGTGTGTCATTTATGAGGCAATCTTGTATCTCTCATTTTATATGTATATTACAAAATATTGTAGTTTAGCGATTAAAAACATGATTATTAGTAAACTGTAAACAAAACTTGAATTATATTTGTTAATCAAAAGAAATAATACTTAAGAAATATTTTTAAAATTGTAAAAATAAATAAAGTTATTTGTAAATAACTAAATGGTTCTAAAGAATTGGTACAAACTTTCCCCATATTAAACACAAAAAAATCACAACTTTGAAAATGACCAGTTTAATTCCCAAATATATTTTTTGCTACAGCTAAAAAACTGGTCAAGTTAGAGACATACGGTTTTTAATAAAATATTAAAAATTTTAATTCACAACTTTCCTGAATAGTTAATCAAAATCGTTTAAGTCGTTATTGAGAAACTTCTATTTTGTATGTTTTCCCATAATAAACTAAAATATCAAAAAAGTGAAAAAATAGTAGCCTATGGAGATATTGGCTAAATACACCTTCATACCAAATTTCATAAAAATTAATCCATCCGTTTGGTCTCCAGCGAACTGAACATACACACAGACAGACACACATACGGACAGACAAAAAATGTTTTTTTTCGAAAACCACTTTTAAAGGTTTAGAACAGTTTGTTTAACTGAAGTTTGTCTTGTAGAAGGCGTACCCTGAGAGAGTGGCGGCCATCCACATCATCAACCCTCCACACATCATGGAGATGACACTCAACATCTTCAAACCCTTCCTCAAGCAGAAAATGAAGGACAGGGTGAGTAACATGGAATTTGGTAAGATGTTAAGGTAACTAACTTAAATAACATTCTTACTATGTAAAATTAATATATTATAAACTACATAATGACTTCTCCAAACTGCCTTACAAAGAATAGTTTATAAAGAAATAAAATTTGAAAAAAAGTGGGGGGGGGAATGGTATGGAGATGTTGGCTAAATACCAAACTTCATAAACATTTATCCATCCGTTTGGTCTCCAGCAAATTGCACATACACACAAATAGACACACATACGGGCAGACAGCAAAATCTTTTTAAACCACTGTTTTGTGTTCAGGGGACTCTAAAATGGATTTTTAGTCCAACTTGTAAAAAAATTTTGTTTACGATCACAATACTTTATCGATGCTAACGCATATGGGAGAAAGTAAAAGGAGGTTGGATGCTTATTTTGTAGTGACAACTATTAACTATTAACTTTGAGCTAATGGTGAGTGGAAATTTTATTAATTCATGTCACAATAAAAGAATAAATAAGGTCTTAAAAACTGTGCAAGAATGTTGGGTTCGTAAATTATTATAGGTTTTTTACAATAAGCCTACAAAGTAATTTTAATAACATTATAATAATAATTGTCATAGGAACGTTGAAAGTACTGTATAGAGGTAGTGAGTTCAGCAAGGTTATGAATTTAGTTGAAATTATTTTCATGTCAAATATCAGTGATTAAATAAGAGAGCCCTGGAATTAAGGCCTCGGTCTTTGTTTTTTTTATAAGTCTAATTTTTTTAATCCAACAAACTCAGTTTTCTTTACTCAATAGTGTAAGCTAACCTATCATATATAAAATCCAAAAACGATGTACTCATTCATCACGAAATTTCCGGAACCACTGAACAGACTTTCATGAAAATTTGATTAGGGATAGAATTTCCATTCATTAGGGATAGAAACAGCCTTTCTAAATTTCCTTTTTCTCATAAGAAATTTGTCTCCTTCGGCATTAATTTAATAATTTATTTCAAACAAGTGATAAAAAAAACATAAACATGACACAAAAGCTCTCCCAATTAGATTTTCATAGTGAAATATTTATATTCATTTCTACTAACTCTGACATGATTTCACTACTTTGCATTCCCCTAAAGTAGAGTTACAGGGGTTTCTAGACTATAAAGCATTGTTATCTAGGAGAAAGGCTGAGCTTTTAAACTGATGTGATGGTTCAGAGGGAACCACGTGGCGAAGGGTAAGCAAGCGTAGATAACCACTTTGTAGCGAAGTGAGGGTTGTCGGCTATTAATGTGTGTATTTTACAGGATTATATGATTTGGGTCAAATTCCTTTAGCTGCCCGCTAAACCCAAACCTTTTTCATTACCGAATATCCATAAAGGAGATATGAAAGATGTTGCAGAACGTATTAAACACTCATTATACAATATGTCCTACAATACAATATGTTATACAATGTTATACAATATGTCCTTTCTCCACATAAACTCACAAAGATATTGTGTAGGTTAGGTGAGGTTAGGTTACAGGCAAGTCCTTTCATTACAAATGAAGCTAATAACAACATGTTCTTTTAAATATATAAGTAGTTTAGGTTTGGCTTAGAAAATAGTTTGTGTTTGGCGGGCAGCTAAAGAAATTTGACCCATGATTTGCTCAAGTTTTAAGTAAGTCACAAGTAAAACCACTGTATTATTTTCGAAAAGTAATTCCAGTTTCAGTACTTGTCTGGTGAGACAAGTTTAAGGCCAGTCTCGACCAACTATGGAGCCAATGCACCAGTTTACTTATACGGAGAAATAGTTTTATTGCATGTGCAAAACCGGTCTACCATATGTTCTGTCGTACGAGTCTGGCATCACTTTTTAGCCATCTTAACAATAGCTTACTTAGAATGACTTAAAATGGACCGTCCACGATAAAATGATCCTTATTGTTCGTTCACAGAATTACTTTCATCAGATTACAATTTAAACATATTCGATTCAGTTTTGAATAATCTTAATACGATCAAAAACGATGCACTCACTCATCACGATATATCCTTAACCACTGAACGGATTTGGATGGAACTGGTTGGAAGTTAGTTTTTGTGTCATAAACACCCTATAAGAAAGAGGTTTTCGAAATTTCATTCCTAAGGGGTATAAAAAGCCCTTCAACTTTTCCTTTTTACTTTCTCCCATATGCGTTAGCATAGAGTAAGAATTGTGATCGTCCATAAAAAACCTTTTTACAAATTGGTCTAAAAATCCATTTTAGGGTCCCCTGAACCCAAAAAAGTGTTTTTTGAAAAAAATAAATAATTGGATGTCTACCCACTTGTGCATATGTCTGTGTGTATGTGCAGTTCGCTGGAGATCAAACGAATGGATCGAGTTTTATTAAATTTGGTATGTAGGTGTATTTAACCACTATCTCCAGACCGTTTTTTCACTTTTTTGAAATTTTAGGTTTTTATGGGTAAAAACATACAAAAATGGAATTTTCTCAAAAACGGCTTTAACGATTTTGGTAAAATTTTCAGAAAATATGTGAATTACAATTTAAAATATTTTAGTAAAAACCTAATGTCTCTAACTTGACTAGTTTCTGATAATTAAAAAAAAAAATTGGGAATCAAACTGGTAATTTTCAAAAGTTTTGATTTTTTTAGTGGGTAATGTGGGGGAAAGTGTGTGCCAATTCTTTGGAACCATTTATTTCTATGAGAGTAACATTGGCATTTTTTAAATTTAATAACAAACAGCTGATTTAAAAACATAAACATGACACAAACGCTTGGATAATTCGATTTTCATTGTGAACTGTTTTAAGGTAATTTCTGCACACTCTCTATGCATCACCATGAAGTAAACTTGTAGGGGTTTCTAAACTATAACACTTTGTTATCTTGGAGAACAGCAGCAGGCTGAGCTTTTATATTGTTGTGTAGGTTTAGAGAGAAGCGTAGAGGAAGGGAGATAGAGAACCACCACGTTTCGGCAACCACGCTGGCCATTGTTTAGTTCGTTCTTAATTTATCATTTTATTTGCCATAAACCTTACATTTCGTAAACTAACATAACCTAACTTAAACTATTTTAATCTAACCTAAACAATAAAATTTAAGTTATTAGCCTAATTTTTATATAATAATAAACTATACCTATTTATATAATTAGTTTTATTGGACATTTTTAACTGACATAAAATTCAGATTAGGAACGGTAATATGTTACGTGGGTATACCTACACATGTTACTGCGTGGCAAATATTGTTATTATTCCATTGGTGTGGTGACTTTTAGAGTTCCGACTGGATTCTTCCGCCAAGAACAACTTGAAACCTATTCTTACAGATATTACATTGCAAGATCGCGCAGATTGTAATTGTTAATATTTACGTAAATTGCAATTTCGTAGTCCAGTGTAAATGTTGTTACAATTTCTGTATCTTGTGTTGTACAATTTGAGTATACTTAAGTTGGGGATTTAATTCACGAATATATAGTGTTTGAGTTACGCGAACAAATTAATAAAAACTGAAGGAATTTACCATTTATGTTCTGACATTTGTTTTCAGAATATTTTGCACTTACAGTAATGGGTTTTTTTAAATTATATAATATTGTTTATACAGATACAAATTCACAGTAAGGTAGAAGGTCTCAAGGACCATATTCCTTTGGCCAGCATCCCCTGTGACTACGGCGGCCAAGGCCCTTCCTGCAAGGATATGAACAGTAAGTCATGCATTAATTATAACTTCAGTTAGGAATAGACATACAAATAAAAATAAAAATGAACAGAGAGTGGGGCAATCATGAGTTCAGTTCAACCATCGATTATTCTGCGTGGATAATAAGTCACTTGACAATGGCAGTTGCTCAGTATCAGTTTGACTTTTTATTTATTTATTTATTCATAAGACGCCGATCGTCAAGATATGGGTGAATATGGATTTCGAATGAGTGTGATGAGTGTAGATGAGCGAATGTAGTCATTGTTACAAACTAAGGTCGACTATTCCTTAGAAAGTGTCATTAATTAATAGCCCAATGACAAATGAACAGCCGGTGGTTATCAGCTGATCCTTCTCAAAATGTATTATGATTCTGATTGGGATCGAACTGACAACCTTTAGCTCATGAAGCTGGGATTGAACCAACTACGCTACCGACCAATTTGTAAGTTGTCAGCTGTTTGTTACAACAATTCTTTTGAGGTTATGTTGAAGTACAGAAACGCAATTTTTTCAAGTGACTTATGGCCTACCCAACACAGTTGTTTATCTGTATATTTTAACAACAGATAAAGCAACTAAGTATAATATCAATTTAATTATGTAAACTTTTAGAACATAATTAATTGTGGTGCTACATTTAATTTTGATTGATTGATTGTTGATTGAGTGTTCGGCAGTAAACCGGAAACATTTCGACTGTATGCTGCATTGCACTTATAGCTTACATAATCTCATTAATAAGATAAACTGACAAATATAAGATGGACGAGAATGTTTATTTTAGTAAATTAAAACACAATAATAATACAAATTCAAAGCCGTAACATACTAAAACCAAGCTTTATAAAGAAAGGTTTTAAAAGGTTAAAGAGACGAGTTTTTGAAGTTATACTTCTTTGCGCCCGTTAGACACTTTGGGATGGGATGTTGGTCGAGAAACCGCGTCACGCTGAAAAGTAAGAACAAATTTTTAAGAACTATCGATTAATCGATTGTTAATCGAAGAAATTTAATCGAAGAAATTACTGATAATGATAATATAGGTGTATAATATAATAATGAAGTCACGTATAATATATTGAAGATAAATATATTGAATAATATTGAAAAATGTCTTATATTTCATTTATATATCCTGTCTGTTTGTGTGCGTGAGTGGGTGTATGAGAATGGCCAAAGAAGTATAACTTCCACCGTGTGGTCCGACGCACACCCAATTTTTTCTTTTTATTTAAAGATAGCTCGGGAGAAGAACATCAGTCTCAATTGTGAAACTAGTTGTAACTGTTACTTTGTGATTGTTAAAAGTCGAACGCAAAGATTTATCAGCACAATCAATAATTAAGATTTTAGCTGGATTATATTCAAAAAGATCAAATGATTCTAAAGCAGATCAGTTGGTGAGTTTGTTTGCCATGAGATCGAATCACTCTCAAAAAGAATAATTTGATTCTCCCAGAATAATAATTTAAACAATTTTCAACAGTGCAGAGTAATATATAAATCCATATACAAACTGCTTTTATCTATGTTTGGTTTATAATGTCTAGAAGCCTGGCAATCAAAGTTAATCGAGTCCAAGGACCTATTGGAGACCGTAGCGAGCCACCGGTCCAGGGAGGATATGCGGCCCCAGTGCACCAAGGGGGCGAAGTCCTGGACTGATCTGGGAGTGGACGGTACCTTCCGGAAACTGACCCTGGACTGATCCTACATGTACCATCAGTGAAGGAAGGAAATCGGTGATATAGTTAGCAAATTAAAGAGACTGTATTTTATCACTAATTAAATAAATAACTGAAAGCACTGTTGGATTTTAATTGCGCAACACAATAAATATAAAATATTTTACTGTTGTCATTGGTGAGATATAAATTGGCCCCTCAGCACATATTATATAAGGAAATATATTACACCAAACAATATTAAGCCTAATAGATATAACTACGTTCTTAATCAGAGCTGCATGTTCCTGGTATAAGGGCTAAACAGGAATTGAATATAAATTTGTAAAAAATACTTAAATGGTAAATCTAAAATCTAATGCTTGTATAATGTGGGATGTAATTTTAAGTATTTATTGTACTTAAGAGAATTATTCGATTTATCAGCCTGTAAAATATTTCTTGTTTGTCATACAAATAAAATAAGTTTGTCATAATTAATTTCGAAATAACTCCGATACTTATCATTCAACAACAGAGGAGCTTGGAAACAACACATAGATAAATGAGTAACACTTAAAAATCGATTATGACACCATTTGATGTCGAAAGTGTTGTACTCGACTGAAAAGAGACATCAACAATAACCGAGTGAACAAAACAAAATTTCCAACTGAGTTGAAGCGGTTTGTTGAATTTCTTATTTTGTTATTTGATTTACCAATGGTTGAAAGATTTTTCCAATCTGAGTTGGTTAGTTGTTAATAGTTGCCCTAACCACCGATTTTGATCAGGCTGAGTTAGATAAGCAATAGGAGATATTATTTCTGTATGAAATTAACACGTTCCTTCGACTGTGATATCCCTCTAACCGATGTTTACCAAAACGTAGTGCAAAGAAGCAAAACTATAATCTACTTATGTATTATGTGATTATTTATGTATTTCCAATTGCAATGAATTGTATTTGTATGTATTATTTAAATATTTTGTGTTAATTTATTTAAAAAAGGTTGATAATTAATCAACAAAATTTGTCCAAACTTATCAACTGATGGATGTTATTTTAAAATGCCCATAAGATAAAACCTAGGCCACTCGTGTTGAACTCACTTCCTTTGGTTTAGGAAATTCTTATTAAATAGACACTAAGACAGCTTAAGTTTTAAGTCATCATTCGACACAATTAAAACGTTTTCGTTGGGTGACTCAGTAATACTAACTAATCTAGTGATCGAAATTATTCATTCAGTTGTTGAAGAACTTATATTGTTATTGTACAGTTATAACCCAAACTTTCTTACATTTCAGTCAAGTAACAATTAAAAAAAAGAAAACCAATCTTAAGGTTTTATTTTATTATTATTTAATGAAATTGTATAAGTTATGTAATTATATCAGAGTACCGTGGGCAAATAAAATATGTTTAAAATACATACAAATAAGTGTTATTCTACATTTTGTTTTAAAATTATTTTCACTTTAAAAATACGTATAATTGTAAATTTTGTAAATATTCTGGTGTAAGCACATGTATGATATATTACTTTATTAGGTGTAATGTAAAGTTTATATGACAAATATTTTGAATATTGTGAACAAATATTAAAATGAAATTACAATTTGTTGGCTTTAATTTGTTTTTTACCCACGACGAAGAAGAGGATGCAGTTATCTGAGTTCCATTTTGATATGGCACTTGAATACGAAATGCACTATATTTATTTATTTCTAATTAAAAAGAAAAACTATTATGAGACAATTAATATTCAGACGAACCTATGGTTTACGAAGTAAAGCAGTTATCATTTAATAGCATACAAAGGATCCTTTCCGTTAATTCATCACCATAACCATAAATTAGATTAACATAACCTAACCAAACCTAACCTAACATAACTGAACCTAACATAAACTAACCGAACCTAACATAACTAAACATAACATAATCTAACCAAACCTGACATAACCTAACATAACTAAACATAACATAATCTAACCAAACCTGACATAACCTAACCAAACCTAACATAACATACTAAACCTAACTGAACGTAACCTAACTAAACCTAATATAATCTAACCAAACCTAACATAACATAACTAAACCTAAACAAACCTAACATAACTAAACCTAAACAAACCTAACATAACATGACTAAACCTAACATAACCTAACCAAACCTAACATAACATAATCTAACCAAACCCAACATAACCTAACCAAACCTAACACAACCTAACCGACCCTAACATAACCTTACCAAACCTAACACAACCTAACCAAACCTAACATAACATACTAAACCTAACCGAACATAACCTAACTAAACCTAATATAATCAAACCAAACCTAACATAGCATAACTTAACCTAACCAAACCGAACTAAAACTAACATAATCTAACCAAACCTAACATAACATAACTAAACCTATCATAACCTAACGAAACCTAACATAACATACTAAACCTAACCAAAGTACTGGTAGTGAATTAACAGAAAAGGTCCCATACAATGTTAAGTTGTATTAAACATATTTGGGTTATTAGACCACTTTTTCGAAGCTTGAGACAAATTAAAAAGTCTATCCGTCAGAATTTGATACCATTGCAAGTTCTAAGTCGGTGAGTGGTCGAACAGCCTTGACACCAATGGGGGAACCACACCCAGTCAGTGTCGGTGGGAGCTAAGGATAACTTGTGATAAGACCTCAGGAGTAACCAACTATCCAAAAACATATGTGTCTGTCAATGGCCCATTTACCAGTCTAGCCCAGGGTGGGTTTACCTGTACCTTGGTACAACCTGACGTAATTCTTGCTATACTGATGCGTCAACTCATCACTCAAGTGGGATGTAATTGGTTTATACATATCATTGCACTATTTAAGATTTAAGGCATCTTTCTCCGAATAATATTATTTGTGGTGAATAATAGGATAAATCCGTACCTAATCCATGCTAAAAAAAGTTAGCATTGCTTTTTACATACAAAAAACTAAGAAGGAACCTTAAAAAAATACGAGGTTTATAAATATGTTTTTCAGTTCTTTGGATAAACGAAAACTATACACCGTTTACAATAATTTAATATTGTATTTAATTGTTTAAAATTAATTATACTTATTTCAATAGTTTAGTGATTTCAGTATATGTAAATAATAGTTTATATAGTACATATATACTAATAGTTTATATATTAAAAGTATAATAATAGTTTAACATATATCAACTTTAATAATTTTATCAGTTTAATTCTGTAAACATTACTAACATTATTACAGTCTGATACCACTGTACATGTATGGATGGGTGGGTGGATCAATTTATCTGTTCTTAGAAATGGGGAGTTGAATTTAATTAAATCTTATTTATCTGGGCGTCAACAAAAAGTGGTGGTACATGACAGTAGCTCTACCTAACAAGATATTATTTCTGGTGTCCCACAAGGTTCCGTGCTTGGACCTATTAACTGCCTGATTTCAATTTATTTAGCCAACCGAACTTATCGACATACTGTAAAAATATTGTTCTATTCATATTACACTAATTTGAATTTTATCCAATCTAAAAAGTTGCTTATATTTCAATTTCTACTTGATAACGAGGATTTTATCGTAGCTTTCAGTATAACATTTTGGGGGTACTCACAGGTGCGTTAATATTTTAAGTAATAAAAAATACGTATACTTCAAACCATCTACATTGAAAATACAATTATATTATTCAGACAAAACATTCACGTATTTAAGAGGCCACGCATTTACCAAAAATACATTCTACGCGTTAATACAGATTAAAATCCAATCACATTTAATCAAACGTATGGGATGTAGTTGGTTTTAATGACTCTAGGCTAATCACGCTCTGGTTGTTTTCTTAAGGTACTGGCAGTGAAGTAAAAAATGTAGTGTTTATACATTTAATAAACAGCTACAATTACAACCGCTGCATATTTAAATATACTTAATGATAAGCATACACGGACAGTACATAATACAGCTTTTATGTGGTTTTTGTTACCGCTTAAGTATATTCTTTTTCTTTCTTATTAGAAATCTGTGTTGAAATATTTATGGAATCTACAGCCGAAGATCTGTCTTAAAATTTTAGATGATCGATTGCTTCTGAGTTAAACCATTATACAACAAAACTTTGCAGGGATAAAGGAGTCTTGTAAAACTATGAAAAAAATCTGCTGGGAATTTACAAATCATAAAAATTTCAAAAGCTTACTTACAGTTAATTTTACCATATCCCAAATGTATATTTTAGGTTACCGAAGTAGCTTTGCCTTGATAAAACATAGTTGTACTTTTTGAAGTTACAAACAAATTGTTTATCTACTTCCCATCTCGTAACAACGTAACACATTGTCCATTACATCATTGTCTGTTTTAGAAAGGCCTGAGACTAAACAGAGAAGTAAAAAACATTAGAATACTATATTGGACAAGAAATAAAAATTATATCTGGTGAGAACACACACTATATATCAACTAGTTATGAACACGACACGTGGATCTACTGACGGTTTATGATAGAGAGGACTTACAAGTACAGACACTATCTATCAATTAGTTATGAACACGACGAGTGGATCTACTGACGGTTCATGACAGAGAGGACTTCATAATACACACTATCTCTTAAGTAGTTATGATCACGACACGTGGATCTACTGACGGTTCATGACAGAGAGGACTTCAGAATAAACACTATCTATCGACTAGTTATGAACACGACGCGTGGATCTACTGATGGTTTATGATAGAGAGGACTTACAAGTACAGACACTATCTATTAAATAGTTAGTTATGAACACCACGCCGTGGATCTACTGACGGTTCATGACAGAGAGGACTTCATAATACACACTATCTATCAACTAGTTATGAACACGACACGTGGATCTACTGACGGTTCATGACAGAGAGGACTTCAGAATAAACACTATCTATCGACTAGTTATGAACACGACGCGTGGATCTACTGATGGTTTATGATAGAGAGGACTTACAAGTACAGACACTATCTATTAAATAGTTAGTTATGAACACCACGCCGTGGATCTACTGACGGTTCATGACAGAGAGGACTTCATAATACACACTATCTATCAACTAGTTATGAACACGACACGTGGATCTACTGACGGTTTATGACAGAGAGGACTTCATAATACACACTATCTATCAACTAGTTATGAACACGACACGTGGATCTACTGACGGTTCATGACAGAGAGGACTTCATAATACACACTATCTATCAACTAGTTACGAACACGACACGTGGATCTACTGACGGTTCTTGACAGAGAGGACTTCATAATACACGCTATCTATCGACTAGTTACGAAGTTACGAACACGACACGTGGATCTACTGACGGTTCATGACAGAGAGGACTTCAGAATAAACACTATATATCAACTAGTTATGAACACGACGCGTGGATCTACTGACGGTTTATGATAGAGAGGACTTACAAGTACAGACACTATCTATTAAATAGTTAGTTATGAACACCACGCGTGGATCTACTGACGGTTCATGACAGAGAGGACTTCATAATACACACTATCTATCAACTAGTTATGAACACGACACGTGGATCTACTGACGGTTCATGACAGAGAGGACTTCAGAATAAACACTATCTATCGACTAGTTATGAACACGACGCGTGGATCTACTGATGGTTTATGATAGAGAGGACTTACAAGTACAGACACTATCTATTAAATAGTTAGTTATGAACACCACGCCGTGGATCTACTGACGGTTCATGACAGAGAGGACTTCATAATACACACTATCTATCAACTAGTTATGAACACGACACGTGGATCTACTGACGGTTCATGACAGAGAGGACTTCAGAATAAACACTATCTATCGCCTAGTTATGAACACGACGCGTGGATCTACTGATGGTTTATGATAGAGAGGACTTACAAGTACAGACACTATCTATTAAATAGTTAGTTATGAACACCACGCCGTGGATCTACTGACGGTTCATGACAGAGAGGACTTCATAATACACACTATCTATCAACTAGTTATGAACACGACACGTGGATCTACTGACGGTTTATGACAGAGAGGACTTCATAATACACACTATCTATCAACTAGTTATGAACACGACACGTGGATCTACTGACGGTTCATGACAGAGAGGACTTCATAATACACACTATCTATCAACTAGTTACGAACACGACACGTGGATCTACTGACGGTTCTTGACAGAGAGGACTTCATAATACACGCTATCTATCGACTAGTTACGAAGTTACGAACACGACACGTGGATCTACTGACGGTTCATGACAGAGAGGACTTCAGAATAAACACTATCTATCGACTAGTTATGAACACGACGCGTGGATCTACTGACGGTTTATGATAGAGAGGACCTACGAGTACAGACACTATCTATTAACTAGTTAGTTATGAACAACACACGTGGATCTACTGACGGTTCATGACAGAGAGGACTTCATAATACACTCTATCTATCAACTAGTTATGAACACGACACGTGGATCTACTGACGGTTTATGACAGAGAGGACTTCATAATACACACTATATATCAACTAGTTATGAACACGACACGTGGATCTACTGACGGTTCATGACAGAGAGGACTTCATAATACACACACACTATCTATCAACTAGTTACGAACACGACACGTGGATCTACTGACGGTTCATGACAGAGAGGACTTCAGAATAAACACTATCTATCGACTAGTTATGAACACGACGCGTGGATCTACTGACGGTTTATGATAGAGAGGACTTACAAGTACAGACACTATCTATTAAATAGTTAGTTATGAACACCATGCGTGGATCTACTGACGGTTCATGACAAGGAGGAGTTCATAGTACACACATCTATCAACTAGTTATGAACACGACACGTGGATCTACTGACGGTTCATGACAGAGAGGACTTCATAATACACACTATCTATCAACTAGTTAAGAACACGACACGTGGATCTACTGACGGTTTATGACAGAGAGGACTTCAGAATAAACACTATCTATCGACTAGTTATGAACACGACACGTGGATCTACTGACGGTTCATGACAGAGAGGACTTCAGAATAAACACTATCTATCGACTAGTTATGAACACGACGCGTGGATCTACTGACGGTTTATGATAGAGAGGACTTACAAGTACAGACACTATCTATTAAATAGTTAGTTATGAACACGACGCGTGGATCTACTGACGGTTCATGACAAGGAGGAGTTCATAGTACACACATCTATCAACTAGTTATGAAAACGACGCGTGGATCTACTGACGGTTCATGACAGAGAGGACTTCATAATACACACTATCTATCGACTAGTTATGAACACGACACGTGAATCTACTGAAGGTTTATGACAGAGAGGACTTCATAATACACACTATCTATCGACTAGTTATGAACACGACACGTGAATCTACTGAAGGTTTATGACAAAGAGGACTTCATAATACACACTATCTATCGACTAGTTATGAACACGACACGTGAATCTACTGAAGGTTTATGACAGAGAGGACTTCATAATACACACTATCTATCGACTAGTTATGAACACGACGCGTGGATCTACTGACGGTTTATGACAGAGAGAACTTCAGAATATACACTATCTATCGACTAGTTATGAACACCACGCATGGATCTACTGACGGTTTATGACAGAGGGAACTTCAGAATATGCACTATCTATCGACTAGTTATGAGCACCACGCGTGGATCTACTGACGGTTTATGACAGAGAGAACTTCAGAATATACATTATCTATCAACTAGTTATGAACACGATACCGCTAGTCTACTTACAGTTAGTGGCAGAGAGTGCACACTATCAACTATACATGAACACGTGAATGTACCTACGGACAGAGAGGACTTCAGAGTTAGGGTTGCCGTACGTCCGTATTGTGTACGGACAGTTTGTATTTTACATTCATTGTCCGGGTCCGTACCGTACAAGGAAAAACCTAGTAGATGTCCGTATTTTTCGTTCTGTTAATATTAAAAATTTATTTCACATATTTAATAGTGTAAAAAAGTAAAACGTGTATTACTTTTACTTTGGGCAATCGTAAATCGACAATCGTGAGAGGTCGTGTGTTGTATGATGACTCACAACATGAAATCACAAACTATGCACTATTTTACTACCATAAACCCCCTCCTTCCCTCAATACGTTTTTTAACTCTTGAATTTGGCTGAAAATAAAATAAGTGTGAACAATTTGTATGAGTGTAGGAGTTTGCTCTTTCTCTACCCAGTACATCGGCAGTGGTAAAAGTTGTTTTATTTATTATTATTTTTTTCACTTATGAAAAATGTCTGGACACCCGATCGGAATAGAATGTCAGGGGAGAGACCAAAAGCTATTCTGAACATCAAAGTTAACAGTGAATGTACTGATTTTTTAAAGCCATTAAAAACAATAGTTCTTTACTTTAAAAAGTATTCTCTTCAGAAAAATACGACTGGATTCAGACTTCAGACAGTAGAGTAGAACTAGTACAAGTTATGCCTAATCGTTTTTAAGGAGATTTATACAATTTCTTAACGTATTCAATTTATAATATATATAATTTATCTGCAAACTTAAACTTAATGAACGACTTACCTTTTTCAAGTAAAAAAATAATGTTTGTTAATATCATATTACCCTGAAAGTTTAAATTAAAATATAGTTGCAATATTCCTATATCACTATGTAGTGAATATTACGTTCCAAATTGTAACAACCCAAATTGCATATAATAAAATTCATAATACTGTAGACAGTTTTTAAATCCCCACCCCACCACCACCAGACCCCCAAGTATATCTTGTGTCCGTATTTTGATATGAAAATTTATTGCCACTCTGTTCAGAGTAAACATACTATCTATAAACTAGTCATACACATGATTCCACGATAAGGACAGATAAGGACAGAGAGGACTTCAGTGTTAACTTCGTCCTTAATAATAAAGATAATTTTGTGTATCTCGTCTCAAACTAACAACTCCTGTTGCAAATTTTACTTAGTAAAAAAACATATAATAGTTTGTGAAAAACTACAAATAATAAAGTTTTAACAAAACGTACGATACATTTTTGGACTCTCATTTTATGGTAGTACTGTATCCCTAAGAATACTGCAAAATATCTTCATAAGAATATAATTTTTAGATAAAACCCCTAATGCTACTTAAATGAATGTGGTTTACTTGAACACTTTAAACAAAATATTGTTAACATCGAATAAGACAATTGATATATTCCCTTTTTATAGATATCTATAAATAAAAGAGATTTGTCATTGTCTGTATTAATCATGCCGCCGTACGTGACCAGGCAGGCAAACCGCACATCACTACAGCTGTAACAAAGTTACTTTCTCTTGCAGGCGCAATTGAAACTAGCTACATGTACTATGAATTTACTTTTTTAAACTACGAACATCACATTGAAGCACTTAAGTACAACGGTAATTGAGACATTGCAAGTTACTTGCAGACGTAAACCTACCAAACATTTGGACAAAGTAAATAGTTTTTACTGTATTGATAAGTACAGTTATAACATGACAATGTATTTTACCTACATAATATCTACATGTGTACATCTTTTTGATTATTAAAGTATCGAAAACATTAAATAGTTGTCTATTCCTCCTTCGCAGACTATCTTTTTATTCCAATAGTAGAATCGTGCTGCTTGCACATCATGGGTGTTTCATACCTCACCTGTCCTACGGTATTCCAATTCGAGGTTATGAAAGCTCTCACACAAAGAAATTGTTTGTTAATCAGAAGAAAGCAATAAGAATCATTCTGGGGATGGGAAGTTCATCAACTTGCAGAGGCATCTTTCGAGCGAACGATCTCTTAACTTTTTATAGTATTTATATATATGAATCATTAATATTTCTAAAGAAAAATATAAACCTTTTTCCTTTGCCCTCACCAACCAACCATATGATTAGGAGTACACAGTCATGCTCATTAGCTATTCCTGGCCATTCATCTTCTCATTTTGAAAAACAGGTTTACTATTCATGCATCAAATTATTTAATAAACTGCCAACAGAATTAAAAGGAGAACCTAATTTACCCAAATTTAAAAAGAATCTCAAGGCACTTCTTATTGAAAATAATACTACAGTCTAGTGGAATATTTTAATGACAATATGTAGTTTGGTAACCAATTGTTTTTAATTATTAAATGTATTCATAAGCTCATTTATTTCAATTTAATGTAATGACGTTTGTTATGCAATTATATTGTCAACAACAATAAAGATATTTGATTTCATTTGATACAATTATTCCTTTATTAAATTCAGTCGTTCAGGATTTAAAGAAGGGCATTATGTAATAATGTAAATATATAAATCGTACGGATTCAAAGCCAGCTATCGAACTAAATGAAGGCGGAATAAAAATAAAAATAAGTATCAGGTCAATAAATAATCTAAATAAAATAAAACAAAAAATACTGATGAGGAAGACAAAGGTTGTTGGACATTTGCCATCATAACGTGAAAAATACCAATCACGACGTTTCGATTTGGTAAAACCCAAATCTTTTTCAAGTGCTAAAAACTAGATTACATCTAAACAAACATGTTATAAAACTACGTTCTTGAACTAATAAACTTATCTACATTTATAATTATCTAAATTTTAACCTAGATCCTAGAATGGGGTACATCAAAATGAATTTCTACTAAATATAAAAAATGTTGACTGGGTGAAATTAATATAACCAATTAGACGCTGCCTAGATTACGATATCAACGAAAAATGTTGAAAAACAATTAAATTAATATTCCAATCATACTGAAATGAGATTACATTAACTAAGCATAAAAAAAACTTCTGTCTTAGTGTTTAAATATTGGTTTACCGTCAGTTAACTAAATTCAGGTTTCGTTAATTCCATCGATTATGTTTATAGGGTCTGATAACATAAACTGGTTCCAAACGTTAAACATATCCCAAGTTAACGTCCAGTTGGTTTTTGGCGAAACTTAATTTGAGATTAACTGGGAAGCTAGTCGAATGGATTTTCTAGGTTTAAGTCGCCCGACATGTCATGGAATATCTTGCAAAATGGGTAGATTTGGAGTAGATATGATCTTTTTGAACTCTCTGCCTCTTTGCAGCTAGTGATGGCAACAATATATTGGAAATATCGATATATTAGTATTGATATTTTCTTTCGATAGTATCGGCCATATCGATATTTTGGTTGGATATCACTGAATATTTACGTTTTTCTCTCTCCTCAAAATCATCACGATTCGAAAAAAAAACACATTTGAATCGGTCTAAAACATGCATTGAAATAATAAAATAACTTTATTTAGTTTTTTATGTGTGAATAAATGGACAGTTGATTTCCAAAGTTTTATTTTTGAATGGTTTACCTGACATTTATTAGGTAGGTAGGTTTAGTGAATTAATTTGTTTAGTTTTTAATGAGCATAAAAAGTGTAATTGCATTTTTAAATGTAAAAAACAAAAAATAACAATTCTATTACACTGTTCCTGTATAATAATTAACATAACAATTAAAGGATTTATTATTCTTATTTTGATTTTTTTTCAAGACCACAACTTGTTTCATGTAGATAAATGCATTTAATATTTACATTCAGCAGTTTATTCTAAATAGTGATTGCATTTATCTAAATAGTGATTGTAATTTTGTTAATGACAAGAGTTAGCGCATAATTTAAAATAGATTAATAATTTACAATTCGTTATATCGGTTACTGGATATATCGGTGTCTTTCTTTCGTAATTACAGTTTGATCGATATTTGGTTTGCGATATATAGACATGTTGGAAATATTTGCCATCCCTTTTTAAATCTGGAGGAGCTATGCTGCACAAGACTGGAAGTCATGGGAGAGGGGTTGCAATGAGGGATAGCCCTCATCTCCCTATTTAGTATATCAGTCTCTCGTACATATGTACTGTTAAGCCACCGGGAGCACAATATTCAGCAGCGGAGTAAACAGGGGAGAAAGCTGTAGCAAAGACCTTTTATTATACCTTCTGGTATAATGAAATGTCTTTGACTGTAGTGCACAGGACTTGTACTATGGTTCCACACGATGATCCAGCAAGTTTTTCCTCCACAATGTTAATTCTGATTCTCAATTTAGCAGCTGTTTTCTGTAGATGACTTTTAAAACAGAGAGATTGATCTTAACTAACGCCAAATACTGTGGATGCTCAATGTGTTTTAGCCTAACACCAACGTAAATGATCTTAAATTTTCTATTAGCTAGTCTATTACTTAGATGAAAGTAGGTTACTTCTGTCTTAGTTGGATTGGGTTTTAGCTCCAGGTCATAAAATAATCATGGAAGGTGATAGTAATATTAATAATTTTTTTAAATAAAATTTCGCTCGCCAGTTTACACGGGCCTGCAGGCCTGTGTGTGAACTTTTTTCAACGAGTGAAGTACCGGCCGTTGGCCTGGTGGGGATTCGAAATTTCAATCTTATTTCCACAATCCGGAGAAGTGTTAGAGAGGGCTTCTTAGTAGCCCTAACTTCGCCTGGTAAAATAAGACGAACTTTAACTTTAACTTAACCATTGAGCTACAAAGCCGTCACTTTTAAACAACTCAATAAATACAGCACTTTTATTCTTAAATTTATTTCACTAAACACCTACAACTATATAAAAACATTCAGTGATATGATAGATGAAACCAACTGAATTTAAACATTCGAATTATTTAATATTATAAATTAAGTCGGATGACAATAGATAGTACGACAATCTGTCCAAACCACTACTAAATATAGTGTTACTTGCTTTGAAAACTCAAGATATTAACTTGCCTTTCCAACTTTACTACGTCTGGGTTACTGAACTTAGAGACCTGAAGTAATTTCCATTGTTACTTTACTAATTCTCAGTTAATTAAATCGAAGACTTAACGTACTTTTCTTTAGAGTTAATTAACCCGAGAACTCTATGTACTTGCCTTCGCACCATATTTCTCGGAAACTCAACAAACTTGTGTCCTTAACATTTCCCGGCTACTCAACGTACTTGTCGTCGTGCTATTAATATTTCTCATGAACTCAGGGTATTTGTAGTTGTACCCTTCATATTTCTCGACGATACAACGTGCTGTTGTTGAGACTTTAATATTGATCGAGTACTCAACGTACTTGTTGTGCCCTTAATATGTTTCGGGGACTTGACTTTCTTCCCTTCGCGCCATTAATACTTTCGAAGACTCAAAGTACACTTCCCTTCGCACCATTTATTTCTCGGAGACTCAACGTTGTGCCCTTAAGAGTCTGCAGAGGCTGTCGGCCATGTTGGTTTTAAACCCATGACAACAATGTTTTTCTCGAACCGGACATACAATCACGCGTATCCAAATTTAACAGTTGTTTGTAAATGGTTGTTTGTAAATTTGTTTTCAAACAAATTGCATTCTATCAAGGTTGAAATTGTGCGTTGGAATTGTTTTACGAATTTATAATTAGTTTTTTTAGAAACAAATATAATAAATATATAGTTTGTAGCTTTTATTTTCAGATATTTTTTAAAACTAGGCGTATGTAATCAAATTATCAAAAGCAAACCCAATGCACGATATGATAACATTTAAAATGACACCTCATACACATTTTTTGGTCAATAAATAACGAAAAATATGGATTCACAAATAACATTGTTCTATGGGATTAAAACCATCATGGCTGACAGGGTCTGCAGACTCTTAATATGTCTCAGGGACTCAACGTTCTTCACTTCGCGCCATCAATACTTTTCAGAGATTCAATGAATTTACCTTCGCACCATTAATATTTCTCGCAGACTCAATGTTCTTCTCACCGACACCTTAATATTTCTTGGGACTCAACGTACTTGTCGTTAGGTCTTTAATTTTTCTAAGTCACTCAACGTACTTCTCAACGACACCTTAATATTGATCGGTGACTCAATGTACTTGCCTTTGAGCACTTACTACTTCAGAGTTAACTAATCTTATAACAATTCAATCATTGTTCAAAACCACGAGATTATGTGTGGAAGGTATCGTTACTTGAATTAAGCAAATAATAGGATCAGGAGAGTTATATCCTTAACAATCGATCGTCGTACAATCCAAGAGACCACGTGTGGAAGGTATCGTTACGTGAGTTGGGCAAATGCTTGGCTCGGAGGAGATGTATCGTTAACAATCGATCGTCGTACAATCCAAGAGACCACGTGTGGAAGGTATCGTTACGTGAGTTGGGCAAATGCTTGGCTCGGAGGAGATGTATCGTTAACAATCGATCGTCGTACAATCCAAGAGACCACGTGTGGAAGGTATCGTTACGTGAGTTGGGCAAATGCTTGGCTCGGAGGAGATATATCCTTAACAATCGATCGTCGTACAATCCAAGAGACCACGTGTGGAAGGTATCGTTACGTGAGTTGGGCAAATGCTTGGCTCGGAGGAGATATATCCTTAACAATCGATCGTCGTACAATCCAAGAGACCACGTGTGGAAGGTATCGTTACGTGAGTTAGGAAAATGCTTGGCTCGGAGGAGATATATCCTTAACAATCGATCGTCGTACAATCCAAGAGACCACGTGTGGAAAGGTATCGTTACGTGAGTTGGGCAAATGCTTGGCTCGGAGGAGATATATCGTTAACAATCGATCGTCGTACAATCCAAGAGACCACGTGTGGAAGGTATCGTTACGTGAGTTGGGCAAATGCTTGGCTCGGAGGAGATGTATCGTTAACAATCGATCGTCGTACAATCCAAGAGACCACGTGTGGAAGGTATAGTTACGTGAGTTGGGCAAATGCTTGGCTCGGAGGAGATGTATCGTTAACAATCGATCGTCGTACAATCCAAGAGACCACGTGTGGAAGGTATAGTTACGTGAGTTGGGCAAATGCTTGGCTCAGAGGAGATGTATCGTTAACAATCGATCGTCGTACAATCCAAGAGACCACGTGTGGAAGGTATCGTTACGTGAGTTGGGCAAATGCTTGGCTCAGAGGAGATGTATCGTTAACAATCGATCGTCGTACAATCCAAGAGACCATGTGTGGAAGTTATCGTTACGTGAGTTGGGCAAATGCTTGGCTCAGAGGAGATATATCGTTAACAATCGATCGTCGTACAATCCAAGAGACCACGTGTGGAAGGCATCGTTACGTGAGTTGGGCAAATGCTTGGCTCAGAGGAGATATATCGTTAACAATCGATCGTCGTACAATCCAAGAGACCATGTGTGGAAGTTATCGTTACGTGAGTTGGGCAAATGCTTGGCTCAGAGGAGATATATCGTTAACAATCGATCGTCGTACAATCCAAGAGACCACGTGTGGAAGGCATCGTTACGTGAGTTGGGCAAATGCTTGGCTCAGAGGAGATATATCGTTAACAATCGATCGTCGTACAATCCAAGAGACCATGTGTGGAAGTTATCGTTTCGTGACTTTCTAATAGTAATTTTTATACTATTTTAAACAAATAATACTATTAACATTAAGCACATTCAAGGAATAACGTTATGGCTTTAAAGTGTAAGTATTATTTGTTAAAGGGGTATATCCACGAAATAGTAGGGTAAATATAACCTCGGCATTAGCTATTTAAGACACGCTATTATAAAAATGATTAGGAATAGTGGCTATAGCCAAGCACTATGGGTAATATAAATACACAATTAACTATTGTACAGCGCATTGTGGACTAGACCCTTTAATCCAAAATGGATGCCGTGAGTCAGTTAAATGTTACAAATACGTTTTAGTTACTTAAAGTGTTATTAACTATGACAGTTCAATAAATGTATCCTCTTTTATTTATCAACCCTAGTCCAAATGCTTTCGCTGGAACTCGATTTTTGTTAATAATAATAATGTATTTTGTTGCATCAGACAAAGTATTGTATTGTATTCTGTATTGCAGGAGTCATAATAAATTATAGTAGACTATAAAATTTTCTTTTTATTCAATCCACCCAAGTCACTTTCAAACATACATTTTTCCATTCAGAGTCATCTATTGGAATTTGTGGAAATGGAGTTATCCTCCCAATTGTGTGCCATTAACGCGTCTTGACTATAAAATGCTTATGCATTCAGAATTTGCTTCAGACGCGTTTTGAATGCCTTGAGCGTTAGGGTACTTTTTGATCGAATTTGGCAGACTGTTTACAATTAGGCTCCTGCCTATGAAGGCAAACGCTCATGAACTACCGTCCTTGTTTCCCAGTTCGGTAGTTGTCCCTGCCTCTATTTGCATAAGATTGTATGTGCACTACCTCTTATGAGATTGCATTTCGATTTGATAAAAAAAGTATTCAAGATCGATACTTTTTGAGTTAGATAATTTCAACAGAGATAAGGTAATTTCAACAGTTTAAAACTTATGAATGCTGGTTTGCACGACTCCTTTCTTTGAAATTTTCCGATGAATCGGACTATCTTTTTTTGAAGAATGAAAATTCTATAAAAGTGTGCGTTTGTCCAACCTCCCCACAAGGTCAATCCATAGGAGAGGTATGGGTAGATTACTCCGTAATAAGCCGTCATCAGTACTTGAATCGGGCAGTATTCGGACAGTTGTCTCAAGACATAGATGTCTGAGGTTAGTTTTGAACACACACTATCTACGTGAAAATCTCAAGTCAACTCTCGATCCAGGTGTATTCAAAAACTTTGTCGAGTAGACCTGCTCAATCTCAGTTCATCCAAAATGGTTATGGAATTTTGATCTGAATCAGTTTGGCACAAACAAAATTGTAAGAATGTCGATTTTGTAAAGTTTGTTTTGAGGTTGGGCTTCTGGAAATGTTGAATGGCAATGTTGAACTCCATAAAAATTATCTTTACAAGCTCTTTGGTAGAGTTCACGCTGAAACAGAGAATTGTGTCATCAGCGTACTGGCAATGACTACAGATATTCTATCTGTATGTGTTGGTACTGGACGAGTCGCCCTTTTTGTACTGATGAACCAACATCGTTGACACATATTTGGTAAAAGGAGAGGTCTAAGCATAGAGCATTGTGAGACCCCATAGCAAAGACTCTCCTCTCCCGAACTAGCATTATAAATACTTACTTATAAATAATTGTGTTCGATTACTAAGGTACGATTGAAGCCACTTAAGTGGCAATCCTCGTATTCTAGTCTGTATATCAAGGCACTATGATGAACACAGTGAAAGGCCTTCGACAAGGAACACACTGAGTGTCTTGTATCGTCCTTCAATGCCCTCCAATATCATTTCGACCAGACGCACAACTCGACCAGAAATCTATCATCTATCGTCGATTTACCGTTTCGGAAACCGAATTGGTTAGTTGATAGTAGATTCTGCCTTTCAAGGAAACTCACAATCCGAATAAGGAAAACCTTTTCAAAAACTTCAATAAAGGCCGGTAATATTGAAATTGAACAGTAATTTTGAGATGAAAAAGGATCGCCCTTTTTGAAAATTGCATCGGACACTTTCGTTTTTTAAGATCGGAGGGAAATGTTCCCCAATGAAAAGAGAGATTAATCAAGTGCGCAAGTACCGTCAACAGGTGGCTCGAGCGTTTGTGACGCTTCAAAGAGACGTTATATGTCATTCGACAACTTTGGCTCCACAGCAATGGCAGTCATTGAGGGGACAATGTATCTATTTATGTTAAGAGAACTAAGAACACAAGATTATCCATAGCACTTAGCTTGAAATTTCTTCTTCTGTTACTGGTGCCAGTGGCATGGAGGCAGCTGGGCTTAGCAGTGAAAAAGAGAACGGCCAGGTATATTATTTGTGTTACCTGTTACCTGTAACTATTACAGATGGGCTTTAAAGCTGAGGGATCAGTTACCCTTGGTAACGCACGTACACTTATCTTTAGGATACGAAAAAAAATTAATGTATTTTTTACATACTGTTAACTGTATTAACATTTAATTCATGTCAACAAGTAATTTAGAAGAGAGGAAGCTAACAAAATGTATTGCCGAAACAGTGAAACAATGTTAATGTTAATTGAAACTACAAACCTAGATGAAATCAAAGTCGAGCGGTTTCGCTAGCTCACGTTTCAAAACAATAAACAGTGACGCAAGGTCACCGAGGTCGGGTCCAGCATTGACCGATATCTACCGTCAGATCGTGGAACTACGGTTGAGACGCCTGGTGGCGGTGTTTGGCACTACACAGTAAACAAGTTCTCAGCGGTACCTGTCGGTAGAATGCAGACCTACATATTAGTTAGGCAATCAGCTGATCACAGTTATGGCAGAAACCACTGATCCAATTGCCTGAAATGTCTGGTTGTGGATACTATCATTATTTTCTGTAGCGAATTAAAATGATTTAACAAATTAACAAAGAATTGATTTAAGTAAAACAAATTCACCTGCTACGCTGTCGGTTAATCTTTGGTGAATTTTCTGACGAAGAAATCATCGTAATACCGTACTTCTTTATATATTCTTATAAGCGTAATTTTTAAGGTTATCTACTTATCAGAGGTAATTAATACAACTATTTCAGGCCATAAACATAGTTTTTAGAGTAATTATGCACTTTCTAGACGCCTCTGAAAACGCGATTTTATGTTGAAAAAGTGGTAAATTATGAGTTTATAATTCTTTAGGAGCCGCGGAACACAGGTTTTTGACAGAAAATTAAAAAAAACTAGTTTTTTATGTGATAGTGAAAAAAACAACTTTTTAAAATTTAAAATTTTCATCAATTATTCTTTTTTATTTTACTTGTATTTTTATGCTGAATAAGACTAAATACTATGTCTATGTTGAAGATGGAGCTGTATTGGTTTTCTGTATATAATTGTTAAAAATAACACAATTTAAACCAATAAAAACTTTAATAGTGAGGCCTTTCGATAGCAAGGCTACTATCATCGTCAGACACATCACAAACAAATATACAAAAAGTATATTTTTGTATATTTATTTGTTATGTGTCTGACGATGATAGCCTTGCTATCGAAAGGCCTCACTATTAAAGTTTTTATTGGTTTAAATTGTGTTATTTTTACAATTATATTAAAGACTATATCGTTGGTTTTTCAATAAAATTAATTTATCGGCCCCAAAATGCACCATTTTTTACTTACCTCACCAAACATAACCTCACTTATCCTAATCTTCCATATACTCAACAAAAATTCATAATTTGCATTAAATTCAGGTGCCTGGCCTCCGTGACGGCCTGATGGCCGTCACTCCGGCAGGCGGCAGCACTACGTGCGAATTTGTTTTTGGCGGCCAGTCATAGCTCCTATTAACGTTGTGCATATTGGCAGCAACATAGGTGATTTGTCACGAACGTAGTTTTTTCGTACTATCTCAAGAAATGATTGTCGTAGACCAAAATAGTTCAAATTCATGTTCAGCACGATAAACTACGCCAAATTAAAAAACATGAAAAAAATCACGAAAAATAACGGAAATAAATAAAAAAAAATAACATTTTCAAAAATTTTAAATTTTTTTCATATAAAACGTTATTTCCGTGGAGTGTATTCTCATAAAATATAGACCTAATTCTACTCAGTGGTGATAAAAAAGTCAAGATTGGTGAAGCGTCTAGAAAGCGCATAAATACAGTTTTTAGGTAAGCCTCATTCACATAAACATGTTCATATATATTTAGGCAAAATTTAAGCTTTACTTCTTTATTTTAGCATTCAAATCATAGTACAAAAAATTAATGTAAAAAAAAAAACAAAAAAAAAAAAAAAAAAAAAACAAAAAACAAAAACACGTAAATCATAGGCTGTGGTAATAAAGCAGCAAATATACACTGAACTTATTTCTGCAGACACGTGTAAATGTTCTTATGACACGTACATTATTAATCAGTCTCAATTTAAGCATGTTATCTACATTATTTGACTCTGTAACATATATGTATCTGTCCTACACACACGAACTGAGCTCACTGTATATTTACGAGCATATCTTTTAACTAAACGAGTTAAATACAATATAATACATTTATTTATAATGTATTGAAGAAACCCATTGGGTTTAAAGTAAAACTAGGGAACACCCTGAACGCTTCGCGTGGCAACACCGTCCCTCACTGAGCTCATGACGCCTCGGCCATCCGCCTGGGCTCGTAACTTTTGACTTAAAATATTAGTAATTAAACTGTACTAAGGTAAATCACATTACTTAAATTAATTTATAGTAGCTCACTTACTGCACTTGATTTGCACTCTATTTATAGTATAATAATTATAAACAACCAATGTTATTACTCTGTAAGCCTATTTCAAATGTTTTCATTTTATTTAATGACTCAGACAGACATGTATTCGCTCTTTTATAATTAACTTAATATTTTACTGTGCTGCTCTCTATGTTTAACCTAACAAATTATTTGGACCATTTACAATTATTTGTTTATGCCACCAGCTGGTCAATTAAAATAAATCTCCTTAAGAATAACATGGCAACTTTGACGCCGTGTAGGACAAAAATCTAAGGGAATGTAAAAACTTTAGCTTCGTCACAACTTAGAAATCAAAATTATCTTTTGAATAAAAAATTTATCAAAATCGATCAAGTAATAAGTTTGGAAAGTGTATGAACTAAATTACCCGATTGTTTTAATATATAGGATAATTTATTACTTAGGCTAGGCTATGTAATGTATTGAGAAACCCGTTGTGCTTCAAGTAAAATCATTTTTTACTTAGGCTATGTGATAAGATAACTAGTAATAAGATCATTGTTCTTAGCCAACTTGCCTAAAGTGCCAATGTATTCGCTGTAATAGATAGAGATAGGGCTGGAGCTAGAGGTAGAGAGATAGGGAGATAGATAGAGATAAAGAGAGAGAGAGGGAGAGAGAGAGGGAGGAGAGAGAGAGAGAGAGGAGAGAATTGTTTAGGATTTTATTTACTGTTTCATTATGCTTTACTTCACTAAACAATTAATTGATCTTACCAAGCCATTTAACATTTGTTTTAAATATTAACATTGGACCTTTTCCATTAATTCACTACCACTACTTTGGTAAGGTTATGTTAGGTTTGGTTATGTTGTGTTAAGTTTGGTTAGGTTATGTTAGGTTTAGTTATGTTATGTCAGGTTTAGTTTGGTTATGTTAACCTTAGTTATGGTTATGGTAGTGAGTTAACGGAAAAGATACTTGAAATTTTTTCAACAACACAATTTTCTATGTAATTTATACAATTTTAAGTGGTATACACATGAATTCAACTTAAATAATCTGTTATACCTCGCCATTACAGCCCCCTCGGCATTTTAGATTTCCAGCATTTCACTAAATACGTACAATTTATAAAGTTACTGTCAAAGTGGCAAAGAAATATTGAACAACGTTTCAAAAACGGATATTGAGAGATTTTCACTCATGCAAAATTGAGGGCGTGATACATTTTTCAGAAAACAATTCATACTATATTAGCTGTATAATATGCTTTGATATCGGATAAAACTAAAAACATTGTAACGTAAGTAATTAAATTCTACATTTCAATATAACGTAATTCAAACTATCAACAAAATCAAGCCTATAAAAATGATAGTGGGCGTAGGGGCCATAAAAAAATTACCATTAACATAGTGCCAAGGCGAACTCTGAAGATCCAAACGTTCTCAGGCATGAATAAGAGAATAAAGGCCCAAAATTAATCGAACATTTTACTCTTATTCTTTTGTGAAATGTTAACAACACAACCACTATGTATGCAGGGTGTATATAAAGCCCCGCTACGGTTAAATAATTTATGAACGATTACAGATAGATCAATACAACTTGGTACAGTATTACTGCGCTTATAAATATACTTTATGAAGTAAATGCCATTTTACTGTCATATCAAGGAGACAGCCCGCAAGGAGTCAGAAGAAACTCTCAAATGATAGCATAGATCGAGTTGTACATCAAATTAAAGGTATTTAGTAGCAAAACATAGCCCCACAAATTTCACGTTAAAAGGGTAATTCTTACAAAATGGTTTAATTTATTTTTATTTATTTATTTATTCATAAGACGCCGATCGTCAAGATATGGGCGAATATGGATTTCGAATGAATGTGATGAGTGTACATGAGCGAATGTAGTCATTGTTACAAACTAAGGCCGACTATTCCTTAGAAAGTGTCATTAATTAATAGCCCAATGACAAATGAACAGCCGGTGGTTATTGGTTAAAAGTTTTAAAAAGTTAGTTAGAATGAAGGTCCTATTTTAGACGGTTTAGTATTCATTTCTTGGCTCAAGTTGGAAATGTTAAAGTTTGTAAATACCTAACGAACTTAAGAAATAGTTATTTTAGAGAGTCCACAAGGAGACAAAAATATTAAACATAAGCAGAGGTCAAGATATACATAATTTTAAAGAGGTTGTCTAGCACAGACGAATGCCACAAACGGCATTTTAAAATGTTGGTCCAGGACAGAATAAGGATGGCAAATATATTCAACCATTGATTTTATACACAAATAGATTTCCCATCCAATGTTAAATTTTGAGTCTCAAAATATCAGCTGTTTTTTGGTTCATTGTGGAGCGCTAGTGTAGCCCCATGTAAATGTAATGCAGTTTAAACCAGCTGTGGTTGCGGGCCACACTAACTAACAAAATTACTGCCACAAATATTCCTATTAAATGGTTTATCTATTAATGTTTATATAATCAATGATTCAACATATAGATTTATCGTATTATCGATATATCGCAAACCAAATATCGATCTAACGATAATATCGAAAGAAAAATACCTATACATCGGGTAACCAATGTGTAGAATTGTAAATGATTTATCTGTTTAAAATTATTCACGAACTCTTATGTCATAACCAAAAATACATTAATGTTTTGCTGTCACTATTTAGAATAGCCTACAGAATCTAAAATTTAAATACATTTATTTACTGTACACACGAAGCAAGTTGTTGTTTGTGGGGTTGAATTAAAAAAAAATCAAAATAAGAATAATTATACCTTTAATTATTAATATGTTATTTATAAAAGAATAATATATTTTTGTTTTTCACGTTAAAAATGCCACTAGGTTTCTTATAAAAACTAAATTTTCACCTTCTGGTCTACAAAAAACTACATTTTAGTGCGTTAACCTCACGTAAAGAAACTAAATAAAGTTACTGTGTTATTTCAATGCATGTTTGTTTGTATAAGAGGCAATTTAAATGTGTGTTTTTTTAATTGTAATGATTTTGAGGAGAGAGAATAACGTAAATATTTAGTTATATGATATATCGGACCAAAATATCGATATGACCGATACTATCGAAAAAATCGATACTAATATATCGATATGTCGAAAAATATTTATCGATATCTCATTGCGATCTCTAGTACAGAATAGCAGGTATTCAAAGATACTAATGAAAATGTTATGTCCTCCTGGCATGACAAAAAAATGGTAGCACCTTCAAAAAGTAGATTTATAGATGCAGTAATTATGTAGTAGGCTTGCCGAGATGTACTTTGAGCGTTTAGAAATGATAAAACCGGTGCGAGACTTTATAAAAACCTGTATAAATATAAATTGTTAAAGCTAGAAATACGAAAAAAGTACACTAAAAAATCTTGTATTTAATTTATGGATAAAACAGGAATAATTAAACGAAATAATACCTTAATATCAAATAAAGTGAGCCAACATCCATTCTTACAAAGTAAGCTGTATTTCGATGGCCTACAATGAAAACCTCGAATCTAAAACATGTTTAAATTATGATTTTTGTGCAGTCTATTGGAAAACCTTTTATCTCACAGATCCACGGAGACAAAAATTGTTTTGACACGTGGTGGTCTCATCGTCCAACAATCACACCTCGTACACTTGTTGCCAACCACGTCCAGTGTGAACCTCGTGCATTGTACGATAAATTGACGTTTTCCAGCTTATTACTATTCTCAGCAGTAATGAGGCAATTGCCTTGACCCTTCAAATAAGTCAATTTGAATTATTTATCAACTTTATATAAGTAATTAACATTTCCCTTGAATCAGTACAGTAAACCTGGTATATTTTGGCGTATAGTTAGTCACACAGTGAGAACAACTTGTAAGTCAAATATACGAGGTTTACGTTTTTAAATTTGTCATTGTAGAGTTGATCTCATCCCATTAAAAAACAATAAGAAATTTTGTAAATCACAATTAGAAATGAAAACTACGTAACTCAAATTGGCGAACTATTGGAAAACCTCGTAAGTCAAGATTAATGTTAAATTAATTATTTATATTAATTTCTATCACACATTTCTGATAAAAAAAGAAATTGAAATATAATATTGTATATTTTGTATTTTAATATACTAGCAAGAAAAACAGGTTTATGTATCTTATGTAAAGTTTGATTTTTAAGAGTTGCAAGGTTTTTTTGTAATGATTTAGAGGAGAGAGAATAACGTCAATATTTAGTGATATGGTATATCGGACCAAAATATCGATATGGCCGATAATATCGAGAAAAAATCGATACTACTATATCGATATATTTTTATATCGATTTTTTTTTGTATATACAAAGTATGATTTTTAAAATTTAGGCCATCGATTTATGCTTTTCTAGACCTCCCCCAGATCTCGATATTGTTGACACCATTCGTTAAATTAAATCAAATCATATTTTTATTGTTTTTTAGCTCAAATGAGCAATCAACATTGTCAATTTTACATACATATTTTGGTGGTATTCAGAAATAAAGCCGTGTATATACAATAAATACAATCAGATAAGTACATAAAGAATCTAAAAATAAACATATGAAATTATTTCTAAAATTTCACTCTAAAATACTAAAAAAATTATTTAGTTATTATTGAGGTCATGTTTAAGTAAAATTTTGCCAAAATATTTAAGTAGAGAAATATTAAAAAAAAATAAGTTCTCTAAATTCCTTTCAAACATTTCTTCTACTGAGTACAATGGATTACTTTTCAGCCAGAAGTGAAGTACACATTTAAAACGGTTTGCTGGCACATCATATGTTTGTGGAGGTAGTTTATTAAACAATTGAAACACTAAATATGAGTAGCTACTTTTAATAAGAGACAATCTTGTCATAGGTACATTGAGATAATGGCTATTTCTTTTGTAATGGCTGTGAATATGGGAATAAAAGCAGATCTGTTATATTCAAGGAGGATAATTGTTTTGTTTTTATTCTGTAAAAAAAAAATCGTTTTGTAGGCCTACTAATGAAATCGAAAACTTATATTTGGAAAATTCTGTTTCGAAAAAAAATTGTTCTTTAGCGTTAATTTCCTTATTTTTAAAATTTGATGTTTTATGATATGTATATGATTTTAAAGACTTTTTTGGTCTATATCAATTAATTATTTCTCGTGGAAATACGAAAAACTACTTTCGCGGCAAGGCCGGCAGGCTGTTCCGGACGTAAGACATCTGAGTCAAACGTAAACTGGAAAATACTGTTGAAGATATGTCAGGTACGGTATCGGTTAGGCTAAGTTAGGATTGCTGAATGATAAGAGTGTTTATTAGTGCGAAAAAATAATGCTATCACAAAATCAGTTATATCTATCTCAAATTTTCTTAAAAACTGAAACATTTCGGGTATTCTTTGCGGAAATTCCTAATTAGACTTATATAAGTTTTTATTTTCACCATTTTTGATTTCTAGGCATATGTATTTAAAATATAAAAAGCAAACCCAATGCGAAATATGATAACGTATAAAATGACACCTCATACACAACTTTTGGTCAATAAATAACGGAAAATATGGATTCGCAAATATCATTGTTCTTATGGGATAAAACCAACAGGGCCGACAGCCTTGCACATTTTTTTAAGTAACTGTGGAAACAAGTTAGGGGATAACCGACTGAAAACTGACTCTGTATAAACGTTTTAGCAGATTACATTGTGACCTCAGAGCAACCACGAACGACTGTTCGCGTTCTTTAGTTTAATTGATAACATTCTTTTAAGACTGCTGTAAATTTGAGCATAATGCAACGATTTGAGTAGGGATGGCAACGATATATCGATAAATCGGAATTATTGATAAATATGTTTCGATATATTGGTATATTATTATCGATCCTTTCTTTCGATAATATCGGCCATATCGATATTTTAGTTCGATATATCATATCCCTAAATATTGACGTTATTCTCTCTCCTACAATCATTAAGATTGAAAAAAAAAAAAAAACGTTAAATTGCCTCTTATGCGTAGGCCTACAAAACATGGATTGAAATAATAAAGTAACTTTATTTAGTTTTGTTATGTGCAGTTAATACACTAAAATATAATTTATTGTTGACCAGTTGGTGGAAGCTTAGTGGCATAATGGTATTTTAAAAATGATAAACAAAACAACGTTGTTACATTATTCTTTTATAATTAACATAATAATTAAAGGTTCAACTATTCTTATCTTGATTTTTTTCATTCAATCCCACAGACCACAACTTGTTTCGTGTAGATAAATGTATTTAATGTTTACATTCAGTAGCAGTTCTAAATAGTGACAGCAAAACATGAGTGTACTTTTCGTCATGATATAAGAGTTAGTGCATGGTTGTAAACAGATGTATTATTTACATTCGATATATCGGTTACCCGACATATCATTATTTTCCTTTCGTTAAATCGAAAGGATTTAAGGATAAAATCGAAAGGATAAAATCGTTAGATCGACATTTGGTTTGTGATATATCGATAATTCGATAAATTGATGTGTTAAAATATTTGCCATCTCTACGTATTATGGGTGTAAGAAGAATTCATTTGTGGTCAGGATTATTGGGTCGAGCGGGATTGGTAGGTTATCATTCTCTACTGTCGGCTCTGCAATGTATCGCAAATCTATTTCAATAAGTGTGTCAGTAGAAATGTTTTCTATAAGTTTTATACATTTTGAAATTTAAACTTTTCGATGAAAAAGTTCATATCAATTCCCCCCATAAGTTTACTTGGCTTCTAGAGGTCGTAAAATTAATTACTTGGTCTTGTTGTAATCCTTATGACATGTTTGGTTACGATACAATCTTTCATATTTTTTTACAATATACAATATACAATTTTATATTGATTTAAATCAATTTACTTACACATATAAAAGTAATGTATCGTAACTAAACATTGCATAAGGATTACAACAAGACCAAGTAATTAATTTTACGACCATTAGAAGCCAAGAAAACAATGTGTCAGACAATTGAGAAGAATTTTTGTTCTGGAAAAGTTAAAATTCTGAAATTTATAAAAATTATAGAAAACATTCCCATTAACCAGTTATTAAAATATAAACGCGATACATTGACAGGTTTGTGAGTAATAGCTACGTAAACTTGTTGTAAAGTGAAAGCTGGTTATAATGCCGATACTTTTTTCGTTTTATCCAGGATAAAATTTACTATAAGTTTTAAAAATGTAAAAGTAGTAACGTAAAATTAAACGAGGAAAACTATTGTGTGATTAGATTTTTCGTAGGCCTCTTAGTTCCTTAGAAAACAACCTTCAAACTCTGTGCCGACAACCGATAATTTCTGTGCCGACAATAGTGACTAGTGTGACTGTAACCTTGACGAAAATATAATTAGACGTATTCAAAATTAATTCTATTAAAACACCACTAATTAATGAGTATCACACTCTCCAACTAATTATACTCTTTCTAATACTTTCGTCGTTGAATCAAACTTAGATGTTGAACGCCGACAGTGTTTGTACTCACACTTTACATGAGATGAGATGTCAAACTAACTTGTACAGTCTCCTACCGTGTAATGTATCTTCGGTACGGAATAAAATAAAATAATTCTAAAAAAGAGCCCATTATTAATTGCTCTACGTTCGGTCAGTTCAGTTGAAAGCCTTTCAATTAGCCGTCATGGAATTAAAAAATAACTAAGTCTGATTTTTGACTGTATCAAATTCAAAATCAAATCAACAAAAGTCACCCTAACTTAAAATTTACTTCTGATATAGAAAACTTTAAGGGGAGGCGGAATCCCTACGCTGGTAATGTTAATGTAGGGAACATTTGTTCTGTAAACCCTTGCCAACCTTCTTCAAAATTTGTATATATATTTAAAAAGCAGTTTTTACAAGCTGAGTTTTTTTCAATAAGAGTTGAACTCTGGTTTTTTGGAAATAAATAATTTGGTCGGTAGCGTAGTTGGTTCAATCAACAGTGCAAATGACCCACCCGCCCACCCATACACGTACATTGCTACTGACCCACCCACACACCCATTCACGTACAGTGGTAATAACCCACTCACCCACCCATACACATACAGTGCTACCCACCCACCCACCCATACACATGCAGTGCTACTGACCCACCCACCCACCCATACACATGCAGTGCTACAGACCCACCCACCCACCCATACACATGCAGTGCTACTGACCCACCCACCCACCCATACACATGCAGTGCTACTTCATAAGCTAATGGTTCTCAGTTCGATCCCAATCAGAGTCATAACACATTTTGAGAAGGATCAGCTGATAACCACCGGCTCTTCATTTGTCATTGGGCTATTAATTAGTGACACTTGCTAATGAATAGTCGGCCTTAGTCTGTAACAATGACTACATTCGCTCATCTACACTCATCACACTCATTCGAAATCCATATTCGCCCATATCTTGACGATCGGCGTCTTATGAATAAATAAATAAAATAAATAAATTTGTATATGGTACGTTTAAAATTTTGAATGAAAACCAATAAACTTTTTTAATACTTATATTTATTAGTTTCTTATAACAACAACTCAGCTTATGTAGAAGTATATGAAGAAGGTATTCTGCAATTTTCAAGTCAATATCTGAAGTAGATTTTGAGAAAATTTTCCCTAAGTATCTCAAAATAATAAACATTCAAAGTTAGGAAAAATCAGTTTAACATTTATTTTTATTTACAATCAATACATTCCAGGTTCATATGCAGCATTTTCTATTGAGCTTCTTCCATCCTCATCTTGTCAAACCTGGCTTTCCTCCTAGCTTGTCTCTGATTCTCATGTATTGCTTTTTCAGCTCTTCGAATACGTTCTTCGTCAATCTTTTTCATTGTGATAACTGTCCTTTCACTTGGTTGAAGGCCCATAGAATTCAAAACTTTTATTATAGCTATATTTCCATCATTAAACGTTGAAATCGCATCAACAACACCAAGTTTTTTGGAATCCTGGTCCATACAACATTGTTTACGCTTTCATTTACACTTTGTGTTTTCCCGTGTAGGCACTTTTTTAAAAGATCGGTTTTAGCCAGAGCTTCATATGTGGGTTTGATAGCCTTCACTATAGCACCTGGTATGCTGTGCTTATGGTTGTAAGTTTCTTTGTTTAGCTAACCTAACCTAACCTAACCAACAATCTACACCACTACGCCAAGTCCGCAGGCCGAGCCGCCATCCCCTTCACGCCATCCTTGCTAAGCCACAGGATTCTGCCGTCGGATGTCCAGGTGTTCTTCAATCCGTGTCGCTCAACAACCTTGTGGTACAGCTCCACTCGCCTCTTCGTGAGATCCTCTCGTATTAACCCACCCGCCCACCCATACACGTATGGTGGCACTGACCCACCCGCCCACCCATACACATACTGTGGTATTGTACACAGTATATGTACAATTACATTTTACAAAACCGCACCAACTTTCCGGTCCTTTTAGGCAAAGCCCGTAAAGAGGATCTTCACCTGTATAAATAATACTTGTGCCAGTAGATTGCCCAGACTGCTTATTTCATTTTCTCCACGCTATGGGTGTTTTTCCTGATAGCATTTCCATAGTAAGATTGCAATAGGCCAATTTCTTCATCTGTAATTCGGGTTTTCCCCCAATCCCACGACCGTCTGCTAGTTTTACATGTTTTAATTCTTGCTTCAGTTTATGAAGCCTAGCTCCTATTCGTTTGTTGGTATTTATGCAGTTTTTTGCCATCAACAAATTTGGAAGATTTTGCTTGAAATGGGTCTAAAATTGGCTGTATTTTCACGAGATATGATTTTTATTCCGCGGAAATAACGTATTTTACCGAAAAATTCGAAAAAACCAATGTCACAACTTTTAGTATTTTTGTCATATTTCCATAAATTGAAATGGTATTTTAATTGTCTTTTTTTATTTTGATGTGTTTTTGCGCTGAATACAAATGTTTCTCGAGATATGACGGAAAAACTACTATCGCGGCGAATCGCGATTAGTGGCCATTACGCGACAACAACTATTAATCACAAAAACCGAATTCACCTATATTCCCACGCCAAACGCTCGAATTGAACGCAAATTACGCATTTTTTGTGAGAAAATAGACAATTAGGATAAGTTAGGTTATATTAGTAAAACATGCATTTTTCGGGCTGAAAAAATAATTTTACTACAAAACCGGTTATATATTTGTGTTCAGCATAAAAAAAAACGAGAAATAAAAAAAAAATAAAAGAATAACGATTTTTAAAAAAGCTGGTTTTTTCACTATCAAAAAGCTAGTTTTCCGATTTTTCGGTAAAAAACGAGTTTTCCGCAGATAAAATCAAACTCCTCAAGAGATATAAGCTAATTTTTCATCACTTTTTCAACATGAAATCGTATTTTCAGAGGTGGCAAGAAAGTGCATAATTACCGAGCTAAAATAACTCAACATATTTACAGTGAGAGAAGAAAAGTTCAATTTTTCCCGCAAGTCCAACATCGTCGATTGAATTTGAAATCCATTTTCCTGCAGTATTTACAAAGAGAAGAGCTCATCAAATATTCTGAAAGTAGGCATATATCAATTACTTCAGTTTTCAATAAGAAAGATCAGACTGAAAGTTATCATATCTGTGAAAATCAAATTTTTAGATGAACTACTTTGGTTCTCTCTTTTTAGGCCTACATGGAGGAGTCTGTTCACTACGCTTAGGATCAGTATCTAAAACAATTATTTTCTTGCTAGGCCTACCACCAACATTTTCCCTCTTTTTTACAATACTATTAGTGAATCTAGGCATGATAAACCAATAAAAAACGATAATAATTAAAACACAATCACTAAAAACAAAAAGAACTAAGTATGAAAAGAGTTTGTTTATTTCAACTTCACATAAACAAACCCGGCTGTCTGTCTGGCAAGAAATGATCAGTCAGCACAAACTAGTGGCCAATAACCAGTCTGTTCACTGAGCAAAACCAACCACTGAACATAAAATAGCACAACAATAATGTACTGTGTATGTAAGAAAGTGTAAGCTAATAGACACCAGGCAAAATTCAATAAACGCTCAGGACAAGTGAAAGTAAAATATTTTTTTCAGGGACTTATAAACTACAAACTTATATATAATTTATATCATTGTGTTTAGAATTGAATACTCTATAATAATAAAAATGAAAAATAGTGTTTTTTTTATTTTTTCGATTCCGCCTCCCCTATTAACAGCATAAACCTTCTTGACCTTACTATAGCAAAAAAATATAACAAAACCCAATTCAAGATTTATCGTAAACCCACATCAACAGATCGAAAAATTAACAATATCTCCAATCACCCAACATCAGGTTAAGTGGAAGAAGGGACTTTTTAGTCCCAACTTCGCCTGGTTAAATAAAGACGTATTTCATTTCATTTCACACACATTAGCAGCTTTCCACAGTGTGGTACATAGACTATTGAACCCCTCCAACAGAAAAAGATTACCAAGATGAAATCAACATTATCAAACAAATTGCTGTCAATTAATAACGGATATCAACCAAATTTTATAAATAAATCAATTATTTATAAGATAACATAAAAACTCTTAATTCTAAAACTACTAACAAAAAAACCCTTCATTCCTATGACCTATCATGGTGATATTAACAAATATTTGCATAATATATTTTCCAAACAAGGATATAAAGGTACATATAACACAAAGAACAACGTCAAAAATATAACACAACATAATTATTCTAATAATAATGAAAACAAATATAATAATTCTGGAACATATAAATTTAAATGTTCAACTTGTCCTAAATATTATGTTGGCCAAACTTGAAGAAATTTAAAGTAAGCATTTTAATTGTAAAAGAATTAAAATACATATATTAAAATCCGACCTTTACAATTCATCAACGTTTGCTGAACATTTAATTCAAGAAAACAATAATATTTCATCAATAGAAGATCATTTAGAAATTATCTGTGTTGGAGGCATTGGAGCTAAAATAAAAAAAAAACTAGATTCTATTGAAAATTTTTACGCGTACAAAAACACAAAAGAGAATCGATCATTACTATTTACTCAATGACCAAAATTATATTCGATTCTATCATGAAGATGCAAAATTATTAAGTTTAACAAAATCTGTAACTTGTCCATATACATTTCCTTGTTTAAAATGTTATACTATCAGCTGTTAAAATAATTATTCTACAAATGTTTTTTTACAGTATTTTTTATAACCTCTTGAATCTGTACAGCTGAAAATGATAATTCGTTATCTTATTTATATATATATAAAACCATATATATTCTTTCAAAATTATTATTTTGAATTATTATCAGCGATGAAAATACTAGTAAAATTTAAAGATGCGTTGTGATAGTAATCTACCATAATTATGCGTTGTGCTAACGCTAATTAATTTTAATGTTTAGCATATGCCTTATGAGCGATTATCACGCCTTTCCTTTCTATTATCAAAAACAATTTTATTTTCTAAAAAAAAAGCTTTAAAAATCTTATTTATTTTAATTGATTGAAGTTTACATTTATTTAGAATATGTAAACTATACTAAAAATCATGTAAATAACTAGAAATAAAAAAGGACATATAAAAAAATTGCATATAATGAACTTTAAAATTAATATTTAATCAGCAAAAATTATGACATATTAAAAAATCAAACGTTGAAGGGTTAAGAAAATGTTATTATTTTGTATTAGGTTCTAATAATAATCTTATCTATTTTAGGCTGAAATTGATACATCAGATTATACAAGAGCAGAAGTCGCTTCTGATTTAGATAATGCGCTTTGTTATAGATACTAAAATGTTGCAAAACAAGTTCTTGGTCAGAAAATTACTTACTTCACAACTTTTAAAATGTTTAATGTACTGTAAAGTATAAGTTTTTAACAGAGAAACAAAAGCAACAGTGGTTCGTCTCTCTGACCCTCACTTTTAGTTAAAATGAGAAAAGATTTCATTACGATTTAAAGTTTTTCCAGTCAGGCCCATTGTAGTTTTGGCAACTCGCACATTAGTTCATTATTTATTAAATCTCGCGATGAATTACGTGATCTGAATTGTAAAGTGTAACATTAAAGTACAGGAATCCCTCGATTTAGCGGACCCCAATTTAACGAATAGCTTGCAGCTTTATTACAGTGTCTAATTGCTATATAGCACGCACTGAAGGAATTTTGATAAACATTTTAATTTATAAAACGTGTATTTTCTTATGCAATTTCAAATATTCCGCAATTTGTTTTTACATTATTATTATTATTAGGTATATTTTACATACGTCTTTACTTTGATAGTTTAATCCCTTTTATATACAATATGTATTTATATATTTGACATACGTCTTTACTCTGATAATTTAATCCCTTTTATAAAATATGTATTTGTATATTTGACATACGTCTATACTCTGATAGGTTAATCCCTTTTATACAATATGTATTTGTATATTTGTCATACGTCTATACTCTGATAGGTTAATCCCTTTTATACAATATGTATTTGTATATTTTACATACGTCTTTACCCTGATAGGTTAATCCCTTTTATACAATATGTATTTGTATATTTGTCATACGTCTATACCCTGATAGGTTAATCCCTTTTATACAATATGTATTTGTATATTTGTCATACGTCTTTACCCTGATAGGTTAATCCCTTTTATACAATATGTATTTGTATATTTTACATACATCTTTACCCTGATAGGTTAATCCCTTTTATACAATATGTATTTGTATATTTGACATACGTCTTTACCCTGATAGGTTAATCCCTTTTATACAATATGTATTTGTATATTTGTCATACGTCTTTACCCTGATAGGTTAATCCCTTTTATACAATATGTATTTGTATATTTTACATACGTCTTTACCCTGATAGGTTAATCCCTTTTATACAATATGTATTTGTATATTTGACATACGTCTTTACCCTGATAGGTTAATCCCTTTTATACAATATGTATTTGTATATTTTACATACATCTTTACCCTGATAGGTTAATCCCTTTTATACAATATGTATTTGTATATTTTACATACGTCTTTACCCTGATAGGTTAATCCCTTTTATACAATATGTATTTGTATATTTGACATATGTCTTTACCCTGATAGGTTAATCCCTTTTATACAATATGTATTTGTATATTTGACATACGTCTTTACCCTGATAGGTTAATCCCTTTTATACAATATGTATTTGTATATTTGTCATACGTCTTTACCCTGATAGGTTAATCCCTTTTATACAATATGTATTTGTATATTTTACATACGTCTTTACCCTGATAGGTTAATCCCTTTTATACAATGTGTATTTGTACATTTTATTAGATCTGAGAAAACGACGAGCTTTCAGCATAAAAGTTAGTTTTGATTAA